>JAVIAB010000160.1:72181286-72513786 GCA_032433765.1 Megaustenia siamemsis | reverse complement strand
GGTAGGATTCGATCCCAACCGACAGCTTCCGGGTTCACCCAGCCTTAAATGGGTACCAGATTTTTTCTGGTAAAGTAAAGCGGCACGGGTAATACCGACCACATTACCCCCCAAAAATCATGTGCTGAAGATCTCTAAAATTTATGGTCACTAACAACATATTCCCTATACGCCACTTGGCGTGACGGGGGCTCTTTACTTTTTTTTTTTATGTCTAATATTTACTCCTGTGATGCCAATTTGCGGAGACAAATTAATCCTGCCGTTCTCTTCTGCAGTGAAAATTAAACAAATCACAATAAGGTTTGATTATCATAAAGTTAAAACAATTCAATTTAAATGGTCAGCCTATTAATTAAATATCCACAAGGCCTCTGGTAAAACAAAGCAGAAACGCCAACAAAATTAGTGGAGGAACTTGGAAGTTGGTCCCCGCGGTGTTCAGAATCTCTGAGCGAACATTTATGAAGAATGTTGAATATCCTTTGACAACTGTGGCTCTGTAAGGAAATACACACACAGAAAACTGAATGAAATTACATAAAAATATGAAAGAAATAATAAATACAAAACACTATTTCACATTGTAATCAAAATTAATTCATTTTCCTCTCGGGCCGAAGACAGCACAAAAAACGGAAAGTCATAGTTCTGAATCAGTTGAAATTGAAAAAAAAAAAAAAAGAAAAGAATTACTTAACTCGATTAGAAAACGGCAAACACAATTGTGTGGACATATGAAGAGACATAATTCCCTTTTAAAAGTTGTCTTGGGAGGGAGGGTACAAGGTAGACGAGACAGAGGTAGACCAAGACTAAAATGGGCTGATAACATCAACAGATAGATGGGTGAACCTATGACAACATGCATCATCAAGACAAGCGACAGAGTAAAATCGTGCTCCATGGTAGCCAACCTTCGATGTGGAGACGGCACTAAAATGAAGACATGTATTCGGCGTGTAGAGAGAGAGATAATACTAAGATCTTGCAATATCAGTCAGAAAATAAACAACGTGAGCTCTTGTTGATTCATTCATTCATTCGTTCCTGCTCACCCGATGACTAAATAAATAGTTACACCTCTCCGTCATCCGCCCTTAAAGAAACGTTAAATAGGCGCGGATGCGCTGTGTTGTTAAAAAAAAAAAAAAAAAAGTAAAGAGCCCCCGTCACGCCAAGTGGCGTATAGGGAATATGGTGTTAGTGACCATAAATTTTACAGACCTTCGGCACATGATTTTTAGGGTAATGTGGTCGGTATTACGCCCGTGCCGCTTTACTTTCCCAGGAAAATCCTGTACCCATTTAAGGCTGGGTGAACCCGGAAGCTGTCGGTTGGGATCGAACCCTACCTCTGATCCTTTGTAGTCCAGTTCACTAACCACTGAGCTATCACGGCTCCCCGCCTTGTGTTGTAGTGTACAATAAAACTGTGTTGTCTGTGTCCGCCATCTTTGTATCTCCAGCGAAATCCCGAAGGACTGAATTTTGAGTCGCAGGTGTCCCCCACCATACAGGCAGATATTCTCCGACTTAAGAGATACTGTCATATTTTTACAAGTTTTAACTTTTTGGGTAGATTTTTCCTATCAATTTTGCACTGGCATCGCCCATTTTTTAGCCTAATCTTTTCGGTTTCCAATATGCCAGGAGTTCTTTAACATCCGCAGAATAGACACGGGACCTCCTATTTCTCGCCATTTTTTTCGAGAGGGCTAGACGATGGAGGTCACTTCCCAGAGACCAGGGGAGGGTAACCCACGAAGAAACCAAGGACTAAAAAAGAAAAAAGAAAATTTCACTTCTGGAGGGAATCAAACCGGGGACCTTATATTGCCCAGAGGCCGCAGTCTTAGCTCTAGACCACCACCTTCCCTTGCAATAAAGCTATGATATTTACGTCTTTCGGCCCACAATATCCCACTTAATAATGACGTTTTTGAGCACCGAGTTGCCTCCCTCCACTCCCATTCTTTTCTTGGTTGATCTCACGATCCTATTTTTCTAGCCATCGATGTCATCCTCCTCCCCCTTCATCTTCTTCGTCTTCCTTTCAGCTCCCTGTGGAGCATAGGTCTTCTACTGACACTTTCAACTTCCTGTGGATCATAGGTCTTCAACAAACACTTTTAAGTCACAGTGGAGCATAGGTCTTCAACAAACACTTTCAGGTCCCTGTACGGCATAGGTCTTCAACAAACACTTTCAGGTCCCTGTACGGCATAGGTCTTCAACAAACACTTTCAGGTCCCTGTACGGCATAGGTCTTCAACAAACACTTTCAGGTCCCTGTGGATCATAGTTCTTCAACAAACACATTCAACTTCCTGTGGATCATAGGTCTTCAACAAACACTTTCAGCTCCCTGTGGAGCATAGGTCGTCAACAAACACTTTCAGCTCCCTGTGGAGCATAGGTCTTCAACAAACACTTTCAGCTCCCTGTGGAGCATAGGTCGTCAACAAACACTTTCAGCTCCCTGTGGAGCATAGGTCTTCAACAAACACTTTCAGCTCCCTGTGGAGCATAGGTCGTCAACAAACACTTTCAGCTCCCTGTGGAGCATAGGTCTTCAACAAACACTTTCCACTCCCTGTGGAGCATAGGTCGTCAACAAACACTTTCAGCTCCCTGTGGAGCATAGGTCTTCAACAAACACTTTCAGGACCCTGTACGGCATAGGTCTTCAACAAACACTTTCAGGTCCCTGTGGAGCATAGGTCTTCAACAAACACTTTCAGCTCCCGGTGGAGCATAGGTCTTCAACAAACACTTTCCATGCCGTTCTGTTTCTTGGCATTCTTTTAAGATCATTCCATGTCTTCCCCACCTTCTTCATCTCTGCTTCTATCTGTCTTCTCCAAGAATATTTAGGTCTTCATCTTTCTTTTTATCCTTGGGTATTCCAAAAAAGAGCCTGCTATGTAATACTCTCAGTTGGCTTCCGTTGTGTGTGTCCTATCCAGCGCCATCGTCTTCGCTGTATCTCTTTATCCACTGGTATTTGGACTGCTACTTTTCCATAATTCTACGTTAATGATTTTGTCCTGTCATTTCCATCCTTTTATTCTGCGTATGCATCCATTAATGAAGGTCTGTATCTTCATGATTATCACTTTTGTTGTTCTCCATATTCCAATGGCCTGTTCTAGTGGCAGGTATATAAGATTTAGAAAGAGAAATAACAATGATCGTCAGAAATCGTGTAAAATTTGTGAAGCACCGAACACTTACTTGAAGTGAATGTTTTGCACCGGGATATTCGGGGCTGTCCACTTCATTGTTAAGTTCGTAAAATGTTCATGGGTTGCGTGTGTTACAGCTTTTTGATTCTGTGAACAAAGATAGTAGATTCAGCGACCTTAACATTTCAAAATATGCTCACAGGTTTGTATGCCAAACATTCACACTGGCCTATGGAAGTCATAATTAAGATCTCTCAGGCAGTTTCGTCCCCCCCCTCCTTCCTCCCTCCCTAATAATTCCTTCCTTCTTTTTCCACTCTCCTTCATTCCCTTCTTCCTTCCCACCCTCCCTCTTTCCGTCCTTCCCCCTTCCTCTTTCATCCTCCCTTCCATCCTAATCCCTCTATCCTTTCTTCCTCCCTTCTTCCTTCCTCCCTCCCTCCCTTCCTCCCGCCAACTCTCCTTCTCCTACTTCCTTCTTTCCTTCCTTCCTATTATCCTTACCCTTCCCGTCCTTCATTCATTCATTCGTTCATTCATTATTTCTTTCATTCTTCCCTTTATCCATCCGCAGTTTCCTTCAAGCGTCGGAGAATAATGAACGAATGTCTAATCTCATATCCATTGGTAGATCATGTTTTCTTGGTTGTTTTGGCCGCTTCTCTTTTCGATGTAGTGTCGTACTTGGGCGTAACTGGACGCTGTTAGAATATAAACGTTTTGGTTATTACAAATGTTATTTTTTCCGTCTATCCATTCATTGAATTCACTGACCTATTTTAATACTAGCGGTCCATTTGAAATTACACAACTAATAACAGTTTGTAAACATGTATAGTAGTAGCAGCCTCCGTCAGTTATAGTTGACTGTAGTAGCCTCCGTCAGTTATAGTTGACTGTAGTAGCCTCCGACAGTTATAGTTGACTGTAGTAGCCTCCGTCAGTTATAGTTGACTGTAGTAGCCTCCGTCAGTCACAGTTGACTGTAGTAGACTCCGTCAGTCATAGTTGACTGTAGTAGCCTCCGTCAGTCATAGTTGAATGTAGTAGACTCCGTCAGTCATAGTTGAATGTAGTAGACTCCGTCAGTCATAGTTGACTGTAATAGCCTCCGTCAGTCATAGTTGAATGTAGTAGCCTCCGTCAGTCACAGTTGACTGTAGTAGCCTCCGTCAGTCATAGTTGAATGTAGTAGACTCCGTCAGTTATAGTTGACTGTAGTAGACTCCGTAAGTCACAGTTGAATGTAGTAGACTCCGTCAGTTATAGTTGACTGTAGTAGACTCCGTCAGTCACTGTTGACTGTAGTAGACTCCGTCAGTCACAGTTGAATGTAGTAGACTCCCTCAATTATAGTTGACTGTAGTAGCCTCCATCAGTCACAGTTGAATGTAGTAGCCTCCGTCAGTCACAGTTGAATGTAGTAGACTCCGTCAGTTATAGTTGACTGTAGTAGCCTCCGTCAATCACAGTTGAATGTAGTAGACTCCGTCAGTTATAGTTGACTGTAGTAGCCTCCGTCAATCACAGTTGAATGTAGTAGCCTCCGTCAGTTATAGTTGACTGTAGTAGCCTCCGTCAGTCACAGTTGAATGTAGTAGACTCCGTCAGTCACAGTTGAATGTAGTAGACTCCGTCAGTCACAGTTGAATATAGTAGACTCCGTCAGTCATAGTTGACTGTAGTAGCCTCCGTCAATCACAGTTGAATGTAGTAGACTCCGTCAGTTATAGTTGACTGTAGTAGCCTCCGTCAATCACAGTTGAATGTAGTAGACTCTGTCAGTCACAGTTGAATGTAGTAGACTCCGTCAGTCACAGTTGAATGTAGTAGCCTCCGTCAATCACAGTTGAATGTAGTAGACTCCGTCAGTCACAGTTGAATGTAGTAGCCTCCGTCAGTCACAGTTGAATGTAGTAGACTCCGTCAGTTATAGTTGACTGTAGTAGCCTCCGTCAATCACAGTTGAATGTAGTAGACTCCGTCAGTTATAGTTGACTGTAGTAGCCTCCGTCAATCACAGTTGAATGTAGTAGCCTCCGTCAGTTATAGTTGACTGTAGTAGCCTCCGTCAGTCACAGTTGAATGTAGTAGCCTCCGTCAGTCATAGTTGAATGTAGTAGACTCCGCCAGTTATAGTTGACTGTAGTAGACTCCGTAAGTCACAGTTGAATGTAGTAGACTCCGTCAGTTATAGTTGACTGTAGTAGACTCAGTCAGTCACAGTTGAATGTAGTAGACTCCGTCAGTTATAGTTGAATGTAGTAGACTCCGTCAGTTATAGTTGAATGTAGTAGACTCCTTCAGTCATAGTTGAATGTAGTAGACTCCGTCAGTTATAGTTGAATGTAGTAGACTCCGTCAGTTATAGTTGAATGTAGTAGACTCCGTCAGTTAAAGTTGACTGTAGTAGACTCCGTCAGTTATAGTTGACTGTAGTAGCCTCCGTCAGTCACAGTTGAATGTAGTAGCCTCCGTCAGTTACAGTTGAATGTAGTAGCCTCCGTCAGTTACGGTTGAATGTCGTAGACTCTGTCAGTAATAGTTGACTGTAGTAGACTTCGTCAGTTACAGTTGACTGTAGTAGCCTCCGTCAGTCACAGTTGAATGTAGTAGACTCCGTCAGTTATAGTTGACTGCAGTAGCCTCCGTCAATCACAGTTGAATGTAGTAGACTCCGTCAGTTATAGTTGACTGTAGTAGCCTCCGTCAATCACAGTTGAATGTAGTAGCCTCCGTCAGTTATAGTTGACTGTAGTAGCCTCCGTCAGTCACAGTTGAATGTAGTAGCCTCCGTCAGTCATAGTTGAATGTAGTAGACTCCGCCAGTTATAGTTGACTGTAGTAGACTCCGTAAGTCACAGTTGAATGTAGTAGACTCCGTCAGTTATAGTTGACTGTAGTAGACTCAGTCAGTCACAGTTGAATGTAGTAGACTCCGTCAGTTATAGTTGAATGTAGTAGACTCCGTCAGTTATAGTTGAATGTAGTAGACTCCTTCAGTCATAGTTGAATGTAGTAGACTCCGTCAGTTATAGTTGAATGTAGTAGACTCCGTCAGTTATAGTTGAATGTAGTAGACTCCGTCAGTTAAAGTTGACTGTAGTAGACTCCGTCAGTTATAGTTGACTGTAGTAGCCTCCGTCAGTCACAGTTGAATGTAGTAGCCTCCGTCAGTTACAGTTGAATGTAGTAGCCTCCGTCAGTTACGGTTGAATGTCGTAGACTCTGTCAGTAATAGTTGACTGTAGTAGACTTCGTCAGTTACAGTTGACTGTAGTAGACTCCGTCAGTCACATTTGAATGTAGTAGACTCCCTCAATTATAGTTGACTGTTGTAGCCTCCATCAGTCACAGTTGAATGTAGTAGCCTCCGTCAGTCACAGTTGAATGTAGTAGACTCCGTCAGTTATAGTTGACTGTAGTAGCCTCCGTCAATCACAGTTGAATGTAGTAGCCTCCGTCAGTTATAGTTGACTGTAGTAGCCTCCGTCAGTCACAGTTGAATGTAGTAGCCTCCGTCAGTCACAGTTGAATGTAGTAGACTCCGTCAGTCACAGTTGAATGTAGTAGACTCCGTCAGTCATAGCTGACTATGGATTTTCCAACACCCCTAGAAATTTTATTTTTCTTTTCTTTCACTGTGTGTTCTCTTTTTCTATGAGTCTTTCACTTCTTGTTTGAGTGTATTTAGAGTGCATTTCCAAAGACTGCGGTCTGCAGCTAATTCTTCCCAGGCTGCAGGGTTTATGTTCAGAGCCTTCATGTCATGTTTACACACATCTACAAATCGAAATTGTGGCCACGCACTAGTCCTTTTGCCATCTGATAATTGTCCGTAGAGTATATTTTTTGGTATGCGGCCATCTTTCATACAATGTGCATGTCGAAGCCAGCGTAACTACGTTGTTTGAGCAGCATGTAAATGTTCGGGAGGCCGGTCCGAGTTAGGACCTCCACGTTTGTCACTTTACCCTTCCGGGTGATACCAAGAATAAGGCGCAGACATCACACTTGAATTGCGTTTAGCCTTCTCTCCTGCTTTGTATAAAATGTATATAACAAGGAAACAAAACAATGAAGGTCGATGATAACACAGGACTTACACAGAGAGTCTTGGTCTGGTTAGTAAGAATGGTGAAGGTTCCATATTTCCGCACTTCACCGCTGTCAGAAGCTTGCTCATTGACGTCTCTAGCTTGGATAAGAAATCCTTCGTAGTAAAGTTTGTCAGCGATGATGGTAACTGGGTGACACAAAGAGAACATTCATTGGCGATGATGGTTACTGGGGGAAACAAAGAGAACATTCATTGGCGATGATGGTTACTGGGAGACACAAAGAGAAAATTCATTGGCGATGATGGTTACTGGGAGACACAAAGAGAAAATTCATTGGCGATGTTTGAACAGAACATCAACATAACTATCGACAGCAAACAACTAAAACAGGTAGATGAATTTAAATACATAGGAAGTCTAGTGACAAACGAGAATTTATAAACAACAGAAATAGACTCAAGATGCAACAAAACTTGTAAAATCATTGGACAGCTAAAATCACTATTGTTAACAAAGAAATAACTTAGAGACGAAAATGACACTCTTTATTACAATCTTCATCCCGACGATGTGCTAACTAATGCCAGCCCTGGATGCTAGATGCAAGAGAATGACAGGAAACAGCATGAGAGATACGTTCAGAAACGAAGAAAGCTGAAGAAAGTTAGGAATAACCCCCGCAATAGAAAATATTAAGAAACAACAGAACAATGGTTTGTCCACATGACAAGGCAGAAAGATCAAAACACAACCACAACAAGATGGATTGACGGAATATTAGAAGCACTAGGAAACATAACTCCAGCAGTAGTGAATAGAAGAGCAGAAGATCGCAAATTATATCTCATGTATGAAAGCACAATTACCCCACCTAGAACCTCGTCTCCCGGGTTCACATTGGTCTTGTCCACGATGATACTGTAAAATGGCTTCCCAGTTTGAGGCTCTATCAGGGGCTTAATTTCTGCTTTTGAATCGAGAACTTCGTGACCAGGATTCATGTCGTTACACGATTCTTCTGGGGCCCCGTCAGGGTAGGCACTTACGGGATTCAGACACAGAAGAGCTGCTCCGCAAATGCCCACGATGTACACGACGAGACAGCTCATGACTAAGTTATGCAACGTCAATACGGAAGAATTCTGTGAACAAAAAACAAAAAACAAATAAATAGTGTCACAACGGCAAAAACCAATATATTTCTTTCTTTCTAACGTTCACCCAACGACAACTAGAAGAATTGAGAACCCTCTTCGTCATCCGTCCTTAAAAGGACATTAAATTGGCGTAGATGCGTTGTGCTGTGTTAACTTGGGCCTTTCGGCCCAGCTCATCCGACTTCAGCACATAATTTTTGAGTGCCAGATTGCCTTCCTCCTCGATCTCTACTCACTTGGCTAAACTAGACTGGTTAGTCTATAACTAGAGGCACCGTAAAGAGGTGGAGTATAAGATCCCAATCTTTTCATCTGTCTACAGTTGGATTATCTGTTGGTAACACAACCACTAGAACAGCTCTTGTAGATACAGGCACACATGCTCATCTACCACTAGAACATCTCTTGTAGATACAGGCACACATGCTCATCTACCACTAGAACATCTCTTGTGGATATAGGCACACAGACTCCTCTACCACTAGAACATCTCTTGTAGATATAGGCACACATGCTCATCTACCACTAGAACATCTCTTGTAGATACAGGCACACATGCTCATCTACCACTAGAACATCTCTTGTGGATATAGGCACACAGACTCCTCTACCACTAGAACATCTCTTGTGGATATAGGCACACAGGCTCCTCTACCATTAGAACAGCTCTTGTAGATATAGGCACACATGCTCATCTACCACTAGAACAGCTCTTGTAGATATAGGCACACATGCTCATCTACCACTAGAACATCTCTTGGGGATATAGGCACACAGACTCCTGTACCACTAGAACATCTCTTGGGGATATAGGCACACAGACTCCTCTACCACTAGAACATCTCTTGGGATATAAGCACACAGACTCCTCTACCACTAGAACATCTCTTGGGGATATAGGCACACAGACTCCTGTACCACTAGAACATCTTTTGGGGATATAGGCACACAGACTCCTCTACCACTAGAACATCTCTTGGGGATATAAGCACACAGACTCTTCTACCACTAGAACATCTCTTGGGGATATAAGCACACAGACTCTTCTACCACTAGAACATCTCTTGGGGATATAAGCACACAGACTCTTCTACCACTAGAACATCTCTTGGGGATATAAGCACACAGACTCTTCTACCACTAGAACATCTCTTGGGGATATAGGCACACAGACTCTTCTACCACTAGAACATCTCTTGGGGATATAAGCACACAGACTCCTCTACCACTAGAACATCTCTTGGGGATATAAGCACACAGACTCCTCTACCACTAGAACATCTCTTGGGGATATAGGCACACAGACTCCTGTACCACTAGAACATCTTTTGGGGATATAGGCACACAGACTCCTGTACCACTAGAACATCTCTTGGGGATATAAGCACACAGACTCTTCTACCACTAGAACATCTCTTGGGGATATAAGCACACAGACTCTTCTACCACTAGAACATCTCTTGGGGATATAAGCACACAGACTCTTCTACCACTAGAACATCTCTTGGGGATATAGGCACACAGACTCTTCTACCACTAGAACATCTCTTGGGGATATAAGCACACAGACTCTTCTACCACTAGAACATCTCTTGGGGATATAGGCACACAGACTCTTCTACCACTAGAACATCTCTTGGGGATATAGGCACACAGACTCTTCTACCACTAGAACATCTCTTGGGGATATAGGCACACAGACTCTTCTACCACTAGAACATCTCTTGGGGATATAAGCACACAGACTCTTCTACCACTAGAACATCTCTTGGAGATATAAGCACACAGACTCATCTACCACTAGAACATCTCTTGGGGATATAGGCACACAGACTCTTCTACCACTAGAACATCTCTTGGGGATATAGGCACATACGCTCCTCTACCACTTTGTGGTGGAGACACGTCAGATGAACAAATTTGTACAGATGTCTAATGGTAAAGTTGTAATACATAAAACCTCAGTTTATAGTTAAACATCTATTGGGTTATAATGTTGCTTGGTCTCAGATCTGACCGATCATATCTGAGGCCATCAAATATCATAACCTTGAACTTGGCCATAGCACCGTTTAGCAACAGGGCTAAAGGTTCTGAGCGACTCATAACTGATAGTCCATGCTAGGTTCTGTGAACCAGAACTATCGAGATACCACTCCGCCTCTTCGTGGTGCCCCTAGACAAAAACTAACCAGTCCAGTCTGGCCAAGCTAGTAAGTATCCAGAGGAAAGGCAACATGGTACTCAAACATTCCGAGCTGAAGTCGGATATATTGGGCCGAAATGCGCAAATAGCACAGTTCTACTGCAAACCACAACACAACGCAGACACGCCCACTTAACGTCCTTCTAAGGGCGAGTCACGAAGATGTCTATTCCTTCAATAATCGAGAGTTATCGAGTTGTAATCATTATCAAGCACCAGGCCTGCTGGTGAAGGTTACCATATATTCCCACAGTCTTCTGTCTCTACAGTTGTTTTGAAAGGTCAGTTGTTAACTTTCTACAAAATACATTTATTTAAACCACCTCCTGAAGCCAAAGTCGCCTCCCAGAGACAGAGCTGGAAGTTGTTAGCGACCCACAGCTGATTGCTTGCGACAGGATAGGTGAACCAGAACCATCCAGATCCAACTCCGCCTCTCCGTGGTGCCTCCAATAGCAGACTAACCTGTCTAGTCTGGCCAAACGAGTAGGAATAGAAAAGGGAAGACAACCGGATATTACAAAAAATAACATGCTGAAGTCGAATACGTGTTGAGCCGAAAGGCGAAATTACCACAGTTTTACTACAAACCACAACATAACGCAGACACGCCCCTTAGCGTCCTCTAAAGGGCGGATGATGAGAAGGTGTATTCCATTAGTCATCGGGCGAACGCAAGCAAGCAAATAGCCTCCTATGTTTTACAGCTTCTCTTCTAGCCCCAAATCTTTCCAGTTCTCACTAAATATTCTAGACGTCCCTTCTCACTACATGACGGCCAAATAGTAAGTAAGAAGTAAAGTACCCCCGACACACCAAGTGGCGCATAGGGAATATAGTGTTCTATCTATCTATCTATCTATTGACCTATCGAGCCGCAGCCGGCCCCTAGGGCGTAGGCCAAGATACTCCTCTTATCTGAATTTTTGTTCTAGCAGTTTTCAATTCTTTTAAAGATATTTTATCAACTCTCGTCATTTGTCTCTGTTCTGTGCAAGCAGCTCTATCTCATTGAGGGAGCCGAATCCTGCAGCTCTTGCCTCTCTCATCAATGTTCTTCTCAGTGTCTCTCTGGGTCTTCCTCTTTTTCTCTTAACTGTTGTTTCCCATATGAGGGTTTGCTTTGCTATTCGGTTATTATCTCTTCTCATCACATGTCCAACATATGACCATCGTCTTTTCTTTATTACTGAAGATATCAGTGGTTGATTGGCGATTTCTTTAATTTCCTCGTTTGTTTTGAATTCGTTCCATGCTATACCATGTATTTTCTTTAGACATTTATTTTCGAATGCGTTCAACTTAATATAGTGTTAGTAACCATAAATTTTACACACCTTCGGCACGTGATTTTTGGGGTAATGTGGTCGGTATTACGCCCGTGCCACTTTACTTTCCCAGAAAAAAATCTGGTACCCACTAAAGGCTGGGGGAACCAGGAAGCCGTCGGTTGGGATCGAACCCTACCTCTTGTCCTTTGTAGTCCAGTTCACTAACCACTGAGCTATCGCGGCTACGACAGCCAAATGAATATAATTATTTGCTCATTTATGTTGAGAATAAATTGTTCTTTTTTTCTGTTTTCTTGAACATCTTCCTCGCTTCTCTTTTAACTATCCATTACATTCTAAAACGATATATAGATATATTTAAAAAAGAGCCACCGTCAAGCTAAGTGGCGTATAGGAAATATGGTGCTAGTGACCATAATTTGTTTAGCCAGTCTTAACATATGGATGTGAATCATGGACAATAGGACAACAGACAAGAAAATCACTGGAGTCTGTAGAAATGTGGTTTTACAGAAGAATGTTGAGAATACCATGGACAGTTAAGAAGAGTAATGAAAATGTTCTGAAAGATGTCAAAGCAAAAAGAGAGCTAATTTCCAATATTAGGAAGAAACAATCATCATTTTTTGGCCATGTAATGAGAAGAGAACAACTGGAATATAATGTAACAACTGGAAAAATTGAGGGATGAAGAGATAGAGGAAAGCAAAGGGAAAAGATACCAGACAGCTTAAGAGAATGGCTTGGCAGAAGGTCAACAACAGAAATGATAAAGAACTGTCGAGATCGAAAGTTGTGGAGAGACATGACCTACGCCAGTAGGCCCGGTACTTGATGATGATGATGATGATGATGATTACGCCCGTGCCGCTTTACTTTCCCAGAAAAAAATCCGGTACCAATTTAAGGCTGCAAAATTTTTTTTACAGCTCGTCAGCTTTGACTTCTGGTGAAGTCCCTAGAGAATAGGAACTGAATTTTGCGTGTTAATCCGTTTTTCCCTGGCAGCCGTGTGTATAGTGGTCCCTCGCCGCACAGGCAGATAACACTGACTTCGGAGGTACTCATATTTTTTTCGTTGAGCAATTGACATTTCAAGCCGGACCTCACTGCTGAGACCAGGGTGGTTGCCGCAGAGAGAAATCATAAATAAAAATCCCTAACTGACTCAGCCGGGATTTAAACTCTCAACCGTTCTGTCTCGAGCCCGGAGTGTTGCCTCGCGGCAAACCAGTCACCAAACTTTGAGATGAACTTAGATTCGGGCTCGGCACGCATGACAAGAAGTATCAGACAATTTCTCCTTCGCTTTATCATACATTTTGAGAGCTTTTGGAAAAGAAAAGCGAAGAAATATGTCACAAAACACCTCCCAATTTTTTTTTTTTTAAATAAGTGAAGTAGAAATATTTTGTAAAATAAAAAAAAAATATATATATATATATATAGAAAGAAGAAATATGTTACAAAATAAAAAAAAAAGCGAAGAATAAATATGTTACAAATAACTCCTAAAGCAACTGGATGAAAAAGAAACCGTTTATTACAAAAGAAAACAATTTTCGAAGTCGGAGTTAAACAAGATTTAAAAACAATTCATAAACTAAACATTTAAACGTGCCAGAAAATCAAATCAAATACAGATTAGACTAAACAATTCTCACCTGCCGGTTTGGCCGTCAAGAAAACAATGACCAGAGCCCGCAAAATCTTACCAGATTGTATTACTGTGTTAAGAAGTAAGTGACACTACATATCCTGTTATATTCTACACAGCTAATTCCACACATTGAGGCAGTGTCCAATTACTTTTTAAAAATAAATTTCACCAAGAGCTTGAAATATGAGCTATGCTGGCGAAAGAATGATTATTTATGTGACTTTGTGAACGTGCCCTACAACCACTTTGGATTGCCTGGCCATAGATATGACGTCATTCATCGTCAGACCCGTCACTTTAGAGGTCATTGGGACACTCTGACGTCACAATTCACCTCCGACCTTCACAATTCAAGAGCTGGTCTACGATGTGTAAAAAAAACTATCTTTACGTCACATAGTACCATTGCTGGTGTATGACGGGGGGGGGGGGGCAACGATAGCACCAGAGGGATAAAGGCCGCTTGGTCAAGCAGTCGCCACGACGTATAAAACTCAGAATTTTTATTTCACCCCCGATAGAAAAATCATTTCTGTCTACCGCGGGCTACGAACACCGAACGTCGGCTTTTCACGATGTGTGATGACGGTTAATCATGTAGACTCCCTATAGTTTCTTCCCATTGCTATCTCTGTCTTGTTCTTCTGTTGCCTGGCACTGTATCTTGCAAAATGGTCTAAGCAAGACCTGTAGATGTTGTAATAACATGTTCCTACCAATATCATTGGCGTCCATTTACTGTAGACAGTAAAACACCACGCAAAATGGAAATAAACGGGACAAAAATGAACATTGTGCAACGCGTCAAATACTTGGGCACAATAATAACATCAGATGGAGGATGCACCACAGAAATAAAAAGTAGAATAGCTCAGGCCAAAGTAGCATTTCAGAAAATAACAAACGTCTGATGCAACAACGAGTCCTGATAGCTCAGTGGTTAGTGAACTGGACTACAAGGATAAGGTGTAGGGTTCTATCCCAATCGATGGCTTCTGGGTTCACCCAGCCTTAAATGAGTACCGGATTTCTTTCTGGGAAGGTAAAGCGACACGAGCGTAATACCGTCCACATTACCCCAAAAATCATGTGCTGAAGGTCTGTAAAATTTATGGTCACTAACACCATATTCCCTATACGCAACTTGGCGACTTTTTACTTTTACTCATGCAACAAGTCTATGTTAACAGAAGTGAGAAAGAGATTTCATCGATGTTATATAGAGCCAATTCTGACATAAGGAAGCGAATCATGGACAGTAGACAAACAAATGAACGATTAGAGTCCACAGAGATGGGTGAGATCGCTGGACGATTTGGATATAACCAGCCTAGGGAGTTAATGTAACTGCGGCCGACGGAGGCAGACGAAGGTTTCGCTAGAATTCTACGAACACAGGTTGATGACGCAACTGACAGTAAGAGGTATATTATGGAAGATCTCTCAGTCTCAGGGGAATAGGCCGGTTTGATGTAAAGGACCGAACTGAAGGTTCCAAGTGCCGAAGACATCATCTGATGTCCAGCGGTGGTAGGCACTATCCTACAAGTTGAACCACTGTTGTCAATGCAGCTAGGAAGGCAAATGCTGAAATGATCTATCTTGTATCATAAATATTGTAAAAGTGGATAGATATTTAGAAAATTATAAAAAAAATTGTTTGTATTTCTTATTAGTAATTTATTTTACTGATTTATAAGTAATGGCTTGAATTACTTGAGCTATATCATGAAAGACTCTTTAATGCGGTGGCTTGATTGTGTAAACCAACTATGAACTCATTGAGCTGGAGCCTGACTATGTTAGGCTTTATAATACAATTTTAGGGAAGTAGTGGTCTCCGTTTATCTTTTTCTTTTCAACTCCCTCTGAAGCATAGGCCTTCAATTTACACTTTCAACTCCCTATAGAGCATAGGCCTTCAATTTACACTTTCAACTCCCTGTGGAGCATAGGTCTTCAATTTACATTTTCAACTCCCTGCGGAGCATATGTCATGAACTTACACTTTCAACTCCCTATAGAGCATAGGCCTTCAATTTACACTTTCAACTCCCTATAGAGCATAGGTCTTCAATTTATACTTTCAACTCCCTGTGGAGCATAGGTCTTCAATTTACACTTTCAACTCCCTATAGAGCATAGGTCTTCAATTTACACTTTCAACTCCCTGTGGAGCATAGGTCTTCAATTTACATTTTCAACTCCCTGCGGAGCATATGTCATGAACTTACACTTTCAACTCCCTATAGAGCATAGGCCTTCAATTTACACTTTCAACTCCCTGTGGAGCATATGTCATGAACTTACACTTTCAACTCCCTATAGAGCATAGGCCTTCAATTTACACTTTCAACTCCCTGTGGAGCATAGGTCTTCAATTTACATTTTCAACTCCCTGCGGAGCATATGTCATGAACTTACACTTTCAACTCCCTGTGGAGCATAGGTCTTCAACCTACACATTCAACTCCCTGTGGAGCACAGGTCTTCAACTTACACTTTCAACTCCCCGTGGAGTATAGGTCTTCAACTTACACTTTCAACTCCCTGTGGAGCATATATCTTCAACTTACACTTTCAACTACATGTAGAGCAAAGGTCTTCAACATATAATTTCCATACCGTTCTGTTTCTTGTCATTATTTTAGATCGTTCCATGTCTTCCCCATCATCCATCTTCATCTCTCCTTACATCTATTCTTCTCCGTGAATATTTTGGTCTTCCTCTTTGTCTCTTCCCCTAGGGATTCCAAAAAAGGCCTGTCGTGTAACACTCTGAATTGGCTTCGGCAGTATGTGTTCTATCCAGCGCCATCGTCTTCGTTGTACTTCTTTGTCCACTGGGATTTGACTGAAATTTTCCTGTAATTCTATGTTAGTGATTTTGTCCTACCAGTTCCATCCTATTATTATGGCATCTATTATTATGTATCTTCATGATTGTTATTTTTGTTCTACTCCATGTTTCACAGACATATTATAGGACTGATTTAACATTGGAGTTGAAATTTTATTTTTGTTTTTTACCTAATTTCTTTGGATTTCCATGTGTTTCACAGTGCAACGAAGACTCCGCTTGCTTTTTGTATCCTTATTTTGGTATCATTCTATGTTTAACCTTCTTTGTCTATATTACTGGCCAGATATATGTAAGAAATCTTCATCGCACACCCTAGATGCATGAACAATAAGAAAAATAACCTCTACTGAGATGAAATGTGTTAGACGAATAACAGGAAACAGTCTGAGAGATAACATCAGAAATGAAGAACTGAGAAAAAAATCTAGGAATAGCCCCCGCCATAGAATATGTAAAGAAACAATAGATAAAATGGTTTGGCTACATGACAAGGGAGAGTAATAAAAACACAACACAACGAGCATTCAATAAACATTGCGAGAACACCAGACCCAAGGGTCGACCACGAAAAAGACGGATCGATGGAATATTAGAGGCACTAGGAAACATAACAGCAGCAGAGGCGAACAGAAGAGCAAAAGACCGCAAATTATATCTTCACTCGACGCTGAAAGGCAGACGAAGAAGGAAAGTAAAAGAAGAAGAAGATATATGTAAGATTGCACGTCTAGTAGGGGTATTTCTCCTACTGTTATTTGGTTATTGCCAACTGCATTAATTCTATTAATTTTTGTCTTACCTCTATTTATTTTTAGTCACAGTTGTCGTAATCTCTCATCAAGTATGCTCATTCAGTGGCCTCTGTTGCCGCCTATGAATATCAATCACTAAGTCGCAATAAACATTAACGTTAATTTTAGTGAATAAACATGTTTGTGAGGCGCTATGCTAACAGTGTCAAGGATGACCACTCATGACACATTTGACGCGGAAGTTAGTAATCGCTGAGATGAGGTGATAACGGATGTGAGCTGGGGCAACTAGTGGAGACAGCGATTATAGATAAGTTCATAAGAGAAAACAGGAGGCAATGTACCCCACAGCAAAAGAGCCGGATGGTGTCAGCTACGCATAACTAATACATCCCGTCAGTATCGGTGAACCTCAACCACCCAGACTGAACTCCAACACCTCGCGGTGCCTCTAGAGACAAACTAAACAATCTAGTCTGGCCAAGAAAGTAGGGATAGAAAAGAGAAAGACAGCCTGATACAAAAACATATGTGCTGACGTCGGATGTGTTGGGCCGAAAGATGTAAATACCATAATTCTACTGCAAACATCAAAACAAGGTAACTACCCCCAAATAATGTCCTTTTATCTTTCGCTCGCCATCTTTCATATCTGACGAAGTACCTAGAGAGTAGAAACTGAATTTTGCTTCTTAATCCATTTTCACTGGTGTCCATCTTATTTCAACTGTCACACCATATTCCAGCTATCACACCATATTCCAGCTATCACACCATATTCCAGCTATCACACCATATTCCAGCTGTCACACTATATTCCAGCTATCACACCATATTCCAACTATCACACCATGTTCCAGCTGTTACACCATATTCCAGCTGTCAAATCATACTCCAGCTGTCACACCATATTCCAGCTGTCACACCATATTCCAACTGTCACACCATATTCCAGTTGTCACACCATGTTCCAGCTGTCACACCATATTCCAACTGTCACACCATATTCCAGATGCCACACCATATTCCAGCTGTCACACCATATTCCAGCTGTCACACCATATTCCAGGTGTCACACCATATTCCAACTGTCACACCATATTCCAGCTGTCACACCATATTCCAATTGTCACACCATATTCCATCTGTCACACCATATTCCAGCTGTCACACCATATTCCAGCTGTCACACCATATTCCAGGTGTCACACCATATTCCAACTGTCACACCATATTCCAGCTGTCACACCATATTCCAACTGTCACACCATATTCCAGCTGTCACACCATATTCCAGCTGTCACACCATATTCCGGCTGTCACACCATATTACAGATGTCACACTATATTCTAGCTGTCACACCATATTCCAGGTGTCACTCCATATTCCAGCTGTCACTCCATATTCCAACTTTCACACTATATTCCAGTTGTCACACCATATCCCAGCTGTCACACCATATAGCAGTTGTTACACCATATTCCGGCTGACATACCATATTCCAGCTGTCACATCATATTCCAGCTGTCACACCATATTCCAGCTGCCACACCATATTCCAGTTGTCACACCATATTCCAGCTGTCACATCATACTCCAGCTGTCACACCATATCCCAGCTGTCACACCATATAGCAGTTGTTACACCATATTCCGGCTGACATACCATATTCCAGCTGTCACATCATATTCCAGCTGTCACACCATATTCCAGCTGCCACACCATATTCCAGTTGTCACACCATATTCCAGCTGTCACATCATACTCCAGCTGTCACACCATATTCCAGTTGTCACACCATATTCTAGCTGTCACACCGTATTCCAGTTGTCACACCATATTACAGCTGTTACAACATATTCCTGCTGGTCACTTCTTTAACATAATAGAAACTTGTGTTTTTTTCTTTCCTCGTGTTAAATGGTGTATTCCATCTTGCTTTGATCTTTTAATGATATTCACACCATTTCTCTGTGGCTGTAATTATCCATGATTAGCATCCGTCATAGAGATAAGACCAAAATTATTAGAATTAATGCTGTTAGCAATAAACAAATAACACTAGCAATAATACCTCTACTAGACGTACAGTCTTACATATCATCATTATCATCAAGTACCAAGCCTGCTGGCGTAGGTGATCATGTCTCTCCACAACTTTCGACCACGACAGCTATTTATCATCTCTGTTGTTGACCTTCTGCCAAGCCATTCTCTTAAGCTGTATGATATCTTTCCTCTTTGCTTCCCTCTATCTCTTCGTCCCTCAATTTTTCCAGTTGTTACAAGATGTTCCAGCTGTTCTCTTCTCATTAAATGGCCAAAAAATGATGACCGTTTCTTCCTAATATTGGGAATTAGATCTCTTTTTCTTCGGCCTCTTTCAGAACCTCTTCATTACTCTTCTTAGCTGTCCATGGTACTCTCAACATTCTTCTGTAAAGCCACATTTCTACAGACTCCAGTGATTTTATTAATCCGTTGTCCTATTGTCCATGATTCACATCCATATGTTAAGATTGGCTCTACATAACATTTAAGAACCCCTTTTCTTGTTTCTATTGTCAAAAATGGATTGTATAGTATCTTCCTCATTTCTTGGAAAGCTGCTTTTGCCTGAGCCATTCTGCATCTACCTCTGTTGTACATCTTCCGTCTGAGGTTTACAAAGTTCCAAAATATTTAAATTCATTTAACTGTTTTAATATTGTTCCACTTGTCTTTATTTTGCACTGAGGTGATGTCTTTTTCTTTGTTGTTACCATTACCTCTGTCTTTTTGCAGCTGAGTCCCTTATTTTTGCTTTCTTTCACTATAATGTCCAACATTTCTTGTAACTCATTTTCACTCTTAGCGATTAAGACTGTATCATCAGCATACCGTACATTATTTATATTATGACCTCCGATTGTTATTCCAGGCATGCCCCTTATGGATCTTAAAATAATCTCACTATAAATATTAAACAAATCTGGTGACAGCGTACAACCTGGCCTAATACCCTGTTTTAGTCTTACATATACCTTGGCAGTAATATAGACAAAGAGGGAGGAACAGAGAATACTAAAAAAAATGACATCAACAGATATCAACAGCAAGAGGAGCATTTAATCCATTAGGGAACATAAGTAAATCTAAAGGAATTAGGTTAAATACAAAAATAAAAATGGTCAAGTCCAATGTTAAGTCATAATTAGTTAAATAGTTAATATTATATGGCTGTGAAACACGGAGAACAACAAGAAACGACAAACATGAAGATATAGACCTTCATTAATGGATGCTTATGCACAAATAAAGGATAGAAATGGCAGGACAGAATCACTAACAGAATTATGGAAATATACCAGTCAAATACCAGTGGATAAAGGCATCAGCGAAAACGATGGAGCTGGATAGGCCACACACTGCGGAAGCCAACTGAGAGTATTACACGGTGAATGATTTCAGGGGAAGAGGTATGTTTACAACACTCCAAAAAAAAAATCACAAATAATTAACAACAGAAAAAAACCAACAAAAAAATCAAAGACCAGTAAATACTGGTCCGAAGCCGGATCGAACCCGTACTCCTCGGCACGTTGCCTTGCCACAAGAACCAAACACTAGAGCACACGGCTAACTAACCTACCTAAAAAAGTAGCTATCATCGGCGATGTCTTTCACGCATGTCTAATCATGGCTATAGCATAGCGTTATACTCCTCTCGTAAAAGAACACGGTAGAAACGGTGTGCAATGTCTTTGGTGACAAGTAAACATTCAAGTAAACAATGCATTTTTTTTAAAGTTACTAGTAACTAGGTGAAAACAATAAACATATCAATGAAAGTGGAGTTACCTTCTCCGTCTTGAAGACTGGTGAGTTACTTGGAGATAGCCGCTATGAAAAACGAAAACAGGCACTGGAATCCAGGAACCAAAACACGAACTGGTTGAAGGCCAGCTTGCCCCGCTCTCTGCGTGTTATCTGTCATCTCATGGGTCTTGTGCGCTAGGTGATCTGTGGGCGTTTCCATTGAAAATAGCCAAGGTGGGTACAGCTTGGTTCTTAACCCTGGTCTTGGTTTGTTGTTTTCCCACAGAATTATTTGTGTTGTGTTTTCTGGCTTGGATTTATGTGTTTAAATTGTATACTTGTTTGTAATACCCGATGAAGGCTTTTGCTGAAACGCTGTAGTTTATCTCGTTTTTCTATTAGTTTAGCTGCTCCATACCATTTTATGTTTATTTTAGACTGTAAGGTACCTAATTTAATCTGGTTATAAAAAAAAAAAAACCGGCGAAAGTGTAGATACAATTTAGACAGAATGTCGCACAACCAGAAAATACAATTAATCTTGCACAAGCATGACATTCTTTCAGCCGAAATGGTCAGGAACGCGATCATGTAAACTTTTGGTCCGAGATAAGTATTGTATAAATGAACGAAAACTAAGAATAACACCGTTTATATTCTCACATTATAGTCGGTAATAAGATCACACAAATGTGTGTCACAGCTGTTTAAAACTAATACATTTGTTCATTTGCTCTTTTCAGAAATATAAATACACATCATTCTCATGTTTTTACATTCAAATTGATTAAAAAGAAGCTTATCATAAAATTTAAATATTTGTGTGGTTACAGAATAGATTACTGCTTCCCCCGAACTGCCAGATTTGCCTTTTCTTTGAAGGCGATGGCACAGCGGCAGAGATGGAAGTTACCAGCGACCCACAGCTGATGACTTGCGCCAGGATCGGTGAACCAGGACCATCTAGACCCTGCTCGACCTCTCCGCAGTGCCTCCAGTAACAGACTAATCTGTCTAGTATGGCCGAACGAGTAGGGATCGAAGAGGGAAGACAACCCGGTACTCAAAAATGCCCTGTTGAGGTCGGATGTATTGGGCCGAAAGGCGCAAATATCAGTTATATTGCAAACCACAACACAACTCAGACACACCCACTTAGCGTCCTTTTAAGGGCGGATGATGAGGAGGTGTACTCCTTTAGTCACCGGGCGAACCGCAAGCAAGCCTCTTCTTTCATGCGTTTGTCTCGAGTATTATCCCCTAAATATCATTCATAGATAAGTGTTGACTTTTAGTAAAAGAAACAAAAATGACGTTTTATGTCTGGTGTCACAAGTTGGAACCACTCCCATAAAATATCAATTTTAAGAACGAGAGGGATGCACTAGCTTTAGGACATCTTATTCATAATTACTGCAACTTTTCAAGATTATAATTAAAATAGCACTTTGAGAAAAAAAACAACCGTGCTTGCTTGCGTTCTCCCGATGACTAAAGGAATACACCTTCTCATCATCCATCCATAAGAGGACATTAAGAGGTTTAAGCAAAAAAAACTGGTCACCTGCCGATCTATACTTCTATACAATAAAAAACAGAAGAAAATAGTTAAACAACTGTTGACATGACAACTAGGAAGGTGATTTCTGAAAAGTCCCACATATATCTAATACACATTGTAAGGTTGATAGATGTGACTGTGGTGTAGTTGGATTGGTTTCTGTAGATATTCAAGCCTATTTATTAGTAACGGCTCGAATTACTTGAGTTATACAACGGTTACACTACCGATCGCGGTTCCTTCTTTTACATTGACGTTTAACTCATTGAGCTGGAGTGCCATTATGTTAGGTATTCTGATATTCTACTTCTTTATCTTCTGCGATCATGGCTCATTCAGACTAGTACTCCGGACTCTTTTATGAAGGCACCTGTCTGTTTAAGTGATTCGGTTGCCCCGTATTGTTTCTCTTCCAGGGAGGTAGGTGTGGACCACATTGTCCTTCTCAGGTCTGTGTACAGGGGGCAATCCTGTAGAACATGTTTTGTTGTCATGTTATCCAGGGTACAATGGTAGGCTATTAGAGTAATCGTGGCCTCTATTGTCTAGTCTGAATATCCGCCTTTGCAGCAGTAGAAGGGCCAGCCATTGTTTTGTTGTCGTCTTGATGTTTTGGTAAAAGAAACACATGCTAATGTTGCTGATGTGTCTGTAAATATCCTGTTTCTATTATTTTTAAAATTTAGCCTTGCGTTCTTGATAAAAGTGCTTCCCATGTACTTGAGTAGGTAGGTGTATAGGCGAGGTAAGCGCTAGCCTAACCAGCAGAACTTACCACATTTTAGCGATATGTTTTCCTTGTATTCATTTCTACTTTCAGTGCCAGACCTAGACTCTAGACTCAAGAACAATAAGAACAATAAACACTACTGAAATGAGATGTGTTAGACGAGTGACAGTCAACAGTCTGAGAGATAAGATCACAATTGAAGAACTGATTAAAAAAAAAAAGCAAGGATTAACCCCCGCCATAGACTACATAAAGAAACATTAGATGAAATGGCCTAGCCACGGGGAAAAATTAAAAAAATACAAAAAAATGGTATGTTAGAAGCTTTACTTGATAAGTGGACAACACAGACTAAACGACGTTTCGGCCCAATTGGCCTTCAGCAGGAACAAACAAGAAAAACACACACACAAAACTAATAACAAAACATTCAAAACAAAAATATTCGAAATATGTTAAAGAAAAATGTCTATCCTGTGTGTATGAAAAGGAAATGGTAACAAAAGTGTGGCTGTCGTGAATGTGCAGAAATGTGCGCAAATGTACACCGAACCAGAGGAGTTCACACAGGGGTCAGTGTGCAAACACAAAGGAGAAAGAATAGAACAGTAGACTAACAGGTGCTCAAAAGGCGGTAAGAGTGAGATGTCGGAGAGTGGGGTACAATAAAAACAAATGAGGGGTAAGGAGCACAGAAAAAAGGTATAGAGGAGAACACCGAAGTGTCTCATAAGTAACTAGCCACGGGACAAGACAAAAAGATCTAAACGTCGAACAACGAGACGGAGCGAAGGCGCACATCCCAGCAGCAGAGCTGGAAGTTGTCAGCGACCCACAGCTGATGACTTGAGCCAGGATCGGTGAACCAAAACCTTCCAGACCCTGCTCCACCTCTCCGTGGTGCCTTCAGTAACAGACTAGCCTGTCTAGTCTGGCCAAGCGTGCAGGGATCGAAGAGGGAAGACAACCCGGTACTCAAAAATGTCATGCTGAAGTCGGATATGTTGGGCCGAAAGGCGCAAATATAACAGTTATACTGCAAACCACAACACAACGTAGACACATCCACTACGTCCTTGTAAGGGCGAATGATGAAGAGGAATATTCTAGTCTACCACGATACTCTAGAATACTTTAGTCATCGGGCGAACGCAACCAACCAAACAACGAGACTCTAATAAACGTTACGATAACACCAGACCTAAGGGCCGGCCACGAAAATGATGGATTGATGGAATATTAGTAAACACAACAGCAGCAGAGGTCAACAGGAAAACAAAAGACTGCACATTATATTTCCCCATGAATCTTAAAGGCACATGTGGAAGGTAAGAAGCAGAAAACGATCCTTGGTTTTAAAGAAGGTTTTACAATCCTATCGGAGCCTGTGATATAAAGAAGAACCCGTATTCACACTGAAAACACGCAAAAAGAACTTTTGTCAGTTACAAATTAAAAGAGTAGGCTGTATGCCGTTGTCCCGGCGAAATAAAAGATCCTGCAACTCCTACTATTTTAGCAATGTTTGATTGTTGTTTGTGTATGCTATCTTGATATTTCTAGAGAAGTCCCGATGGACTGATTTTAGCATGCATCACTTTTTCCGATATTTCACACTGGCAGCCGAGTACTCATGTGTCTCTCGCCATAGATGCAGATATTCTCCGACTTCAGAGGTACTCTTATTTTATCGTCCACAGTTTTAACGTTTCCTGGTAGATTTTTTCCAATTTATTTTGCCGGGCAGCATCCATTTTTAGCTTTGACTTTTCCATTTCCAGCTGTCAAGGGCTTTTTTAACGTGTGCATAGTGCACACGAGACCTCCTGCTTTTCGGTTTAAGCGACTGCGCTAGTTTCTGCGAAAAACTGAGCGACATGCAGCCATTTTGATTTTGCTATGTCGGTTGATGCCCATTAGCAAGGACGAACTCCAGTGCGAGCCAAGTCGGCTGAGTAGACGACAATCACAAACGCTATCACTGAAAGGAAAGTACCCACAGTAACTTTCAAATCCAATTTAGTCGAATAAATCGGAAAAAAAACAGAGAATACATTTTTAAGATTTATGGTACAATCTAAGTGAGAAATAACGAAAATCTTTTGAAAACATTTCATCGTCATAGATTATACTTTCTTCTGTAGCTCTGCAGTAATTGTCCATGTTTCACAGGCATATAGAACTAGATTTTAAGAGCCAAGAGTCATGTTTTTATCTGTCTAAAAAAGTTTTTGTCTTGATAGTTCTGGTGTAGTTGATAGTTCTGGTGTAGTTTATAGTTCTAGTGTAGTTGATAGTTCTGGTGTAGTTGATAGTTCTGGTGTAGTTTATAGTTCTAGTGTAGTTGATAGTTCTGGTGTAGTTGATAGTTCTGGTGTAGTTGATAGTTCTGGTGTAGTTGATAGTTCTGGTGTAGTTGATAGTTCTGGTGTAGTTGATAGTTCTGGTGTAGTTCCTAGTTCTGGTTTAGTTGATAGTTCTGGTGTAGTTGATAGTTCTGGTGTAGTTCCTAGTTCTGATGTAGTTGATAGTTCTAGTGTAGTTGATAGTTCTGGTGTAGTTAATAGTTCTGGTGTAGTTGATAGTTCTGGTGTAGTTGATAGTTCTGGTGTAGTTGATATTTCTAGTGTAGTTGATAGTTCTGGTGTAGTTGATATTTCTAGTGTAGTTGATAGTTCTGGTGTAGTTGATAGTTCTGGTGTAGTTGATATTTCTAGTGTAGTTGATAGTTCTGGTGTAGTTGATATTTCTAGTGTAGTTGATAGTTCTAGTGTAGTTGATAGTTCTGGTGTAGTTGATAGTTCTAGTGTAGTTGATAGTTCTAATGTAGTTGATAGCTCTAGTGTAGTTGATAGTTCTGGTGTAGTTGATAGTTCTAGTGTAGTTGATAGCTCTTGTGTAGTTGATAGTTCTAGTGTAGTTGATAGCTCTTGTGTAGTTGATAGTTCTAGTGTAGTTGATAGCTCTTGTGTAGTTGATAGTTCTAGTGTAGTTGATAGTTCTAGTGTAGTTGATAGCTCTAGTGTAGTTGATAGTTCTAGTGTAGTTGATAGTTCTAGTGTAGTTGATAGTTCTAGTGTAGTTGATAGTTCTAGTGTAGTTGATAGTTCTTGTGTAGTTGATAGTTCTAGTGTAGTTGATAGCTCTTGTGTAGTTGATAGTTCTAGTGTAGTTGATAGCTCTTGTGTAGTTGATAGTTCTAGTGTAGTTGATAGCTCTTGTGTAGTTGATAGTTCTAGTGTAGTTGATAGTTCTAGTGTAGTTGATAGTTCTAGTGTAGTTGATAGTTCTAGTGTAGTTGATAGTTCTAGTGTAGTTGATAGTTCTAGTGTAGTTGATAGTTCTAGTGTAGTTGATAGTTCTAGTGTAGTTGATAGTTCTAGTGTAGTTGATAGTTCTGGTGTAGTTGATAGTTCTGGTGTAGTTGATAGTTCTAGTGTAGTTGATAGTTCTAGTGTAGTTGATAGTTCTAGTGTAGTTGATAGTTCTAGTGTAGTTGATAGTTCTAGTGTAGTTGATAGTTCTGGTGTAGTTGATAGTTCTAGTGTAGTTGATAGCTCTTGTGTAGTTGATAGTTCTAGTGTAGTTGATAGTTCTAGTGTAGTTGATAGCTCTTGTGTAGTTGATAGTTCTAGTGTAGTTGATAGCTCTTGTGTAGTTGATAGTTCTAGTGTAGTTGATAGTTCTAGTGTAGTTGATAGCTCTTGTGTAGTTGATAGTTCTAGTGTAGTTGATAGTTCTAGTGTAGTTGATAGCTCTTGTGTAGTTGATAGTTCTAGTGTAGTTGATAGTTCTAGTGTAGTTGATAGCTCTTGTGTAGTTGATAGTTCTAGTGTAGTTGATAGTTCTAGTGTAGTTGATAGCTCTTGTGTAGTTGATAGCTCTTGTGTAGTTGATAGTTCTAGTGTAGTTGATAGCTCTTGTGTAGTTGATAGTTCTAGTGTAGTTGATAGTTCTAGTGTAGTTGATAGCTCTTGTGTAGTTGATAGTTCTAGTGTAGTTGATAGTTCTAGTGTAGTTGATAGCTCTAGTGTAGTTGATAGTTCTAGTGTAGTTGATAGCTCTAATGTAGTTGATAGTTCTGGTGTAGTTGATAGCTCTAGTGTAGTTGATAGTTCTGGTGTAGTTGATAGCTCTAGTGTAGTTGATAGTTCTGGTGTAGTTGATAGTTCTAGTGTAGTTGATAGTTCTGGTGTAGTTGATAGTTCTGGTGTAGTTGATAGCTCTAGTGTAGTTGATAGTTCTGGTGTAGTTGATAGTTCTAGTGTAGTTGATAGTTCTGGTGTAGTTGATAGTTCTAGTGTAGTTGATAGTTCTGGTGTAGTTGATAGTTCTGGTGTAGTTGATAGCTTTAGTGTAGTTGATAGTTCTGGTGTAGTTGATAGTTCTGGTGTAGTTGATAGTTCTGGTGTAGTTGATAGTTCTGGTGTAGTTGATAGTTCTGGTGTAGTTGATAGTTTCTGGTGTAGTTGATAGTTCTGGTGTAGTTGATAGCTCTAGTGTAGTTGATAGTTCTAGTGTAGTTGATAGTTCTGGTGTAGTTGATAGTTCTGGTGTAGTTGATAGTTCTAGTGTAGTTGATAGCTCTAGTGTAGTTGATAGTTCTGGTGTAGTTGATAGTTCTAGTGTAGTTGATAGTTCTGGTGTAGTTGATAGTTCTGGTGTAGTTGATAGTTCTGGTGTAGTTGATAGTTCTAGTGTAGTTGATAGTTCTGGTGTAGTTGATAGTTCTGGTGTAGTTGATAGTTCTAGTGTAGTTGATAGTTCTGGTGTAGTTGATAGTTCTGGTGTAGTTGATAGTTCTAGTGTAGTTGATAGTTCTGGTGTAGTTGATAGTTCTGGTGTAGTTGATAGTTCTGGTGTAGTTGATAGTTCTGGTGTAGTTGATAGTTCTAGTGTAGTTGATAGTTCTGGTGTAGTTGATAGTTCTGGTGTAGTTGATAGTTCTAGTGTAGTTGATAGTTCTGGTGTAGTTGATAGTTCTGGTGTAGTTGATAGTTCTAGTGTAGTTGATAGTTCTAGTGTAGTTGATAGCTCTGGTGTAGTTGATAGTTCTAGTGTAGTTGATAGTTCTAGTGTAGTTGATAGTTCTAGTGTAGTTGATAGCTCTGGTGTAGTTGATAGTTCTGGTGTAGTTGATAGTTCTAGTGTAGTTGATAGTTCTGGTGTAGTTGATAGTTCTAGTGTAGTTGATAGTTCTGGTGTAGTTGATAGTTCTAGTGTAGTTGACAGTTCTGGTGTAGTTGATAGTTCTAGTGTAGTTGATAGTTCTGGTGTAGTTGATAGTTCTAGTGTAGTTGATAGTTCTAGTGTAGTTGATAGTTCTGGTGTAGTTGATAGTTCTGGTGTAGTTGATAGTTCTGGTACCAATAAAGACAGTACGTTCATGATCTTCTAAAGCAGTAGTGGCCAACTTAAGGTTGACCAAAGGCCGGATTATCGCCAATTTCAGGATCAGTGGGTTAAACTTAAAAGTTTCATTAAAAAATTACATGACAGTTAATTAATTATTTCAAAATTACATGACAGTTAATTAATTATTTCAAAATTACATGACAATTAATTAATTATTTCAAAATTACATTTATATAATTTTTTTTAACCGACTGGAACTTTGGTTTTTATTTATCATCATCATCATCAAGTACCATGCCTGGTGACGTAGGTGATCATGTCTCTCCACAACTGTTAATCTCGACATTTACTTATCATTTCTGTTGTTGACCTTCTGCCAAGCCATTCTCTTAAGCTGTCTGGTATCTTTTCATATTTCTATCTTTAGTTTATATTTTTTCATATCTTTATAGATATTTAATATAGTAGTTTCAGTTGCCACGTCAAGTGTCAAAGAAAATAGACTCGTGGGCCGGATATAGCCCTCGCGCCGCTATTTGGCATTTTATTGCACTAAAGTATCGGTCGTAATTCTTTCCCATAATATTTTGATTAAGGTAGGAGAGAGTTAGCGGCCTTGTTCAACTCTAAGTGTTGTTCTGAATCATTCACTTGTAGAGATGTTCCATAGTGCGAACTATTTTATAAAA
This sequence comes from Megaustenia siamemsis, assembly GCA_032433765.1. Classification (NCBI taxonomy): domain Eukaryota; kingdom Metazoa; phylum Mollusca; class Gastropoda; order Stylommatophora; family Ariophantidae; genus Megaustenia; species Megaustenia siamemsis. Next base: position 72,484,472 of record JAVIAB010000160.1, on the reverse strand, counting down.
TATAGTTATATATACCAACATTCCCCATCATCATCGTCAACATCATGTGCCATACCTATTGGGATAGACGATCATTGAGTTATTTGCGAGTTATCATCATTGCACTCCGAACATGTTCATAGATGCTCAGATCCCCTCCTCAGCAAGTTCCACAGTGTCCATCGACTGACGACTCCAGTTCTGTGTTGGTTGATAAGTCTTCTTATACACCCAATACTTTTCTCGTTTCTGGCTGTGCCCATCTTAACTCCTTTCTCTTTCACTCAAAGGAGTGACGTGGACTCATGGTTGTCGAAGTCCTGTGCCTCAGATGACATTGATGATGTCCGCCCGATCCATCGGTTGACCGTCTTCAACGACAGCGGAGCTAGAAAACCTGTTGGCGCTTTAATTCCCCCGTACTTCAGCATGTCCAGGGACGTAGACAAAGGTGACCCGATGAATTTTTGACTTCCACAATGACTATACCCATTGCATGCTTACAGAGCCCGCCTCCACTTTTTTTTTATCCTGCTCATCGAATCACTTAGTATGCAGACGTGGGTGTAGTCTTGTGACTCTAACTAGACGAATGGTCAATGTCATCACCTCCATCGTCATGCTACTCGTGGTCATGACGTATGCACCACTGTCTTCTTTGACTATACTGCCTGCCGAACGTGCTGTAAATGCCCATTACGGATCCGTCTGTATATACGATTGCATCTTTCTCATCGGTGCTATCCCAGACGTGACCGTTGACCTCCGCATTGACCACGACTGAGTTCTATTCCCTACATTTTCTGTACAGTGTGACAATACACGAAATGTACACCTCGCTGACGCATGCATCGGTATCTACTCCTCGTCAGTGTTGATATTGGTAAGCCCACATACCTGTTTGATCACATCTTCTGCTCGGCCAACCCATGACTTGCCTCTTTTTACTTGACACCTTTACCTGTGTTGAGCTGGTAGTGCATTGTATGCTCTTTATCTGCACTAATCTTTAGGTATGCTCGTGCCCTCCGGATCTTGATCCTGTTATCCATGGTTGGAAAGTCAAGAAGATACATCACAGGTAGTGTCTCTCGTACACAGGTAACAAATAATAATACATAAATATTATTATATGGGGAACTTCCGAGGCGATAATAGGGAATAATAGAACAAATAAGTATGTGTTAGCACTCGGAAAAATTAACAGACAAACAACAACAGAAAAAAACGAAGAACAATATATGGTCCGAAGTGGGATCGAACCCGTACTCCCTGGCACCGCGCCTTGCCACGAGAGGCCGAACGCTTGGCACACTGCCACTCAGCCAACTAAAAAATTGGCTATTGTAGTAGTGTCTTCCACGAAAGGCGCTCTCAATGACTATAGCATAGGGTAACGATCTCAGACCGGAAATAAATTGTATATTTGTACTTTTCTATTATGCAAGTATCTCCCAGTAGGGCTGAATACTTGTGTTGTAGACAAACATTTATAGGACGAAACAGCACGGATAGTAGTTTCCAGTGGTTATATACTGGTAACAAATAATAATACATAAATATTATTATATGGGGAACTTCCGAGGCGATAATAGGGAATAATAGAACAAATAAGTATGTGTTAGCACTCGGAAAAATTAACAGACAAACAACAACAGAAAAAAACGAAGAACAATATATGGTCCGAAGTGGGATCGAACCCGTACTCCCTGGCACCGCGCCTTGCCACGAGAGGCCGAACGCTTGGCACACTGCCACTCAGCCAACTAAAAAATTGGCTATTGTAGTAGTGTCTTCCACGAAAGGCGCTCTCAATGACTATAGCATAGGGTAACGATCTCAGACCGGAAATAAATTGTATATTTGTACTTTTCTATTAATGCAAGTATCTCCCAGTAGGGCTGAATACTTGTGTTGTAGACAAACATTTATAGGACGAAACAGCACGGATAGTAGTTTCCAGTGGTTATATACTGGTAACAAATAATAATACATAAATATTATTATATGGGGAACTTCCGAGGCGATAATAGGGAATAATAGAACAAATAAGTATGTGTTAGCACTCGGAAAAATTAACAGACAAACAACAACAGAAAAAAACGAAGAACAATATATGGTCCGAAGTGGATCGAACCCGTACTCCCTGGCACCGCGCCTTGCCACGAGAGGCCGAACGCTTGGCACACTGCCACTCAGCCAACTAAAAAATTGGCTATTGTAGTAGTGTCTTCCACGAAAGGCGCTCTCAATGACTATAGCATAGGGTAACGATCTCAGACCGGAAATAAATTGTATATTTGTACTTTTCTATTAATGCAAGTATCTCCCAGTAGGGCTGAATACTTGTGTTGTAGACAAACATTTATAGGACGAAACAGCACGGATAGTAGTTTCCAGTGGTTATATACTGGTAACAAATAATAATACATAAATATTATTATATGGGGAACTTCCGAGGCGATAATAGGGAATAATAGAACAAATAAGTATGTGTTAGCACTCGGAAAAATTAACAGACAAACAACAACAGAAAAAAACGAAGAACAATATATGGTCCGAAGTGGGATCGAACCCGTACTCCCTGGCACCGCGCCTTGCCACGAGAGGCCGAACGCTTGGCACACTGCCACTCAGCCAACTAAAAAATTGGCTATTGTAGTAGTGTCTTCCACGAAAGGCGCTCTCAATGACTATAGCATAGGGTAACGATCTCAGACCGGAAATAAATTGTACTCCCTGGCACCGCGAATAATATATTATTCCCTATTATCGCCTCGGAAGTTCCCCATATAATAATATTTATGTATTATTATTTGTTACCAGTATATAACCACTGGAAACTACTATCCGTGCTGTTTCGTCCTATAAATGTTTGTCTACAACACAAGTATTCAGCCCTACTGGGAGATACTTGCATTAATAGAAAAGTACAAATATACAATTTATTTCCGGTCTGAGATCGTTACCCTATGCTATAGTCATTGAGAGCGCCTTTCGTGGAAGACACTACTACAATAGCCAATTTTTTAGTTGGCTGAGTGGCAGTGTGCCAAGCGTTCGGCCTCTCGTGGCAAGGCGCGGTGCCAGGAGTACGGGTTCGATCCCACTTCGGACCATATATTGTTCTTCGTTTTTTTCTGTTGTTGTTTGTCTGTTAATTTTTCCGAGTGCTAACACATACTTATTTGTTCTATTATCGCCTCGGAAGTTCCCCATATAATAATATTTATGTATTATTATTTGTTACCAGTATATAACCACTGGAAACTACTATCCGTGCTGTTTCGTCCTATAAATGTTTGTCTACAACACAAGTATTCAGCCCTACTGGGAGATACTTGCATTAATAGAAAAGTACAAATATACAATTTATTTCCGGTCTGAGATCGTTACCCTATGCTATAGTCATTGAGAGCGCCTTTCGTGGAAGACACTACTACAATAGCCAATTTTTTAGTTGGCTGAGTGGCAGTGTGCCAAGCGTTCGGCCTCTCGTGGCAAGGCGCGGTGCCAGGGAGTACGGGTTCGATCCCACTTCGGACCATATATTGTTCTTCGTCTTTTTTCTGTTGTTGTTTGTCTGTTAATTTTTCCGAGTGCTAACACATACTTATTTGTTCTATTATTCCCTATTATCGCCTCGGAAGTTCCCCATATAATAATATTTATGTATTATTATTTGTTACCAGTATATAACCACTGGAAACTACTATCCGTGCTGTTTCGTCCTATAAATGTTTGTCTACAACACAAGTATTCAGCCCTACTGGGAGATACTTGCATTAATAGAAAAGTACAAATATACAATTTATTTCCGGTCTGAGATCGTTACCCTATGCTATAGTCATTGAGAGCGCCTTTCGTGGAAGACACTACTACAATAGCCAATTTTTTAGTTGGCTGAGTGGCAGTGTGCCAAGCGTTCGGCCTCTCGTGGCAAGGCGCGGTGCCAGGGAGTACGGGTTCGATCCCACTTCGGACCATATATTGTTCTTCGCTTTTTTTCTGTTGTTGTTTGTCTGTTAATTTTTCCGAGTGCTAACACATACTTATTTGTTCTATTATTCCCTATTATCGCCTCGGAAGTTCCCCATATAATAATATTTATGTATTATTATTTGTTACCAGTATATAACCACTGGAAACTACTATCCGTGCTGTTTCGTCCTATAAATGTTTGTCTACAACACAAGTATTCAGCCCTACTGGGAGATACTTGCATTAATAGAAAAGTACAAATATACAATTTATTTCCGGTCTGAGATCGTTACCCTATGCTATAGTCATTGAGAGCGCCTTTCGTGGAAGACACTACAATAGCCAATTTTTAGTTGGCTGAGTGGCAGTGTGCCAAGCGTTCGGCCTCTCGTGGCAAGGCGCGGTGCCAGGGAGTACGGGTTCGATCCCACTTCGGACCATATATTGTTCTTCGTTTTTTTCTGTTGTTGTTTGTCTGTTAATTTTTCCGAGTGCTAACACATACTTATTTGTTCTATTATTCCCTATTATCGCCTCGGAAGTTCCCCATATAATAATATTTATGTATTATTATTTGTTACCAGTATATAACCACTGGAAACTACTATCCGTGCTGTTTCGTCCTATAAATGTTTGTCTACAACACAAGTATTCAGCCCTACTGGGAGATACTTGCATTAATAGAAAAGTACAAATATACAATTTATTTCCGGTCTGAGATCGTTACCCTATGCTATAGTCATTGAGAGCGCCTTTCGTGGAAGACACTACTACAATAGCCAATTTTTTAGTTGGCTGAGTGGCAGTGTGCCAAGCGTTCGGCCTCTCGTGGCAAGGCGCGGTGCCAGGGAGTACGGGTTCGATCCCACTTCGGACCATATATTGTTCTTCGTTTTTTTCTGTTGTTGTTTGTCTGTTAATTTTTCCGAGTGCTAACACATACTTATTTGTTCTATTATTCCCTATTATCGCCTCGGAAGTTCCCCATATAATAATATTTATGTATTATTATTTGTTACCAGTATATAACCACTGGAAACTACTATCCGTGCTGTTTCGTCCTATAAATGTTTGTCTACAACACAAGTATTCAGCCCTACTGGGAGATACTTGCATTAAAAGAAAAGTACAAATATACAATTTATTTCCGGTCTGAGATCGTTACCCTATGCTATAGTCATTGAGAGCGCCTTTCGTGGAAGACACTACTACAATAGCCAATTTTTTAGTTGGCTGAGTGGCAGTGTGCCAAGCGTTCGGCCTCTCGTGGCAAGGCGCGGTGCCAGGGAGTACGGGTTCGATCCCACTTCGGACCATATATTGTTCTTCGTTTTTTTCTGTTGTTGTTTGTCTGTTAATTTTTCCGAGTGCTAACACATACTTATTTGTTCTATTATTCCCTATTATCGCCTCGGAAGTTCCCCATATAATAATATTTATGTATTATTATTTGTTACCAGTATATAACCACTGGAAACTACTATCCGTGCTGTTTCGTCCTATAAATGTTTGTCTACAACACAAGTATTCAGCCCTACTGGGAGATACTTGCATTAATAGAAAAGTACAAATATACAATTTATTTCCGGTCTGAGATCGTTACCCTATGCTATAGTCATTGAGAGCGCCTTTCGTGGAAGACACTACTACAATAGCCAATTTTTTAGTTGGCTGAGTGGCAGTGTGCCAAGCGTTCGGCCTCTCGTGGCAAGGCGCGGTGCCAGGGAGTACGGGTTCGATCCCACTTCGGACCATATATTGTTCTTCGTTTTTTTCTGTTGTTGTTTGTCTGTTAATTTTTCCGAGTGCTAACACATACTTATTTGTTCTATTATTCCTTCTCTCGTACACACCAAGATAATGCGCATAGCTTCGTTCTGTATTTTCTCCAGCCTGTCACGTTGCGTCGTAACGACAATAAGAATTGCCAGAGCATACTCGATTGGTGCGAGGACTAGTCCCTGGGTGTAAGTAGCTTCTGCTCGATTTTGACAGCTGCTATGACCTCAAAGCGGCTAATCCTTTGCGGGATTTTGTTACCACATGGTCGACATGGTCCCAGAAACGATAATCTCCTAGGACAATCCTCTATCCACAGTGCATCGTATCAATTCTCTTATTAACTGTTTTTTATGCAAGGACACCAATCTATCTAATATCTTCTCACTTTGTCGTCAGTAATCACTCTTTCCCTTTATTCTTCCAGTTGTAACCAAGTATTCCAACTTTCCTCTTCTCATGATGTGCCTGAAAAATGTCGATTGTTTCTTTCGGATAATTTTTAAAGAGCGCATTTTTTAGTTTGTCTCGTTGAGAATGTCGACGTTGATGTTTTTAGCTATTCGGGGAAATTTCAAAATTCTTCTGAGAAGTCCCATCTTGTCAAATAATATTGTCCGCATGACTAAATAGATTAGTGAACTTGACTACAAAGGACAAGTGGTAGGGTTCGATCCGAACCGACGGCTTCCGGGTTCACCCAACCTTAATATGGGTTCCGGATTTTTTCTGGGAAAGTAAAGCGGTACGGGCGTAATACCGACCACTTTACCCCAAAAATAATGTGCCGACGGTCTGTAAAATTTATGGTCACTAACACCATATTCCCTATACACCACTTGGAGTAACGGGGCTCTTTACTTATTTTTTTTTTTCATGACTAAATAACACATCGAAGTGACCAAAGACAAGTATATGGCGAAGTTAACAATGACCGTAACTTTTGTTGTAGTCAGCAATTAGTTAATCAAATGTAGGCTTTGGCGGCCAAGACATCTGTCAAGCAAATGACCTGATTGCGGTCAGCGACCCACAGCTGACTGTATGTGTCTGATCGGGGAAAGACAAAGCTGATCAAGACCCTGCTCCACCTCCCAGTGGTGCTTCTAGAAACAGACTATTAAGGCCAGCTAAGTGAGTAGGTATCGAAGAGGGTACTCAAAATATGTCGTGATGAGTGTGTTTGATTGGAAGGCGCTGATATCACCTCTTAACTACAAGGATGTGGAGGGGATGAGAGGAAAGGGACAAGAGGAGAGGAAGGGATGAGAGGACGTGGAGGAGAGGAGAGGAAGGGGAGGAGAGAAGAGGAAGTGGATGAGAGGACGTGGAGGAGTGGAAGGAGAGGAGAAGAAGGGGAGGAGAGAAAGTGGAAGAGAGGATGTGGTGGAGATGATGTGAGGAGAGGAGAGGAAGGGGAGGAGAGAAGAGGAAGTAAATGACAGTTCGTGGAGGAGAGGAAGGAGAGGAGAAGAAGGGGAGGAGAGGAAGTGGAAGAGAGGATGTGGCGGAGAGGATGTGGAGGAGAGGAAGGGGGGAGGAGAGGAAGTGGATGAGAGGACGTGGAGGAGAGGAGAGGAAGTGGATGAGAGGACGTGGAGGAGAGGAGATGAATGGGAGGAGAGAAGAGTAAGTGGATGAGAGGACGTGGAGGAGAGGAGAGGAAGGGGAGGAGAGAAGAGGAAGTGGAAGAGAGGACGTGGAGGTGGAGAAGAGGAAGGGGAGGAGAGAAGAGGAAGTGAATGAGAGGACGTAGAGGAGAGATAGGAGAGGAGAAGATAGTGAAGAAAGGATGTGGAGGAGAAGATGTAGAGGAGAGGAAGGAGAGGAAGTGGATGAGAGTACGTGGAGGAGAGGAGAAGAACGGGAGGAGAGGAAGTAGAGGAGAAGATGTAGAGGAGAGGAAGGAGAGAAGAGGAAGTGAATGAGAGGACGTGGATGAGAGGAAGGAGAGGAAGGAGAGGAAGGAGAGGAGAAGATGTAGAGAAGAGGAAGGAGAGAAAAGGAAGTGAATGAGAGGACGTGGAGGAGAGGAAGGAGAGGAAGGAGAGGAGAAGAAGGGGAGGAGAGGAAGTGGAAGAGAGGATGTAGAGGAGAGGAACGAGAAGAGAAGAAGGGGAGGAGAGGACGTGGAGGAGAGTAGAGGAAGGGAGGTGAGAAGAGGAAGTGGATGAGAGGATGTAGAGGAGAGTAAGGAGAGGAGAGGAGGGGAAGTGGACGAGAGGACGTGGAGAAGAGGAGAGGAAGGGGAGGAGAGAAGAGGAAGTAGATGAGAGGACGTGGAGGAGAGAAAGGAGATGAGAGGAAGTGAGAAGAGGAAGTGGAGGAGAGGATGTAGAGGTGAGGAAGGAGAAGAGAAGAAGTGGATCAGAGGACGTGGAGGAGAGGAGAGGAAGGGGAGGAGATAAGAGGAAGTGGATGAGAGGACGTGGAGGAGAGAAAGGAGAGGAGAGGAAGGGGAGAAGAGGAAGTGGAGGAGTGGATGTAGAGGTGAGGAAGGAGAAGAGAAGAAGTGGATCAGAGGACGTGGAGGAGAGGAGAGGAAGGGGAGGAGATAAGAGGAAGTGGAGGAGAGGACGTGGAGGAGAGAAAGGAGAGGAGAGGAAGGGGAGAAGAGGAAGTGGAGGAGAGGAGTGGAGGAGAGGAAGTGGATGAAAGGACATGGAGAAGAGGAATAACATATCTGCGCCCACTTAACGTCCTTTTAAGGGCGGATGACGAAGATGGCTTTTCACTCCTTTAATAATCATCTGGTGAACATCAGAAAGAAAGAAAGAAAGAAAGAAAGAAAGAAAGAAAGAAAGAAAAGAAAGAAAGATTATTCGTCACACCATTGGCGCATATCAAATATGGCGGTTTTGCAATTCTCCTTTCTATCGCCATAAAAATATTTTGCTTACCCCTTCGCTACCAACTAGTTTTAATACGCTCTACCTAGGCCGTTTTTCGTTAAACAAAAAAAATCTAAATAACCGCGCGTAAATAAATGAAAATTGATAAAAAAAAAAAAATCACAGTTTCTTTTGAGAATATAGCCAGGAAGTCAAACACATGACTTCAAATTCAAATTCTAAATAGGAACTACCAGCCTATGCCACTGTACACTGGACAATATGACTACAAAACATGTTCTACAGGATTGCCCCAGTACACGGACCTGAGAAGAGCAATGTGGTCCACGCCCACCTCCCTGGAAGAGAAACTATATGGGGCAATCGATTCGCTTAAACAGACAGACTTCATGAGAGGGTCTGGAATCCTACTCTGATTAAATCTTGATCGCAGAGAGAGAGAGAGAGAGAAAGAGAGAGAGAGAGACACATGACTATTCTGTCTTTACGACACATAGTACCATTGCTGGTGTATGTCGGGGGGCAACGATAGAACCCGAGGGATAAAGGCCGCTTGGTCAAGCAGTCGCCACGACGTGTGAGACTCAGGATTTTTATTTCACCCCGATATAAAAAATCCGTTCTGTCTACCGCGAGCTTCGAACACCGTACGCCGGCTTTTCAGCTAGCGGAACAGTGGTTTAGCCGCACGGCGACGCGCACCTCTTGACTTCATCTTTTCTCTTTTCACTGATACCTAAAAGGTGTCGTGGTTTATATCATTTGTCGTTCTTGAGCAGCTCGAATTGTTCTGAATTAGTGATTTTCCTTTGTTGTTACATGTCTCTGTCACTGCATCTATCCATCTTCTTCTGGGTCTTCCTCTTGGTCTTTTTCCATGCATTCTCGAGAAGAACGCCCTTGATGGTGATTGGTGAGGATTCATTCAGACCAGGTGGCCAAACCATTTAAATTGTTGTTGTTCTATATATTCTTGGCAGGGTTTTGTTCCTACCATTTTTCTTATGGTTTCATTTGGTATTCTATCTCTTCTTGTGTTGTTTGTTACTTTTCTCAAGCAACGCATCTCACATGTATTGATCTTTCTTAAATGTGATTTAGAAAGGGTCCATGTTTGACTTTCATAGCACAAAGTTGGTATGAAGATGCTATTTATCATTTGTTGTTTAGCTGGCATAGAAATGTTTGGATGTCTTAGCAATGGTGAAAGCTGGTATGTGACAGCATTTGCTTTTTGTATTCTCATGTCAATTTCTCTGTCTAGTTTTCCATCTTCTGTGAACATTGTGCCTAAATACTTGAATTCTTCTACTTGTTTTATTTCTTTATCTTTGATCTTGATGTTTAATGGGTGTCTTAATTTGCTTATTCTTATAGCCTCTGTTTTGCTGTGTTATTTTCATACTGTAGTTTGTGCAGCTTTTATCTAGAGATGTTAAATGCTGTATAGCAGGTTTTCATCCTCATATATTAGGCATTGGTCATCTGCGAAGAGTAGCTCATTGATGTTGGAGTTTTCTACCTCTATGTTATTATTTGATTTTTCCTTATTGTTGGTTGTTTCCTGATTTATTTTGTCCATATATATGATGAAGAGGAGTGGTGAGAGGACACATCCTTGTCTTACTCCTGTTGTAACCTGAAACCATTCTGACAGACCTTCCGATGTTCTAACAGCCCTTTGACTGTTTTTATATAATGCCATTATATTATAACAGAAGTCGAAGGCTAAGATGGCTGGGGCATGTCCAACGGATGGAAGAAAAACGCATTCCTAGGCAAATACTATATGGTGAGCTAAAACACGGAAAAAGACAAATTGGCAGACCTAAACTACGATATAGAGATATCTGCAAATCATCTCTGAAAGACTTCTCCATCTGTGAAAACGACTGGCAACATCTGGCAAGTGATCGCACATCATGGAGAGCATGTATAAGGAACGGTATAACAACATTTGAGACTGTGCTAAGACAGGACTTAGAAGAGAAGAGACTCATGAAAAAGGATGGTAAACCCTGTGGACCAGCGAGCCTGACCTGTTCATTATGTGACCGCGTGTGTTTGTCAAACATTGGTAGAATTAGCCACGAGAGAAGCTGTTCGGCAAAAACAATACCTCAAAAAAAATACGCAATAGCCTCCACTAGACCGTCTGACAAGACGAAAAGGGCCATATAATTATATTATCTAGTAGTTGTCCTGCTACCCCGTAGGTTCTAAAGTTTGCCAAAGTTTGTCCCTGTCCACACGATCAAACGCTTTTTCCTGATCTATACCTCTTGACTAATTGATAAAAATGAATGTTCGGTACTTCTATATAGTATTATTTTAAAAACAAATGATGTTATCTCCGCTTTGTTTATATAATTTATATAGAGAAATATAAATAGTTTATATCGAAGATATTTATTGATTATCATCAACATCATCATCGGGTGCCATGGCAGACGGAAAATAGGTTAAATAAGAAATTTTGCAGGATTTTTTTGTAGAAATAATCGCTGAAATGTTAATAAATTAGAAGCCACAAAACCCAACTGTTGGGTTTCTCGGGTCGGCTTCTAGAGCTGCATTTTGCGGCACGTGGTACTAAAAGGCGTTATGGCCTACACAAAGACATTAATGATAAATCAAATAAACAAAGACAGAAATAAACTGAATTAAGTAAAGAAATATACAACCATGTTTATTAAACTATAGCAATAATATAATCTCCCACAAAAAAATCAATTTAAATATATCCTTACATACCTCCTGTTGAATGTCGGGACGTTGTTGAGTTGGTTCGTTTTCCGTTAAAATGTCCCGGAGCTATTTCATGGTTAACTTTTTTAAATGAAGGTACTACCTTCACTTAAAAATAATGAATTAAATAAAATCCGGCAGTTCAGTGGATTTCAAACTTGGCTGTCCTAGCACCCAATGATGTAAAGGTAGATATGACCAGTCGAGGCTTGCTTTGAGGATAACCCTCAGAGGGTGACTGTAAAGGAGGGAAAGTTGATTAGCTTCGTTAAGAAGAGAAAGAATTAAATGACGTCGAGGAAGAAGAAAGAAATTACATAAGAGAGGAGAGCAGAGGAGGGGGGGAGGAGATGGCGTGGAGGAGAGGAGAAGAAGGGGAGTAGAGGGGGGGGGAGTTTAAACAAGAGGAGATGGATGGGAGGTGAGGGAGTGAAGGATATGAGAGGACGTGGTGGAGAGGAAGGGAAGGAAACGAGAGAAGAGAAAGGTGGAGAGGGAGGGATGGAAACGGGAAGAGAGGAACGATAAGAGAGAAAGTGGAGTAAAGGAGAGGAAGTGGAGTAAAGTAGAGGAAGTGGAGTAAAGGGGAGGAAGTGGAGTAAAGGAGAGGAAGTGGAGTAAAGGAGAGGAAGTGGGGTAAAGGGGAGGAAGTGGAGTAAAGTAGAGGAAGTGGAGTAAAGGGGAGGAAGTGGAGTAAAGGAGAGGAAGTGGAGTAAAGGAGAGGAAGTGGGGTAAAGGAGAGGAAGTGGAGTAAAGGGGAGGAAGTGGAGTAAAGGAGAGGAAGTGTAGTAAAGGAGAGGAAGTGGAATAAAGTAGAGGAAGTGGAGTAAAGGAGAGGAAGTGGAGTAAAGTAGAGGAAGTGGAGTAAAGGGGAGGAAGTGGAGTAAAGGGGAGTAATTGGAGTAAAGGGGAGGAAGTGGAGTAAAGGGGAGGAATTGGAGTAAAGGAGAGGAAGTGGGGTAAAGTGGAGGAAGTGGGGTAAAGGAGAGGAAGTGGGGTAAAGGAGAGGAAGTGGAGTAAAGGGGAGGAAGTGGGGTAAAGTAGAGGAAGTGGGGTAAAGGAGAGGAAGTGAAGTAAAGTAGAGGAAGTGGAGTAAGGGGGAGGAAGTGGAGTAGAGGGGAGGAAATGGGGTGACGGAGAGGAAGTGGGATAAAGGAGAGGAAGTGGGATAAAGGAGAGGAAGTGGAGTAAAGGAGAGGAAATGGGATAAAGTAGAGAAAGTGGAGTAAAGTAGAGGAAGTGGGGTAAAGGAGAGGAAGTGGGGTAAAGGAGAGGAAGTGGGATAAAGGAGAGGAAGTGGAGTAAAGGAGAGGAAGTGGGATAAAGTAGAGAAAGTGGAGTAAAGTAGAGGGAGTGGAGTAAAGGAGAGGAAGTGGAGTAAAGGAGATGAACTGGAGTAAAGGAGAGGAATGGAGTAAAGGAGAGGAAGTGGAGTCGAGGGGAAGAAGTGGAGTAAAGGAGAGGAAGTGGAGTAAAGGGGAGGAAGTGGAGTAAAGGAGAGGAAGTGGAGTAAAGGGGAGGAATTGAAGTAAAGGAGAGGAAGTGGAGTAAAGTAGAGGAAGTGGGGTAAAGTAGAGGAAGTGGGGTAAAGGAGAAGAAGTGGAGTAAAGGAGAGGAAGTTGGGTAAAGGAGAGGAAGTTGAGTAAATGAGAGGAAGTGGGGTAAAGGAGAGGAGTGGAGTAAAGGAGAGGAAATGGGGTAAAGTAGAGGAAGTGGAGTAAAGTAGAGGAAGTGGAGTAAAGGAGAGGAAGTGGAGTAAAGGAGATGAAGTGGAGTTAAAGTAGAGGAAGTGGGGTAAAGGAGTGGAAGTGGAGTAAAGGGGAGGACGTGTAGTAAAGGAGAGAAGTGGAGTAAAGGGGAGGAAGTGGAGTAAAGGAGAGGAAGCGGAGTAAAGGGGAGGATTTGGAGTAAAGGAGAGGAAGTGAAGTAAAGTAGAGGAAGTGGGGTAAAGGAGAAGAAGTGGAGTAAAGGGGAGGATGTGGGGTAAAGGAGAGGAAGCGGGGTAAAGTAGAGGAAGTGTGGTAAAGGAGAGGAAGTGGAGCAAAGGAGAGGAAGTGGAGTAAAGAAGAGGAAGTGGAGTAAAGTAGAGGAAGTGGGGTAAAGGAGAGAAAGTGAAGTAAAGTCGAGGAAGTGGGGTAAAGGAGAGGAAGTGGAGTAAAGGGGAGGATGTGGGGTAAAGGAGAGGAAGTGGGGTAAAGGAGAGGAAGTGGGGTAAAGTAGAGAAGTGGGGTAAAGTAGAGGAAGTGTGGTAAAGGAGAGGAAGTGGAGCAAAGGATAGGAAGTGGAGTAAGGAGAGGAAGTGGAGTAAAGTAGAGGAAGTGGAGTAAAGGGAGAGGAAGTGGAGTAGAGGGGAGGAAGTGGGGTAAAGGAGAGGAAGTGGGGTAAAGGAGAGGAAGTGCGGTAAAGTAGAGGAAGTGGAGTAAAGGAGAGGAAGTAGAGGAAAGATGAAAGCAAGGAGTTATAGTGCATAAATCATCATCATGTACCATACCGTTTGGCGTAGGCGATCTTGTCCTTCCACAATCTTGTGTCCACAGTGCATCGTATCAATTCTGTTGTTGACTGTTTTCCATGCCATGACACCAAGTTATTTAGTTTCTTCTATCTTTGTCGTCCGCGATCTCTCTTTCCTTGTATTTTTCAAGTTGTAACAAAGTATTCCAAATTTCTTCTTCTCATGATGTGCCCGAAAAATGTTGATTGTTTCTTTCTGTTGTTTTTTCAGGAGCTGCCTTTTTGTGTTGGGCTCTTTGAGAATTACCTCCTTGGTTTTTTTTTTAGCTGTCCAGGGAACTTCATTCTTCTGAGAAATCCCATCTCCGTTGCATCGTCTTTTCATTTGTTTGTCAACTGTCCATGATTCACTTCCATAGGTCAGAATTGGTTCTATATAGCACCGATGAACTCTCTTTCTCACTTCTAGTGACATAGATTTGTTGCATAAGATATTTTTCATTTTCTGAAATGCTATTTTGGCCTGAGCTATTCTGCTTTTTATTCTGTGGTGCATCTCCCATCTGATGTTATTATTGTGCCCAACTATTTGACGCCTGGCACTTGTTTCAAGGGGTTCACCAAGCATCTAAAAATGGGTACCAGAGATTTGGGGGAGGGGGAGTTAAGGCGGCCTGGCGTGATACCGGCCATATCATCCAAAAATGGGCCGTAGTCATAGAAAAATATTGTCACTAACACCATATTCCCCATACACATAGCAAGGCGTGGAGGGAACTTTTACTTCTTTAAGATTTGTCCCGTTTATTTTTAATGTTGCATGATGGTGATGATAGTACAGACATAGTAAGCAGGATGACAGCAAACTGAATGAAGAATCTGGAGATACGCCTTTGATATAGCGTTAGATGTATCATGAGCATACACACACAAACAGGGACACGCTCAACCCTGGCTCCCGTTAATTCAGCGAGCACAGGGCGCGTGTACTTCCGTCTGATACGGTTGTCGGGCATGCCACGTACACCCGACGCCGCTGGAACTTATTAAAAAAAATGGGAAAACCAGCCCTCTCTCCACCCCAACTCACACACACACTCACGCACAATACACACACGATCATGCACACACATCTTCAAAAACAAAGGAAATGGCATTTATCGCATGTTAACACACGTCACTGGCCGTACCGTTAATTCTATTTTAGCTTTTGCCCGAGTCACAAAGCTTTGATTTCATTGTTTAAAAATAGACTGCACGTGAGTATCAAGTGGCAGAGTAGTTAGCGTGCTCACAATTAACAGGAAGGGTCAAAGTTCAATTACGGAATGTGACGAATTCTGTTCACATAAGCGTCATGTTAACTCAATCACTGAAAATAGAGCGGCCTGGCTTAATATCGACCATCACACCTATAAAAATGTGCAGTTGGTCGTCGAAAAATATTTGGGGGCTGGGTGGTCTGTAGGTAACGCGTCGGCCTCTGGAGAAGAAGGTCTAGGGTTCGATTCCACCAATGACTGTACAACATTCATCATCATCATATCATCGTCATCATCATATCATCATCGTGTCATCATCATCATCATCATCATCATCATCATCATCATCATCATCATCATCATCATCATCATCATCATCATCATCATCATCATCATCATCATCGTCAAAATCATATCATCATCGTGTCATCATCATCGTCATCATCATATCATCATCGTATCATCATCATCATCATCATCATCATCATCATCATCATCATCATCATCATCATCATCATCATCATCATCATCATCGTCATCGTCATCGTCATCATCATCATCATCATCATCATCTTCATCATCATCTTCATCATCATATCATCATCATCATCATCATCATCATCTTCATATCATCTTCATCAACATATCATCATCATACCATCATCATCATCATCATCATCTTCATATCATCTTCATCAACATATCATCATCATATCATCATCATATCATCGTCGTCATCATCATCATATCATCATCATCATCATATCATCATCATCATCATCATCATCATCATATTATCATCATATCATCGTTATATCATGGTCTTTAATGGATTCTTTGTTGTTACCATTACTTCTGTCTTTCTGCTATTAAGCAATAGCCGAATCATAAAACGACCAATGTCGATGATGATGATGATGATGATGATGATAAGTTCTATATAACTCTGTTGTCTTTATTGTAATTGTGTACATTCCACAGTTTCTTCCCTTACGGTTTCTTCTTTTCGTTTATATTGGAGGAGAATTGACAACAACAAAAATAGAAAAAAATGGTATGGGTAATTACTTTACGCAATTGATGGACGACTCAAATTTGAACGACGTTTCAACTTAATAGACTTTCAGCAGGAACAAACAAACAACACACACACAGATATGCAAGTAAATATAACGAGTCCTACATGACTAACTAATAACAGAGCGTCCAAAACAAAATAATTAAAACTAGTTCCAGAAACAAAAATGTCCCATCTGTGTCGTGGACCGTGGACAGAAGGAAAACGAACGAGTAGAGGATACGGACTGTAATCGCCCAGGCGATGTTTCGTTTATCCTGTTTATTATCATTCTCATTATAACTTCAATTAGCGTTTGTACTGGGTATCTCAGTCTCTACTTAATTCAGCATTTATTGAAAGGTTTTACAACTCACGACTCGCTTCTCTGACGTGTACCAACACATGTTCCAGAAATCGTGTGTGAACTTAAGAGGTACTTTATACAGACAATCACGAACAGGAGTCGTATTGTGTAGGTGTACTTAGCCAAGGTAAATTATAGAGATCAGCAGAGAGGCGCGTCAGCTAGGCGTATCACAAGAAATAAGCGTGTCACAACAATTAGACATGTCACAACAACTAAATATGTCACAATAATTAGACATGTCACAACAACTAAATTTGTCACAACAATTAGATATGCCACAACAATTAGATATGTCACAACAACTAAATATATCACAACAATTAGATATGTCACAACAATTAGACATGTCCCTAGAATTAGACATGTCACTACAATTAGATATGTCACAACAACTAAATATATCACAACAATTAGATATGTCACAACAATTAGGCATGTCACTACAATTAGACATGTCGCAACAATTAGATATGTCACAACAATTAGATATGTCACAACAATTAGATATGTCACAACAATTAGATATGTCACAACAATTAGATATGTTACTACAATTAGATATGTCACAACAATTAGATATGTCACAACAATTAGATATGTCACAACAATTAGATATGTCACAACAATTAGATATGTCACTACAATCAGACATGTCACAACAATTAGATATGTCACAACAATTAGACATGTCACAACAATTAGATATGTCACAACAATTAGACATGTCACAACAATTAGATATGTCACAACAATTAGATATGTTACTACAATTAGATATGTCACAACAATTAGATATGTTACTACAATTAGACATGTCACAACAATTAGATATGTCACAACAATTAGATATGTCACAACAATTAGATATGTCACAACAATTAGATATGTTACTAAAATTAGATATGTCACAACAATTAGATATGTCACAACAATTAGACATGTCACAAGAAATAAAAATGACACAATAACTAAGCGTATCACAACAATTAGACATTTCACAACAACTAAGCGTATCACAACAATTGGACATGTTACAAGAACCAAGCGTGTCACAACAATTAGACATGTCACAACAATTAGATATGTCACTACAATTAGACATGTCACAACAATTAGATATGTCACAACAATTAGATATGTTACTACAATTAGATATGTCACTACAATTAGATATGTCACAACAATTAGATATGTCACAACAATTAGATATGTCACTACAATTAGATATGTCACAACAATTAGATATGTCACAACAATTAGATATGTCACAACAATTACACATGTCACAAGAAATAAAAATGACACAATAACCAAGCGTATCACAACAATTAGACATTTCACAACAACTAAGCGTATCACAACAATTAGACATGTTACAAGAACCAAGCGTGTCACAACAATTAGACATGTCACAACAATTAGATATGTCACAACAATTAGTTATATCACAACAATTAGATATGTCACAACAATTAGACATGTCACAACAACTAAGCGTATCACAACAATTAGACATGTCACAACAACTAAGCGTATCACAACAATTAGACATTTCACAACAACTAAGCGTATCACAACAATTAGACATTTCACAACAACTAAGCGTATCACAACAATTAGACATTTCACAACAACTAAGCGCATCACAACAATTAGACATGTCACAATAACTAAGCGTATCACAACAATTAGACATGTCACAACAACTAAATATGTCACAACAATTAGATATGTCACAACAATTAGACATGTTACAAGAACCAAGCGTGTCACAACAACTAAATATGTCACAACAATTAGATATGTCACAACAATTAGATATGTCACAACAATTAGATATGTCACAATAATTAGACATGCCACAACAACTAAATATGTCATAACAATTAGACATGTCACAACAATTAGATATGTCACAATAACTAAATATGTCACAACAATTAGACATGTCACAGCAACTATGTCGCAACAACTAAGCGTGTCAACATTTACTCACACAAAGGCACACTTAGACCTCCACAAACAACCAACATTTAGTCTATTCGACACACCTTCATTGAACAACGATCAACTACATAATGCGCACATACCCTCCTCAGCACTTCCCCCCAGTATGAAGCACGCCCGCCAGAAGCTCGTATCAACTCGTGGCAATCAGTCAATTTATCTATCTAACTATCTATCTATCTATCTATCTATCTATCTATCTATCTATCTATCTATCTATCTATCTATCTATCTATCTATCTATCTATCTATCTATCTATCTATCTATCTATCTATCTATCTATCTATCTCTATCTATCTATCTATCTATCTATCTATCTATCTATCTATCTATATCTATCTATCTATCTATATCTATCTATCTATCTATCTATCTATCTATTTATCTATCTGGGGTATAGACCCATATACTCTGTCTCTTATCTAAAATTGTATTCTAGCAGTTTTCAGTCCTTGTAAAGATATTTTATCAAATCTCGCCATTTGTCTCTATTCTGTGCAAGCAACTCTATCTCATTGAGGGAGCCGATTCCTGCTGCTCATGCCCCTCTGATCAATGTACTTCTCAGTGTCTCTATGGGTTGGCCTCTTTTCCTCTTACCCGTTGTTTCCCACATTAAGGCTTGCTTTGTTATTCGGTTATTATCTCTTCTCATCACATGTCCAACATATGACCATCGTCTTTTCTTGATTACAAAAAATTATTAGTCGTTGATTGGCGATTGATTGATTGGCGATTGGTTGATTGGCGATTGATTGATTGGCGATTGATTGATTGGCGATTGGTTGATTGGCGATTGATTGATTGGCGATTGGTTGATTGGCGATTGGTTGATTGGCGATTGATTGATTGGCGATTGGTTGATTGGCGATTGATTGATTGGCGATTGGTTGATTGGCGATTGATTGATTGGCGATTGGTTGATTGGCGATTGATTGATTGGCGATTGGTTGATTGGCGATTGATTGATTGGCGATTGGTTGATTGGCGATTGGTTGATTGGCGATTGGTTGATTGGCGATTGGTTGATAGGCGATTGGTTGATTGGCGATTGATTGATTGGCGATTGGTTGATTGGCGATTGGTTGATTGGCGATTGATTGATTGGCGATTGATTGATTGGCGATTGATTGATTGGCGATTGGTTGATTGGCGATTTCTCTAATTTCCTCGCTTGTTTTGAATTCGTTCCACGCTATACCAAGTACTTTCCTAGGCATTTATTTTCTAATGCATTCTACTTTGTTTCTATATCTCTTGTTGTTTTCCAGCTTTCACACGCATATGTAAGGGTAAATAGTACGTTTGATTTGAATAGTCTAAGTTTTGTGTTTGTGCTGATGAGTTTTGATTTCCACAACTTTTCAAGGCTTCTGAAAGACATTGCTGCTTTAGCCATTCTGATTCTAATTTCTTTACTTGTATCCCCTTCTCGATCAATGTGACTTCCAAGATAGATAAAGTGATCGATCTCTTCCACTGGTTTTTTTTTTCCATGTATATTCTGTCATCTGTTGGAATTAAGTTTTTCACGACTTTAGTCTTTTCATGATTGATCTCAAGCCCAATTGTGCTGGCTATTGATTATTTTCTTTACATACCTCTCCAAAATCAAGACCTACTCATTATTTGATGTTATCTTCCTGTCTCTTTCTCTACCTATCTCTCTTTCCTCCTGGGATTAAGCAAAGGAAAAAAATAATAAATTCCAAAATGGTGCAAGTAGATCGCATGCGTAACGAATTTAAAGGTGAAGTGGTTGAAGCCAAAAAACAAATCTACTTCCTTGTAACGAGTGCTTACATTAACTAGCGTCTGTCATAGTTAACATGGGTTTTGCAGCGTCCCCTAGGAAATGTTATTGTTTTTCTTTTCTTTCACCCTGTACTCTCTTTTTCTATGAAACTGTTTCTTGCATGAATTGGAGATTTGCTTGCTTGCGTTCACCCGATGATTAGAGGAGTGCACCTCTTCAACATCCGCCCTTAAAAGGACGTTAAGTAGGCGTGTCTGCGTTGTGTTGTGGTTTACAGTTTAACTGTGATATTTGCGCCTTTCGGCCCAAAACATTCGACTTCAGCATCACATTTTTGAGTACGGGGTTGTCTTCCCTCTTCGAGCCCTGCACGCTTGGCCAGACTAGACAGGTTAGTCTGTTACTAGAGGCACCACTGAGGTGGAGAAGGGTCTGGATGGTTCCGGTTCACCGATCCTGGCGCAAACCATCAGCTGTGGGTCGCTGACAACTTCCAGCTCTGCTGCTGTGAGGTGCGCCTTCGCCTCCAATTGGAGCTTCAGCGTGTGTTTCCAAAGATTGCGATCTGCAGCTATCTCTTCCAAGGTTGCAGGGTTTATGTCCAAAGTCATCATGTCACGTCTACACACGTCTATAAATAGAAGTTTTGGACACCCCCTAGTTCTTTTGCCATCTGCCAGTTGTCCATAGTGTGTATCTTTTGGTGTGTGGCCATCTTTCATACGGCATAATTCATTCGGCCAAGTCAGCGTAACCTACGTTATTTGAGCAGCCTGTAGATGTCTGGGAGGCCTGTGCGAGTGAGGATCTCCACGTTTGCCATTGAGTGTGCATATTAATATTTCAAATATAGTAATAGGAAACTACGATTCACTGTGGATTGTAGATTGTGGAAGGACATGCTCACCTACGCCAAAAGATATCGCACATGATGATGATGAATAGGAAACTCTTTATACAGAACTTCGCAGCAGGAGGCAATCTGATCATCAGAATTGACCCGTCGAGCAAGTGTTTCGGCCCTCTAGCTTCTTGACTCTCTAAGGGAATTAGGTCCGCCTGGGTTATGACTCCCAGGCGTCGACCTCCTGCTGAATTGAACTTGAAGTCTCGCTATAATTGGCATACAATAACCACGCTTATTCTGCGTAACACTTCTGATCGAATCTACTGGTTTTACCCTGTCGCGCGCGACTGTCTTAGCTTGTTTTTTGTTTTTTTCTGTTGTTGATTATTTGTCATCACGTAACAGTCCAAAGAAAGCCAAGGAGACAATAACATCAATATATGGACAAGTCAGCCTATGGCAATCTGCACCATCAAAGCAAGAGACAGAGTGGAATGGCGCTCCATGGTAGCCAACCTTCAATGCGGAGAGGGCACTCGATGATGATGATTATTATTACAGTATTTGTCAATTTTTCCGAGTGCTGTAAACATACCTCTTCCTCTGAATTGATTCGCTGATTATCGCTTCGGAAGTTTCCCTCTATAACAATATTCATTTATTATTATTTGTCTCCGCTGTACAGAGACATGGTTATCTACGCCAGCAGGCTTGCTACTTGATAATGATGACGATGATAAATATACTTCCAAGTAACGAGTGCGCATATTTCGACTGTTACATTCAACAGGCTCATTTGTCAGCACGCTCAGCCCTAAGTCCGATTCTTAGTGTCAATGATATCCCCCCGCGGGCGTAACCGAGTTAAAGTTTTCGCACCAGGTGTGTGGTGACTGGGACATTCTTGTGGTGGAAGTTCGCGCACGATACGCTGTGCAAGTGTGAACATATCTGGGGATAGGCCTTTACAACATATCCTCTCATTGCCAAAACAGTGGGGAAACACTCAAGGTAAACTTTTAAACAACTTTTCATTGATAATTCGTAATACAAAGAATTTGTTTGTGATTTGAGGTATTTTTTAAAGTATAAATCTCCACATAAGAGAAATTATAATTTTTATTCAGTTTTAATTTAGTTCTTCTACCCGGACTTATTTGACTTTCAGCGTCGATGAGAGAGATATAATAATAGTTTGCGGTCTCTTGCTTTTATTAATTTGCCTCTTCCGCTGTTGTGTTTCCTAGTATTTCCATAAATCTATATTTTTTTTTCGTGATCGGCCCTTGAGTCTGGTGTTCTCGTAATGTTTATTGAAGGTTCGTTGTGTTGTAATCTTTCTGTCATATCACGTAACCAAACCAATTTGTCTGCTGTTTCTTCTAGTATTCTATGGAGGAATTTACTCCTTTTTTATTTCTCACTGTTAAACTCAATTAACTATAATTTATATTTGTTCTTTAATCGATGGCTTAGGTAATACAAACGTTCATATTTTCGTTAGACAAGGAAAGGCCACAACATGTGGAACGAAAGGTAAAGGTAACGGTATGAGACTTGATTGGTCGTACTCACCTTGCGGGGTTTACCCATATGTGCTCTGCCGCTATCTAGAAGTGTTCGGAGACTCCTGTCTAGTGTAGCCTCAAGAATCTTAACTCACGAGTGAGGCGCCATTCGTCACTTTTCCAGAGTATGAGATGGAATGAGAACATTAACAAACAACACAAAGATAGATGGAATACTCAATGTGAAAATCAGAGAACAGATCGGAATTAAACCGTGCGCCATCTTTATAAGAAGTATATATAAGACTTCCGGAAAAGATGGCGTCTAGGTCGCCAGTGTTTTCAGAAGGCTCATCGCCTAGTTCTGATTCTCAGTTTTTTTTTTCTAATTCCAATATTATGCAATCATTAGTGCTTTCTATTTGATGGGGGACACCCGTAATCATTCATGTGCTACAGATTGTAGCGTGTACGGAGTCGACACCGTCCCCAGCATTAACAGCAACGACACCCATTTTCGATAGGAGACGTGAACACCGAGGGATGCGCATTCAAGAAAGATGTGAGAAACGAAAACATGAATCAAAAGTAGAGAGGTGGGAAGCGAAAACATGAATCGAAAGTAGAGAGGTGGGAAGCGAAAACATGAATCGAAAGTAGAGAGGTGGGAAGCGAAAACATGAATCGAAAGTAGAGAGGTGGGAAGCGAAAACATTGCTAGTATAACGTCTACGAATCCTTTCAAAGGAAAGAGGAATCGGCACTGACTGCCTATAATCTTGAAGATGCACTATGGACAGAGTGGACTATGACACACTCGTACACCTAAACTCGTAAACCTACTTGGTGAGGCAGGCTTTGACCCACAGTTCGTGCAATGGGTAGCATCGGTGCTTGTGCGTAGAAAGTGGCTCTGCTTTTTATATCTAGGCATTTCAGCCGAGATATATGTAGCTTGGGTTGCCATCAGGATCGCCTTTATTACCTGCTTTGTTCTATGTATCCACTGCCAGGGTAGTGTAATTGAGTAGTACCCGACCTGGGCGCACTCTCGCCTTTGCAGATGGCATGATATTATATTATATATATATATATATATATATATATATATATATATATATATATAAAACACACACACACGGTCGCGATAGAGTAGAAATGGTTTGGCAGTTACAGGTAAGTGTGGATAAGATAACCATTGAGTTATTGAGTTCTTTGCTGGTCATCATCATTGCACTCCGAACATGTCCATAGGTGCTCAGATCCCAACGTCAGCAAGTCTCACAGTATCCAGTGACTGACGACTCCAGTTCTGTGTTGGTTGATAAGTCTTCTTATACGCCCAATAAGTTTCTCGTTCCTGGCTGTGCCCATCTTAACTCCCATCTCTTTCATCCGATGGAGTGACGTGGACTCGTGGTTGTCGAAGTCCTGTGTCCTTCCCACATCTCGGAGGGCATTGGTGACGTCCGCCCGATCCATTGATTGACCGTCCTCAACTATAGCATTACAGGAAACCAGATAACCATTTGGTGCGATAACTACAAAGCACTCAATAACCCGAGCCGCGATAACTCAGTGGTTAGTGAACTGGACTACAAAGGACAAGAGGTAGGGTTCGATCCCAACCGACGGCTTCCTGTTCAACCAGCCTTTAATGGGTACCGAATTTTTTTATGGGAAAGTAAAGCGGCACGAGCGTAATACCGACCACATTACCCCAAAAATCATGTGCCGAAGGTCTATAAAATGTATGGTCACTAACACCATGTTCCCTATACGCCACTTGGCGTGACCGGGTACTTTTCTTTACTTACTCACTAACCCAAACAAGGCTTCTGTAATGTGGCGTTCACTAAACAACAGAATTGTTAAAGACACCCTCTCAGTCATAAACAGCAATGGTGTAACCATCGTGATGAGTCCGACTATTAAGTATCTGGGAATAGCGTTTGATAGGTCCCGTTCTTTCAATCAACACGTCAGCAATGTCATTCAAAAAGCAAAGAAAGGCGTCAGGGCGATCAAGATCATGGCGAGGGCAAACCTCCAGCAACCGTTACTATTCTCGCTCATGTAGGCTGTGGTGCTCTCAGTACTGGATTATGGTTTGTGTGTCCTCACTCATTTGATCAACATCAATTGATGATGTAGAGTTTGATTGATATTGTAGAGTTTTATTGATGTTGTAGAGTTTTATTTGATGTTGTAGAGTTTCATTGATGTTGCAGAGTTTCATTGATATTGTAGAGCTTCACTGATGTTGTAGAACTGAAGTTGTAGAGTTTCATTGATGTTGTAGAGTTTCACTGATGTTGTAGAATTACATTGATGTTGTAGAGTTTCACTGATGTTGTAGTGTTTCACTGATGTTGCAGAGTTTCACTGATGTTGTAGAGTTTCACTGATGTTGTAGAGTTTCACTGATGTTGTAGGGTTTCATTGATGTTGTAAACTTTCATCGATGTTGTTAAGTTCCACTGATGTAGAATTTCCTTGACATTTTCGCCACACCATCTTACTATAGGTCTCCACCTGCTACTTCCTTCACTTCCTATCTGTCATGAAATCTCTAATCTTCCTATCTGTCATGAAATCTCTAATCTTCCTATCTGTCATGAAATCTCTAATCTTCCTCGACCGTTACGATCCATCTTTGGGAACCGACGTCACTGCACCTTTTTACATTCACACAATATCTAAAAATAGCACGAAGGGAAGGTATACAATAACACTACATGCTCCACCCGCCCATAGTGTATTCGGAATAGTGTTTGTTCATCAACTCTAGCTTTCAAATACGGTACATGTTACGTCTGTCACTGCTGTTTATTGGTGGTATTTTAGTAGTCTTGGTAAATTTTCTAAGCTCTAAAACATAACTGAAGTGTCATTCTGCTATAGTATTTTTAAAATGGTCATAAAAGTTTGATAACAATTTTTTTACAATGTGTATGGTTATAACATTATTATAATGTTGTTATAATGTTGTTGTTATAATGTTGTTGTTATAATGTTATTATAATGCTATTATAATGTTGTTAAACAAAAATAAAGGACTCAGCCTTAATAGCAAAAAGACAAAAGTAATGGTAACAACAAAGAAAAAGACACCATCTCAGTGCAACATAAAGACAAGTGGAACAATATTAAAACAGGTAAATGAATTTAAATATTTGGGAACTATGTTAACCTCAGACGGAAGATGTACAAAAGAGGTGAGATGCAGAATGGCTCAGGCAAAAGCAGCTTCCCAAAAATTCAGGAAGATACTATGCAATCCATTTTTGACAATAGAAACAATAAAAAGAGTATAAAATTATTATGTAGAGCTAGTCTTGACATATGGAAGTAAACTAGTAAACATTGGACAATAGGACAAGAAAGTCACTGAAGTCTGTTTAAATGGGTTTTACGGAAGAATATTGAGAATACCATGGACAGCTAAGAAGAGTAATGAAAACGTTCTGAAAGAGGCCACAGCAAAAAGAGAGCTAATTTCCAATATTAGGAAGAAACAATCATCATTTTTTGGCCACGTAATGAGAAGAGAACAACTGGAGTATATTGTAAAAAATTGTAAAATTGAGGGACGAAGAAATAGAGGAAAGCAAAGAGAAAAGATTCCAGACAGCTTAAGAGAATGGTTTGGGAGAAGGTCAACAACAGAAATGATAAATAACTGTCGAGATCGAAAGTTGTGGAGAAACATGATCACCTACTCCAGCAGGCATGGTATTTGATGATGATGATGATGATGATGATGATCACGTTGTTATTTGACACCAGAAAGGGGCAAATTTTGACATTTTCTTCTCGTAAACATTGACTAAACATCAGCAGCATAGACATTAAATGTTCTAGAATATTCTTATTTTTCTTCAGTGCCACAAGTTTGAACCACTCCTATAAAATATCAATATCAAGAATGAGTGGAGTGTAGTTTCCTCATTTGTATATGTAGAACTAAAATACTACTTTGACACTAAAGCTAACAGCTGTGGTTAGAATTCCAGTGCTCCTTTCTGGCTCGGTCAACATAGAAGCCATTGATAAGAATCGAAACCAATCTCTGTCTTTATTTACTGACTACTGATAATCCATCCACCCACATGCATCCATCCATCCATCCACATCCATCCACATGCATCCATCCATCCATCCATCCATCCACATCCATCCATCCATCCATCCATCCACATGCATCCATCCATCCATCCATCCACATGCATCCATCCATTCATCTATCCACATACATCCATCCACATCCATCTATCCACATCCATCTATCCACATCCATCCACATCCACATCCCATCCACATCCATCCATCCACCCACATCCATCCATCCATCCATCCACATTCCTCCATCCACATCTATCCATCCATCCACATTCATCCATCCATTCATCCACCAACATTCATCCATCCATCCATCCGTCCGTCCGCCTGTTTGTCTAGATCATTCCGCCCGCCTTTCTATCTATCGCTTGTCTGTCTGTCTGTTTAGATGTGTCTGTCCGTCTCTCTCTATCGCTTGTCTGTCTAGCGCTTGTCTGTCTGTCAAGATGTGTCTGACCGTCCTATATACTTATATGCACACACACTCCAACCTTGCTAGAGGTGTGTAGAATATTGTGTTAGTGACAATATTTTCCCTTGCCCACGGCACATTTTTTTGTAATGTGGTCGGTATCACGCCAGGCCGCTTTTTTTCTCAGAATAGTTTATGCTACTCATTTTTAGAAATTGTTTGAACCCTGCAGCTTTTTCGGTTACAAAGATCAATCACTTCTGGGAAATGAACCCACCTTCTTCTGATCAGGACACACACACACTAACCATTAAACAGCTAACTCCTGTATTATCTTCTTCTACCTTTCACCTCCCTGTGGAGCATAGGTCTGCAACAAAGATTTTCCAAGCCGTTCTGTTTCTTGCCATTTTTTTAAAGATTATTCCATGTCTTCCCCGTATCTCCAGCTCTACTTCCAACTGTCTTCTCCAAGAATATGTTGGTCTTCCTCTTTGTCTTTTCCCCTGGAGTTTCTAAAATAGGGCCTGTAGTGTAATACCCTCAGTTGGCTTCCGCAGTGTGTGTCTTATCAAGCGCCATCGTCTTCTCTGTTTTTCTTTGTCTATTGGTCTGTATCTTTATGATTTTCATTTTTGTTGTTCTCCATGTTTCACAGCCACATAATAGGACTGACTTAACACTGGAGTTGAATATTAATCTACCAACTCCTACATTATGTAATTTCTGAAGTCACCGTCTTCTATGTCTACCTTTTCCCTCTTCCCATTGCTTCTGCCTGTTCAAAGCTTCTATGTTTGAACTTTGTTAAGACTGGCACCACTTTACTCGGGCACTATCCATTACGATATCTTTTCTTACAAGACCCAACTATCCCAGCAGAGAACACGAAAGTCTATAACACCGGCGACGACACCTGAGTAATTTATGAAATCCGTTTAATTCTATTAATGACAATACAAAATAATTACTGGCATATATTTTCAATCGTTTATCCTGTTCTGCTTTTTGTCGGCAAGCCTCACAGGCTAATGTCAATGATGTTTTTTTTTTTTCTATCAAGAGCACTTTCTGTGCCTTGGTACATAGTGAAATTGTATTGTTTTATTATGTCGTAAATTCCCTCAATCCATCTTCTTCGTGGCCTACCTCTATATCTTGATTGTTCCATTTTGTTGTTATAAGCTCTTGGTGTTAGTGCTGAGGGGTTTATGCACATTCAATGTTCAAACTATTTTCATCTTTGTCTCTCTATGTATCCGATGACTGATAGAATAACAATGTTTGTTTCTGATTGCATTGTTCTTTACATGATCTCTTTGTGTTTTGTTCACATCCTTTCTGGGACATCTCATCTCACATGTTGTTAGTTTTCTTTGTCGATATTTAGTCAGAGTCCATGTTTGACATTGACAGCAAGAGTTGGCATAAAGATAGAGTTTATCAAGTTCTTCTTTGATTCCATTGAGATAGCAGTATGATTTAAAATTGGCGACATATGGTCTGTAACTTTGTTATCACTTTGAATCATTGCTTCAATCTCTCTGTTAATCCTTCCATTCTCTGTAACTTTGTTAGTACTTTGAATTCTTGCTTCAATCTTTCTGTTAATCCTTCCATTCTCTGTAACTTTGTTATCATTGTGAATTCTTGCTTCAATCTCTCTGTTAAACCTTCCATTCTCTGTAACTTTGTCAACACTTTGAATTCTTGCTTCAATCTCTCTGTTAATCCTTCCATTGTATGTAACTTTGTTAGCACTTTGAATACTTGCTTCAATCTCTCTGTTAATCCTTCCATTCTATGTAACTTTGTCAGCACTTTGATTTCTTGCTTCAATCTCTCTGTTAATCTTTCCATTCTCTGTAACTTTGTTAGCACTTTGAATTCTTGCTTCAATCTCTCTATTAATCCTTCCATTCTCCGTAACTTTGTTAGTACTTTGAATTCTTGCTTCAATCTCTCTGTTAATCCTTCCATTCTCTGCAACTTTGTTATCACTTTGAATTCTTGCTTCAATCTCTCTGTTAATCCTTCCATTCTCTGTAACTTTGTTATCATTTTGAATTCTTGCTTCTATCTCTCTGTTAATTCTTCCATTCTCTGTAACTTTGTTATCACTTTGAATTCTTGCTTCAATCTTTCTGTTAATCCTTCCATTCTCTGTAACTTTGTTATCACTTTGAATTCTTGCTTCAATCTCTCTGTTAATCCTTCCATTCTCTGTAACTTTGTTATCACTTTGAATTCTTGCTTCAATCTCTCTGTTAATCCTTCCATTCTCTGTAACTTTGTTATCACTTTGGATTCTTGCTTCAATTTCTCTGTTAATTCTTCCATTCTCTGTAACTTTGTTAGTACTTTGAATCCTTGCTTCAATCTCTCTGTTAAGCCTTCCATTCTCTATAACTTTGTTATCACTTTGAATTCTTGCTTCAATCTCTCTGTTAATCCTTCCATTCTCTGTAACTTTGTTAGTACTTTGAATCCTTGCTTCAATCTCTCTGTTAAGCCTTCCATTCTCTATAACTTTGTTATCACTTTGAATTCTTGCTTCAATCTCTCTGTTAATCCTTCCATTCTCTATAACTTTGTTAGTACTTTGAATCCTTGCTTCAATCTTTATGTTAATCCTTCCATTCTCTGTAACTTTGTTATCACTTTGAACCACTGCTTCAATCTCTCTGTTAATCCTTCCATTCTCTGTAACTTTGTTAGTACTTTGAATTCTTTCTTCAATCTCTCTGTTAATCCTTCCATTCTCTGTAACTTTGTTAGTACTTTGTATTCTTGCTTCAATCTCTCTGTTAATCCTTCCATTCTCTGCAACTTTGTTATCACTTTGAATTCTTGCTTCAATCTCTCTGTTAATCCTTCCATTCTCTGCAACTTTGTTATCACTTTGAATTCTTGCTTCAATCTCTCTGTTAATCCTTCCATCCTCTATAACTTTGTTATCACTTTGAATCCCTGCTTCAATCTCTCTGTTAATCCTTCCATCCTCTATAGCTTTGTTATCACTTTGAATCCTTGCTTCAATCTCTCTGTTAATCCTTCCATCCTCTGTAACTTTGTTATCACTTTGAATCCTTGCTTCAATCTCTCTGTTAATCCTTCCATCCTCTGTAACTTTGTTATCACTTTGAATCCTTGCTTCAATCTCTCTGTTAATCCTTAGAGATCCCTAGATCTCTATAAAGCTCTTTACAGTTATAAACAGTTGTTTGTTTGCATTCACCAGCTTTATATCTATAGCGAAGTCCAGAGGGACTGAATTTTGTGTGAATATCGCTGTTCTCTATTTTTCAAACTGGCAGCCATGTGTTCAGGTGTCCCTCGCTATACAGGCAGATAATCTCCGACTTCAGAGGTAGTTATAAACAGTTATATCATTATTAATCTTACGGTCTGTTGTTTGATGTGCGACGGGGATAATCTGACGACTAACTGTGTGTTTATATATTCGAAATTGGAGTCAACAACAATGGCCTAACATCATCAAGTGCTATACATTTTTAAAGAAATATGACGATCATCACTTTCGGGAGGACGTGAACTTCTGGTATATGGTGGATAGGCGGCAGGAACCATTGCAGGCTATGCATGAAAAGTGTTCCTTGTTGCAGTTTCCTCATATTCCAAGTCCATGGGGGACTGGTTGGTCTCGAAGTAAGACGCCAGGCTCGGGACAGAGAGGTTGTGGGTTCAAATCTCGGCTACACCGGTTGGGATTTTTATTTATGATTTCTCTCTGCGGCAACCACCCCTGGTCTCAGCAGCGAGGCCTGGCTTGAAACGTCAGTTACTCATCGACGAAAAAAAACATGAGTACCTCCGAAGTCGGAGTTATCTGCCTGTGCGGCAAGGGACCCCTGTGCACACGGCTGCCAGGGAAAAATGGATTAACACGCAAAATTCAGTTCCTAGTCTCTAGGGACTTCGTCAGAGTTGAAAGCTGGCGAACGCAACAACAACAACAACAATATCATTATTATGATCATAATATTACAATTCATGTTGTTTGATGAACTAATGAAACAGAACTACATGTACTATCATTGAAATTTTCGCAGAAAACAGACAAAAATAGCAGTTCAATCTCTGGACATAGATACGACTAGTTCTGGAAATGTCTTTTATGAAAGGAGGACGTCGCTGTGACGTCATTGTGTCGGGAACTCACCTCAAATGTACAATGAGAAAAAGTGTGGGAGAAAGTATTATCCGTGAGTACATATTTCTTCAATTATTTAGTTTTATCAATTTAATCATCATTACACGAAGAAGTAACAGATACAATTGTTTGGCTATGTGATAAGACAAGTGAAAAATCAAAACACAACACAACAAGCTTTTAATAAACGTTGCGAGAACAACAGACTCAAGGACCGACCACGAAAAGATGGATTGATAGAATATTAGAAACACTAGGAAACATAACATACACAGAGACCAAAAGAGGGACAACAGACCGTAAAATATATCTTCCCTAGACGCTGAAAGAAAAATGAGGAAGGAAAGAAAAGAAGAAACAAGATAATGGTGAAACATCATTTTAAAGGAAATGTCGTGTGAATATTTTTATTACGAGAGAGTATTTGTATTCTTGATTCTTCTTCTACTTCTTCTTCTTCTTCTTCTGCGATCATGGCTCATTCAGACTAGGACTCTGGAATCTCTTGTAAAGGTCTAAGTGATTCGGTTGCCCCGTATAGTCTCTCTTCCAGGGATGTGGGTATGGGCCACATTGTCCTTTTCAGGTTTGTGTACTGGGGGGGGGGGGGGAAATCATGTAGAACATGTTTTGTTGTCATGTTATCCAGGGTACAGTGGCACTGGCTAGTAGTTCCTATTTTGAGTTTGGTGAACATGTGGTTTCTCATTCTGTTGTGGCCAGTGCGTAGGTGAAGTATGATGACTTGATCCCTCCTTGATAATTGGATCTATCCATCCCTCTCATTATACTTTGGGTGTTCTTGTTTCCATTTTTCACGATACTGGCCTTTGATTATGGATTTGGCTTCATCGTAGCTGACCAGATGGTTCCCTTGTGGTAATCTCCCTCCCTCTTTAGCTAATTTATCTGCGCGTTCGTTCCCGTGTATATTACAGTGTGATGGTACCCACTGGATAACCACTCTCTGGAAGTTATTGCACAGTTAGTCTAGGGTTGTTCTCAGGTCATCTAGCTCACTGTTCCTGGAGGTTTTTAGAACTGTTAGGACTGACAGTGCATCAGTTAGTATCACCAATTTCTTGTGCACGTTATTTTTGTGTCGGATAGCCAGTTTTGCAGCGTCTTCGAGGGCTTCAGTTTCTGATTTATGTTTGTTTGAGAATGTCCCAGTAGCTGTTGACTTGGTGATCTCTTCTTGGTTATTCAGCCTCAAGAACATACCACCTCTTCCTCCATTTCTGGTTGATTCTTCTTGCGCCGTCACACGTCTCATAGGTCTTGTAGTGTTCCCCCCCCCCAGCCCCCAATCTCTATTCTGGGCTTGATTTTTTATCTTATCTAATGAGTCTATGCCTGACAACTTTGCTTCTCTTGTAAGTGTTCTTTTTAGTCTCTCTTTATGTCTTCCTCTTTTTCTGTATCCTGATGTTTCCCATAGAATAGCCTGTTTTGAAATTCTCATGTTGTCTCTTTTCAGCACATGTCCCACACATCTTCTTTCCTTAATTGTAGATGAGATCTTTGGTTGCATGCCCATTTCTCTCGTTGCAGAGATGGCACTCGATGATGATGATGATGATGATGATGATGATGATGACTGTTAACGGACATCATCTGTGCACCTCAACTGAACAACTCCAAACATGTTCGTCGCAAGGTATCGAGAACTATAGAGTCCCTACACCACCTCTCCGCGGTGCCCCTAGGAAAAAAAAAATTGACCAGTGTGGTCTGGCCTGGCCAAGCGAGTGGTGATCGTGGCGGAAGGCAATCCTGTACTAAAAAATGCCGTGATGAAGTCGGATGCTTTGTGTCGAAAGTTCGTAAATATCACAGTTCTACAGCGAACAACGACACAACCACGCCCACTTAACGTTCTTAGAACGGATAACGATGAGGTCTAACTGTTCCTTTAGTCACTGGCTGATTGGGACTCAGAGCTGATCGAGACTCCGCTTCACTTCCCATTTAGTTTCCTCACTGACTGTCTTTGTCAGGCTGGCGAAGAACGATGGCATAACTGTAGACTCGACAGTCGTGGTATCTGATATATGTATAGAAGACTATAGGACTCGACTTAGTCTCCTCAATATATGAAAAAGAAGAAGAAGATATATGAATACCTTCATCAAATGTTCCTTGTTGCAGTTTCCTCATATTCCAAGTCCGGCTTGTTGCAGGAGATATTTAGTTAAGTGCTCTGTGCACACAATGAGTTGTGTGTTTCATCCGTTTCGATCGTGTTTCGATATTCCAATTGTTTACAATGAAAGCTAATATCATATGACAAGGAACAATTGGCTGTATTCACTTTCTGTGCGGGTTCGCCTTATGTCTTTTGGCGTGTGCTGAGACTGCTATGATCGGGACTACAGCTACCTTTCTTTGTTTGGGATATGAGATAGTAATTCGGATGATTCCACTGGCACGGGCGGTTGAGCAATTATGGATTTTTAATTCGTTTGCAGTGATCCCGGGGCCTACCATAGCCATAACCATAAATATCAAAAAGACTAAAACTATGATCATAAACAAAGATAATACTCAAAACCTACAAGTGGTTAACAAAGTGGAAGGAATAGACCTGGAGACAGTTCAGAGCTACAACTACCTTGGACATAATTAAATCAGTGATGAAAAATGTAAAACTGAAATAAATAAACAAAAGAATAGGAGTGGCAAAAAGCAATTTTAATGCTATGAAAAATATACTAACATCAAGACAAATAACATCAAGGCTAAAACTAAGAATAGCAAAATATTATATCTTCTCAACATGTCTGTATGGTGCAAAAACATGGACATTAGACAAGAAAACATAACAGAAAATGGATTCCTTTTAATTGTGGACTTATAGAAGAATAGGAAGAATTGGATGGAAATAAAAGAAAACAAACGATGAAGTCTTAAAACAACTATAAATGAAAAGAGAACTACTAAACACAATTCAAACAAGACAAATGATATTTTTGGGCCATGTTAAAAGATACAGAGGCCTACTAAAAGTAATCCTGGAAGGGAAAATACAGGTTAAAAAGATGCAGAGGCAGACTAAGACTAACATGGACGAGTAACATTAAAAAGATGGACAAGTCAGCCTATGACAACCTGCACAGTCAAACCAAGAGACAGACCGGAATGGCGCTCCATGGTAGCCAACTTTCGATGCGGAGACGACGCTCAATGATGATAATGATATTGGAGAAGGATGGGTGGGGTATGTATAGAGACTGGTGAGTCTAGGTCTGGCCCATCCGGAGTGCTCTGGGGAAGAGCAGATATACGTACATTGATAACCCAATAGGAACATCCAATCTGCGTACCTCTTAAAACATATCTTTCATATGATATCATATTTCATATATATCTTTTAATAGAAGCTGAAACTGTCACGTTGGTGGAGGTATTTCCAGGGTTTCACTTTCTGTGCTTATGCCTATCTAATGTGGGCTATGTTAAGCCAATTCACAGCCAACTACAGAATTACTTAGACCTGCGCGCTGAGTGAAAATTCCGGAAAAAAAACGTCAGAATAGCGTGACGTTTTCAGCTTCGA
The DNA here is from genome assembly GCA_032433765.1 of Megaustenia siamemsis. Lineage (NCBI taxonomy): Eukaryota > Metazoa > Mollusca > Gastropoda > Stylommatophora > Ariophantidae > Megaustenia > Megaustenia siamemsis. The sequence continues at coordinate 72,449,604 of JAVIAB010000160.1, read as the reverse complement.
GTACAGGAGGTTGTGGATGGAATGACGTCGGATATCAATAGCTCCTCTAGTTGAAAACGTTACGCTGGTTGGAGGTTATCCCGGTTTTATTTTCTACCAGCGGGCCTTAGTACAACGACAGTTGGTTGTGGCCAATAACTATTTAGAGATCTTTGCATATTAAAAATTAAAAAAAAAAAATTTAAAAGGAAAAAAAACACGTATATTAAACACGTGACGCGGTGTTATTTTAACCCGAGTTAATCTCTACACGTGAACTGGACTACAAAGGACAAGAGGTAGGGTTCGATCCCAACCGATGGCTTCCGGGTTCACCCAGCCTTTAATGGGTACCGGATTTTTTTCTGGGAAAGTAAAGCGGCACAGACGTAATACCGACCACATTACCCCAAAAATCATGTGCTGAAGGTCTGTAAAATTTATGGTCACTAACACCATATTCCCTATACGCCACTGGCGTGACTGGGGTACTTTACTTTTTGTTTTTTAATCTCTACATAAATTGCTCTCCTTTTTATCATAATTTTGTTTTATTTATTCTGTGCAGGTGACCTTTCAATGTTTATTCGTCATGACTATTATAATTAGTTTATTAACTGTGAGATCCGGGTCTTCTCCCCTCTCTGTTTATTCATCTATCTGTCTGTCTGTCTGTCTGTCTGTCTGTCTGTCTGTCTGTCTGTCTGTCTGTCTGTCTGTCTGTCTGTCTGTCTGTCTGTCTGACTGACTGACTGACTGCCTGCCTGCCTGCCAGTCAGTCAGTCCGTCCGCCCGATGCCCCCCCCGCCCGATGCCGTCCGTCCGTCTGTCTTAATATCTGTCTGTCTAACACACCCCCCCCCCCATCCCACTAAAATTAATTTATTACTGACTCTAAATCCAGCACATAGATAAAAGCAGAATTGCTCAAACCAAAGTGTCATTTCAGATAATGAAAAGCGTCTTGTGCAACAATGTCTTTGTCAATAGAAGTGAGAAATAGAGTTCATCTGTGCTATATAGAGCCAGTTCAGACTTATAGAAGTGAATCATGTACCGTTAGTTAATAAACAAATAAAAGGCGATTAGAGGCCACAGAGATGGAATTTATCAGAAGAATGTTGAGAGTTCCCTGGACAGCTAAAAAGACCAATGAGGAAGTTCTCAAAAAGGCCAACACAAAAAGGGAGCTCCTAAAAAACATCAGAAAGAAACAATCAACATTTTTCGGGCACATCATGAGAAGAGGAAAGTTGGAATACTTGGTTACAACTGACAAAATAAAAGGAAAGAGATATCACGGACGACAAAGAGAGAAGATACTGGATAGTTTGGTGTCTTGGCACTGTAAACGGTCAAGAACAGAATTGATACTTTGCATGGTGGATAGTGGGGAGCCGCGATAGCTCAGTGGTTAGTGAACAGGACTACAATGCACAAGAGGTCGGGTTCGATCCTGATCGACGGCTTCCAGGTTCACCCAGCCTTAAATGGGTACCGGAGTTTTTTTTCTGGGAAAGTAAAGCGGCACTGGCGTAATACCGATCACTTCACCCCAAAAATCATGTGCTGAAGGTCTGTAAAAATTATGGGCACTAACACCAAATTTCCTATACGCCACTTGGCGTGACGGGGCTCTTTACATTTTTTTTATATTAAAATCATTTTTTTTAATGGTGGATAGTGAATTGTTGAAGTACATGATCGCCTACGCCAACCGCTATGGCACATGATGATTACTTAATAATCCTGACCGTGTTTTCTCTATTGAGAATAAAGCAATTACTGCGATCGCTCATTTGATTTGCACTATTTTTTTTAAAACTTCCCTTTTAATTAAGGTTACTATAAATAGTACGTGTATACGTGCAATCGACATCGCTTAAGGCGGTGATTTAAGCGTCATAAAAGAAGTGTAGGCAATGGAGTTGATCTAACAGGTAGTAGAGCAAATACTTCTCGGTTTGGGTGGCAAGGTCAACAAACTACAGATGATAAAGATCTTTCTCAGCGATCAACATTGCTTTATATCGAGGCCGGTGAGGGTCACGAACTGGGCCATGTCGATTCAGGTCATCTCCTCCATATAGCTTGTCGTGAAGGCGCTAGGCTTGTCTTTGTGAGACAGATTTTCTCTACTATTCGTGCTGTTTCGTCCTAAATGTTTGTCTACAACGCAAGTATTCAGCCCTACCCTATCCGTGAGATACTTGTCTTAACAGGAAAAAATACAGATACACTATGTATTTCCGAGCTGTGATCGCGGCCGTATGCTATAGTCATGAGAACATCGTCGAGTGCCTTCTCCGCAACGAAGGTTGGCTACCATGGATCGCCATTCTACTCTGTTTCTTGCTTTGATGGTGCAGGCTGTCATAGATTGACTTGTCCATCGTTTGATTTTACTCGTCCATGTTACTCTTGATCTGCCTCTGCCTCCTTTACCTTGTATTTTCCCTTCCAATATTTTAGTAGGCTATTGTGTCTTTTAACAAGCCCCAAAAATTTCATTTGTCTTGTCTTAATTGTATTTAGTAGTTCTCTTTTTACTTTCAGTTGTTTTAAAACTTCATCGTTTGTTTTCTTTTCTCTCCATCCAATTCTACCTATTCTTCTATAAATCCACATTTCAAAGGCTTCAATTTTCTGTTCTGTTTTCTTGTCTAATGTCCATGTTTCTGCACCATACAGGAATATTGAGAAGACGTAACATTTTGCCATTCTTAGTTTCAGCCCTGCTGATATTTGTTTTGTTGTTAGTATATTTTTCATGGCATTAAAATTACTTGTTGCCATACCTATTCTTTTGTTTATTTCAATTTTACATTTTCCATCATTGGTTATATATAGTATGTCCCAGGTAGTTGTAACTCTGGTCTGTCTCCAGATGTATTCCCTCCACTGTGATATTTAATTGTAGGTCTTGAGAATTTTCTTTGTTTATGATCATAGTTTTAGTCTTTTTGATATTCATTTCTAGTCCATATTTCTTGCTTGTTATGTTTATTACATTAAGCAATTGTTGTAGGTCTTTATGATTTTCTGCTAGTAGAACAGTATCATCAGCGTATCTTAGGTTATTGATTATCTTTCCATTAATGTTTAGGCCTGGCAAGTAGTATACAATGTTGTATTTGTCTAGTATTGTGGCGCTAAATTAACAAAGATATATAGGGCGGCGCGCGGCGCAAATTTCGCGCGAAATGTACACGAGAGACAAGGGGAGTTAACCATGACCGCGCGTGTCCGGATGTTGACCTCTAGTCTCGGTGACCCCGGAAGTGACCTGTTTATGTCTGGTGTATGCTGACTTTGGAGTTCTTGATGTACTTGATCGATAGTGATAGGTTAGTAGATTATACATCAATGAAAAACATTAAAGTTAAAACAGAAAACAAAAGATATATTTTATTCTTTTATTATCTCAATAGGTGTATAACATTACAAACATATTTAGTACATTGAGTAAATATTTAGTACAAGTATAACATTTATTTATAGCTATGTAGTTGGGTGTCTGCTTAGCGTTGTACCATAAATGAAGCATAAGGGTGAAACAGTTAGAGATTACTGGTTAGTCTAAGCTGGTAGTGTAAATATGTCTCTCGGTGTTAGTGGTTCGCTATCTCTCTCTCTCTCGCTATCTCTCTCTCTTTCTCTCTCTCTCTCTGTGTCTCTCTCTACTATTCCAGCCTAGATTTCCCTCCATTGAAACTTACTCATTCTCTCCATTTATCCCTATCATCGCGCCTTCCTTCTCTCTCTCTCTTTCTCCCCTATCCTCTCTTAGACTTCTAACCTATCAGTCCACCCTCCGCCTCTCCCTTTAGCTCCCCCGCCCTCCCTCATATTTTTAGCGTCCCTCCTATTGTAACACTTGATTATTCTCACCATTAATACATAGCATCTCGCCTTCTTTCTCATAGGCTTCTCTCGCTCTCTCTCTCTCTCTCTCTCTCTCTCTCTCGCTCTTCTAACCCCTACTAGACTTCTCTCCTACCATTCCACCTTTCTTCTCTCTCTCTCTCTCTCTCTCTCTCTCTCTCTCTCTTACCTCGCCTAGCGTTCCGCCTTCATTCGTATTTTTACCTTACCGCCAGTGTAACACATTAATAACATTGAATATCAATTACAAAAAGACTTGAAATATCTACTTTTTAAAGAACCAATAAGATAAACATATGAAAAACGAAGGAATAATACACGCGACAAGGCTTAACATACGTACTTTATACACATCACCATTAATACAACTGAAATTCCTTTAATAATAACCTACCACATCGTTATGAGCTAAGAGAAAAACAGAAAAAAATTCAACTTACACCGTAAAATATTCCACTACAACACAGACCGCTAGACTGAACAGTACTATGAAAATAAACGTCCGTGAATCAAGCGCGCTTATAACACGAAGTCTCACATCCGACTAGTTTAATCTTGTAAATAAAAGTTAGGAGACAAGGGCAGAAACCTAGGAGGCAAGGGCAGAAACCTAGGAAGCAAGGGCAGAAACCTAGGAGGCAAGGACAGAAACCTAGGAGGCAAGGACAGAAACCTAGGAGGCAAGGACAGAAACCTAAGAGACAAGGGCAGAAACCAACGAGGGAAGGTCATAAACCTAGGAGGCAAGGTCAGAAACCTAGGAGGCAAGGTCAGAAACCTAGGAGGCAAGGTCAGAAACCTAGGAGGCAAGGGCAGAAACCTAGGAGGCAAGGACAGAAACCTAGGAGGCATGGTCAGAAACCTAGGAAGGAGGGAAGGTCAGAAACCTAGGAGCAAGGGCAGAAACCTCCTAGAAACCTAAGAGGCAAGGGCAGAAACCTAAGAGGCAAAGACAGAAACCTAGGAGGCAAGGTCAGAAACCTAGGAGGCAAGGGCAGAAACCTAGGAGGCAAGGACAGAAAACTAGGAAGCAAAGGCTGAAAACAAGGAGGGAAGGTCAGAAACCTAGGAGGCAAGGGCAGAAACCTAAGAGGCAAGGGCAGAAACCTAGGAGGCAAGGACAGAAACCTAGGAGGCAAAGACAGAAACCTAGGAGGCAAGGGCAGAAACCTAGGAGGCAAGGGCAGAAACCTAAGAGGCAAGGACAGAAAACTAGGAAGCAAAGGCTGTTGGTCAAATCGAAAATATTTTACCCACAGAACACAAAAATATAGGCTCATACTCAAAAAATCGACCTCAACACCATAAAAAGGTACTCACATAGTCATACTAGTTGGACACATCGAACAGATAGTTACATCTAAAGTCCCAAATCACTAACATTTTACCTCCAGAACACAAAAATTTAGGCTCATACTAAAAAAGTCGACCTATAAACCATAAAAATCTACTCACATAGTCATACTAGTTAGACACATCGAACAGATAGTTACAGCCAAAGTCCCAAAAAGAGTGGCCATATCACTAACATTTTACCTCCAGAACACAAAAATTTAGGCTCATACTAAAAAAGTCGACCTAAAAATCCAGAAAAAGCTACTCACATAGTCATAAATAGTTGAATACAACGAGCAGGAAGTTATATTCAAGGTCCAAAAAGAGTGGCCAAATCACTAACATTTTACCTCCAGAACACAACAATTTAGGCTCATACTAAAAAAGTCGACCTAAAAATCCTAAAAAAGCTACTCACATAGTCATAATAGTTAGACGTAACGAGCAGAAAGTTATATTCAAAGTCCAAAAAGAGTGGTCAAATCACTAACATTTTACCTCCAGAACACAAAAATGTAGGCTCATACTCAAAAAAGCGACCTCAAAACCATAAAAATCTACTCACATAGTCATACTAGTTAGACACATCGAACAGATAGTTACAGCCAAAGCCCCCAAAAAAGTTTGGTCAAATCGAAAATATTTTACCCACAGAACACAAAAATATAGGCTCATACTAAAAAAATCGACCTCAACACCATAAAAAGGTACTCACATAGTCATACTAGTTAGACACATCGAACAGATAGTTACATCCAAAGTCCCAAAAAGAGTGGCCAAATCACTAACATTTTACCTCCAGAACACAAAAATGTAGGCTCATACTCAAAAAATCGACCTCAACACCATAAAAAGGTACTCACATAGTCATACTAGTTAGACACATCGAACAGATAGTTACAAACAAAGTCCCAAAAAGAGTGGCCAAATCACTAACGTTTTACCTCCAGAACACAAAAATTTAGGCTCATACTAAAAAAGTCGACCTAAAAATCCAAAAAAAGCTACTCACATAGTCATAATAGTTAGACACAACGAGTAGAAAGTTATATTCAAGGTCCAAAAAACGTTATTTTAGACATCCCCATAGCAAAAAGGTACTTATACCTCACCTTTGAAATTGTTTCCCCCTTACTATTTTTAGGGATACGCCCATAAAATCGGTAAAATCGTAAATTTTCACTCTAGGCATACCCCCCCCCCGTAACTTTAATTTAGACATCCCCATTACAAAAATTTACATTAAAAAACCACTTTTATGATTTTACCCCCTTAGCATTTTTTGAGGGTTACGCCCATGAAATCGGTAAAAATCGTAAATTTTCACGCTAGGCATACCCCAAACTTTATTTTAGACATCCCCATTGCAAAAATTTACATTAAAAACCACTTTTAGGATTTTACCCCCTTATCATTTTTGAGGGTTACGCCCCTGAAATCGATAAAAATCGTAAATTTAGCACGTTGGCTTACTTAAAACTTTATTCTAGACATCCCCATACCAAAAATTTACTTAAAAATCACTTTTGAAATTGTTACCCCCTTACCGTTTTTGAGGGTAACGCCCATGAAATCGGTAAAAATCGTAAATTTTCACTCTAGGCTTACCCCAAACTTTATTTTAGACATCGCCACACCAAAAATTTACTTAAAAATCACTTTTGAAATTGTTACCCCCCTTACCATTTTTGAGGGTTACGCCCATGGAATCGATAAAAATCGTAAATTTAGCACGTAGGCTTACCTAAAACTTTATTTTAGACATCCCCACACCAAAAATTAACTTAAAAATCACTTTTGAAATTGTTACCCCCCTTAAAATTTTTGAGGGTTACGCCCCTGAAATCGATAAAAAATTGAAATATAACCTCAAGGCATACCTCCCACATAATTTTTGACACCCCTACATATCAAACTCCAACAAAAAAACAACAAAAAGCTAGTAGTGAATAGTGGCTGTGAACATACCCAACATACTACTTCTCGTGCGGTTTTGGTGCAGTTTCGGTGCATGTTATTCCACTTTTTGGGTGCATTCACAGCCACTGTCACTACTAGCTTTTTGTTGTTTTTTTTGTTGGAGTTTGATATGTAGGGGTGTCAAAAATTATGTGGGAGGTATGCCTTGAGGTTATATTTCAATTTTTTTATCGATTTCAGGGGCGTAACCCTCAAAAATTTTAAGGGGGTATCAATTTCAAAAGTGATTTTTAAGTTAATTTTTGGTGTGGGGATGTCTAAAATAAAGTTTTAGGTAAGCCTACGTGCTAAATTTACGATTTTTATCGATTCCATGGGCGTAACCCTCAAAAATGGTAAGGGGGGGTAACAATTTCAAAAGTGATTTTTAAGTAAATTTTTGGTGTGGGGATGTCTAAAATAAAGTTTGGGTATGCCTAGAGTGAAAATTTACGATTTTTACCGATTTCATGGGCGTAACCCTCAAAAACGGTAAGGGGGTAACAATTTCAAAAGTGATTTTTAAGTAAATGTTTGGTATGGGGATGTCTAGAATAAAGTTTTAAGTAAGCCAACGTGCTAAATTTACGATTTTTATCGATTTCAGGGGCGTAACCCTCAAAAAATGATAAGGGGGTAAAATCCTAAAAGTGGTTTTTAATGTAAATTTTTGCAATGGGGATGTCTAAAATAAAGTTTGGGGTATGCCTAGCGTGAAAATTTACGATTTTTACCGATTTCATGGGCGTAACCCTCAAAAAATGCTAAGGGGGTAAAATCATAAAAGTGGTTTTTTAATGTAAATTTTTGTAATGGGGATGTCTAAATTAAAGTTTGGGAGGTATGCCTAGAGTGAAAATTTACGATTTTACCGATTTTATGGGCGTATCCCTAAAAATAGTAAGGGGAAACAATTTCGAAGGTGAGGTATAAGTACCTTTTTGCTATGGGGATGTCTAAAATAACGTTTTTTGGACCTTGAATATAACTTTCTACTCGTTGTGTCTAACTATTATGACTATGTGAGTAGCTTTTTTTGGATTTTTGGTCGACATTTTATGACTATGTGAGTAGCTTTTTTTGGATTTTTAGGTCGACTTTTTTAGTATGAGCCTAAATTTTTGTGTTCTGGAGGTAAAACGTTAGTGATTTGGCCACTCTTTTTGGGACTTTGTTTGTAACTATCTGTTCGATGTGTCTAACTAGTATGACTATGTGAGTACCTTTTTATGGTGTTGAGGTCGATTTTTTGAGCATGAGCCTACATTTTTGTGTTCTGGAGGTAAAATGTTAGTGATTTGGCCACTCTTTTTGGGACTTTGGATGTAACTATCTGTTCGATGTGTCTAACTAGTATGACTATGTGAGTACCTTTTTATGGTGTTGAGGTCGATTTTTTTAGTATGAGCCTATATTTTTGTGTTCTGTGGGTAAAATATTTTCGATTTGACCAAACTTTTTTGGGGGCTTTGGCTGTAACTATCTGTTCGATGTGTCTAACTAGTATGACTATGTGAGTAGATTTTTATGGTTTTGAGGTCGCTTTTTTTGAGTATGAGCCTACATTTTTGTGTTCTGGAGGTAAAATGTTAGTGATTTGACCACTCTTTTTGGACTTTGAATATAACTTTCTGCTCGTTACGTCTAACTATTATGACTATGTGAGTAGCTTTTTTAGGATTTTTATGTCGACTTTTTTAGTATGAGCCTAAATTGTTGTGTTCTGGAGGTAAAATGTTAGTGATTTGGCCACTCTTTTTGGACCTTGAATATAACTTCCTGCTCGTTGTATCCAACTATTTATGACTATGTGAGTAGCTTTTTCTGGATTTTTAGGTCGACTTTTTTAGTATGAGCCTAAATTTTTGTGTTCTGGAGGTAAAATGTTAGTGATATGGCCACTCTTTTTGGGACTTTGGTTGTAACTATCTGTTCGATGTGTCTAACTAGTATGACTATGTGAGTAGATTTTTATGGTTTATAGGTCGACTTTTTTAGTATGAGCCTAAATTTTTGTGTTCTGGAGGTAAAATGTTAGTGATTTGGGACTTTGGATGTAACTATCTGTTCGATGTGTCCAACTAGTATGACTATGTGAGTACCTTTTTATGGTGTTGAGGTCGATTTTTTGAGTATGAGCCTATATTTTTGTGTTCTGTGGGTAAAATATTTTCGATTTGACCAACAGCCTTTGCTTCCTAGTTTTCTGTCCTTGCCTCTTAGGTTTCTGCCCTTGCCTCCTAGGTTTCTGCCCTTGCCTCCTAGGTTTCTGTCCTTGCCTCCTAGGTTTCTGTCCTTGCCTCCTAGGTTTCTGCCCTTGCCTCTTAGGTTTCTGCCCTTGCCTCCTAGGTTTCTGACCTTCCCTCCTTGTTTTCAGCCTTTGCTTCCTAGTTTTCTGTCCTTGCCTCCTAGGTTTCTGCCCTTGCCTCCTAGGTTTCTGACCTTGCCTCCTAGGTTTCTGTCTTTGCCTCTTAGGTTTCTAGGAGGTTTCTGCCCTTGCTCCTAGGTTTCTGACCTTCCCCCCTTCCTAGGTTTCTGACCATGCCTCCTAGGTTTCTGTCCTTGCCTCCTAGGTTTCTGCCCTTGCCTCCTAGGTTTCTGACCTTGCCTCCTAGGTTTCTGACCTTGCCTCCTAGGTTTCTGACCTTGCCTCCTAGGTTTCTGACCTTCCCTCGTTGGTTTCTGCCCTTGTCTCTTAGGTTTCTGTCCTTGCCTCCTAGGTTTCTGTCCTTGCCTCCTAGGTTTCTGTCCTTGCCTCCTAGGTTTCTGACCTTGCCTCCTAGGTTTCTGCCCTTGCCTCCTAGGTTTCTGCCCTTGTCTCCTAACTTTTATTTACAAGATTAAACTAGTCGGATGTGAGACTTCGTGTTATAAGCGCGCTTGATTCACGGACGTTTATTTTCATAGTACTGTTCAGTCTAGCGGTCTGTGTTGTAGTGGAATATTTTACGGTGTAAGTTGAATTTTTTTTCTGTTTTTCTCTTAGCTCATAACGATGTGGTAGGTTATCATTAAAGGAATTTCAGTTGTATTAATGGTGATGTGTATAAAGTACGTATGTTAAGCCTTGTCGCGTGTATTATTCCTTCGTTTTTCATATGTTTATCTTATTGGTTCTTTAAAAAGTAGATATTTCAAGTCTTTTTGTAATTGATATTCAATGTTATTAATGTGTTACACTGGCGGTAAGGTAAAAATACGAATGAAGGCGGAACGCTAGGCGAGGTAAAGAGAGAGAGAGAGAGAGAGAGAGAGAGAGAGAGAGAGAGAAAGAAAGGTGGAATAGTAGGAGAGAAGTCTAGTAGGGGTTAGAAGAGCGAGAGAGAGAGAGAGAGAGAGAGAGAGAGAGCGAGAGAAGCCTATGAGAAAGAAGGCGAGATGCTATGTATTAATGGTGAGAATAATCAAGTGTTACAATAGGAGGGACGCTAAAAATATGAGGGAGGGCGGGGGAGCTAAAGGGAGAGGCGGAGGGTGGACTGATAGGTTAGAAGTCTAAGAGAGGATAGGGGAGAAAGAGAGAGAGAGAGAAGGAAGGCGCGATGATAGGGATAAATGGAGAGAATGAGTAAGTGTTTCAATGGAGGGAAATCTAGGCTGGAATAGTAGAGAGAGACACAGAGAGAGAGAGAGAGAGAAAGAGAGAGAGAGAGAGCGAGAGAGAGAGAGAGAGATAGCGAACCACTAACACCGAGAGACATATTTACACTACCAGCTTAGACTAACCAGTAATCTCTAACTGTTTCACCCTATGCTTCATTTATGGTACAACGCTAAGCAGACACCCAACTACATAGCTATAAATAAATGTTATACTTGTACTAAATATTTACTCAATGTACTAAATATGTTTGTAATGTTATACACCTATTGAGATAATAAAAGAATAAAATATATCTTTTGTTTTCTGTTTAACTTTAATGTTTTTCATTGATGTATAATCTACTAACCTATCACTATCGATCAAGTACATCAAGAACTCCAAAGTCAGCATACACCAGACATAAACAGGTCACTTCCGGGGTCACCGAGACTAGAGGTCAACATCCGGACACGCGCGGTCATGGTTAACTCCCCTTGTCTCTCGTGTACATTTCGCGCGAAATTTGCGCCGCGCGCCGCCCTATATATCTTTGTTAATTTAGCGCCACAATACTAGACAAATACAACATTGTATACTACTCTGGCATCTCTGTGATGTTTTTAAAGATTTGCTCAGTGTATAGATTGAACAAGCTTGGTGATAGGATGCAGCCATGTCTTACTCCTGTTTTTATGTCCATGGGTGTAGAGTTCTCCTTGTTATATTTATTATTGCTGTTTGCTCCCAGTACAAATTACATATTAGTCGTATGTCTGTGTTGTCTAGATTTATATCCTTTAGGCAGTCTATAAGTTGGTTATGGTGTATTCTATCGAAAGCTTTGGTGTAGTCTATGAAGCAGGCATATATTGGTTTGTTTACTTCTATGTACTTTTCAATCAATGTTCTCATGCTAAATATGGCTTCTTTTGTGCCACTGTTTTTCCTAAATCCAAATTGTTGCTCATCTAATTCAGTATTAATTTTATTCCGAAACCTACCCTGCATAACTTTTAGTAAAATTTTGCTACCTGGCTCATTAGGCTTATTGTTCTGAAGTCACTGCATTCAACTGCACCATTCTTTTTAGGCAATGCAATGAAAGTTGATGTTTTTAGTTCTTTTGGTATGTATCCTGTATGGTATATGTTATTGCATATGTTTGTGATCACTTCAATGCCAAAATCTTCTAGAGCCTGTATCATCTCTATCTGTATATTGTCGGGTCCTACTGCCTTTCCCTTTTTCATTGTTTTTATAGCTTTTTCTACCTCAGATTTCATGATTTTATAGTTGTATGTACATTTTATGTCTGGATTTTTGTCCCTTTCGTTATGAAATAATTCTGTTATATATTCTTGTCATCTATCTATTATATCTTTGTTGTCTGTTAGCATTCTTCCCTCTTTGTTTGCAATACATCCGTTTCCTGCAGCTTTTTTGTCTTCATTAGTCATTCTTTTTATTTCTGTGTGCATCTCTCTTACGTTTTGCTTACTTTCCATTGTTTCGACTTCCAGACATCTTTGGTTGAGCCAGTCTTCTTTTGCCTTTTTGCACATTCTCCGTATTTCATTGTCTATATCCTTGTATCTATAAATATCAGTGTTTTTTGTTTGTCTTCTTTCTTCCATTTTTTTCTAAGATTTTGTCAGTTATCCATTTTTTTTTTGTTACTTTCCTTTTTGAGCAAGGTGATGCAGGATTCTTGCTTGCTGTTTTTTATGCATTGCCATTTTGTTGTGACTTTTTCCTCATGATTTTCTCTTCTGTACTGGTCATGAGAACACCTGCGCGAAAGACATTGCCTACGTAGCTAATTTTTAAGTTGTCTGAGTGGCAGTGTTCACTAGCGTTTGGCTTTTCGTGGCAAGGCGCTGTGCCACTGAGTACGGGTTCGATCCTGCTTTGGTCCATATTTTTTTCTGTTGTTGATTATTTGTCAATTTTTCCGAGTGCTGTAAACATACCTCTTCCTCTGAATTGATTCGCTTTCTTTTTACGACTAGGCGTATTTCTGTGTGACAGATTTTCGTTATACGGCTATTCGGCTAGGCTGGTTTCTGTGAGACAGATTTTCGTTATACGGCTAGGCTGGTTTCTGTGAGACAGATTTTCGTTATACGACTAGGCTGGTTTCTATAAGACAGATTTTCGTTATACGGCTAGGCTGGTTTCTGTGAGACAGATTTTCGTTATACGGCTAGGCTGGTTTCTATAAGACAGATTTTCGTTATACGACTAGGCTGGTTTCTATAAGACAGATTTTCGTTATACGGTTAGGCTGGTTTTTGTGTGACAGATTTTCGTTATACGGCTAGGCTGGTTTCTGTGAGACAGATTTTCGTTATACGGCTAGGCTGGTTTCTGTGAGATAGACTTTCGATCTCAGGCTGGGCTTTTTTCTTTGAGACACACTTTCGTTTTCAGTATGGGCTTTGTTTCTGTGGGACAAACTTTCGTTCTCAAACTGGGCTTGTTTCTGTAGAACAGACTTTCGTTTTCAGGCTTGGATGGTTTATGTAGGACAGACTTTCGTTCTTAGACAGGGTTGGTTTCTGTAGGACGGACTTTTATTCTCATGCAGGGCTGATATCTGTAGGACAGACTTTCGTTCTCTCACTGGGCTTGTCTTTTTTGGGACAGGCTTTCGCTCTTCGGATTTTGATGGTGGTGTAATTTTGTAGCATATGCTCAGGAGTCTGTTTGGGTGTTCCGTTGTGGTAGATCTTTAACGCTCCGTGATCTTTTTTGTGTAGACAGGTATGCTCTGAGAGACTGAGACCTATTTTGTGTAGACAGGTATGCTCTGAGAGACTGAGACCTATTTTGTGTAGACAGGTATGCTCTGAGAGACTGAGACCTATTTTGTGTGGGCAGGTATGCTCTGAGAGACTGAGACCTATTTTGTGTAGACAGGTATACTCTGAGAGACTGAGACCTATTTTGTGTGGGCAGGTATGCTCTGAGAGACTGAGACCTATTTTGTGTGGGCAGGTATGCTCTGAGAGACTGAGACCTATTTTGTGTAGGCAAGGATTCTATGAGAGATTAAGACATATTTTGTGTAGGCAGGTATGCTCTGAGACCTAGTTTGTGTGGGCAGGTATGCTCTGATACCTACTTTGGAAAGGTGAGTACGCTCCAACACCTATCTTGTGTATCCAGGTACGCTCTTAGGTCATGGTACGTTGTTCTAAGTCTAAAGATGTTAATATGTTTATGTTTTTAACTTCTTTATTCGTGTCTCTTTCTTACTCTTGTTTTCTCGCTCATTTCACTCTGTTCCATGATCAATGCTTGTTTTATGAGTGCCTTTACTTATCTGAAGCTCCTTGCTGGGTTAGGCTATTGAAGATTTCTTTATTTTGTTGTATGTCAGTCTGACTTTTCCGTTACTGTTGTTTGTTGTTAGGATCATCAACACTGCACACCGAAGGAATCCACGTCCTTCGATATCCTTCTCGGGAAAATCCGATGAGAATCCTGACCTACGTGCACGTACTCCGTAGCACGGCCTGTGATCCACGGTATGGGCAGGGTTCTGCTTATAATTTTGCCCGGGTAGCGACCATATTTATGGCCTACTCTTTTCTATGTCAACTGCCGAGGTTCTTTAACGTTTGTGCATGCACACTGATCTCCTGTTTATTTTTGTTACCTGAGGGTCATTAGAGATTCTCTCCAGATGGATAAAGCATTTTATTTGTTGACTTTGACATTAATCCAAGATTGGTGCTATACCAACTCGTTCTTTTACAGTTGTGTCCTTTATGGTAACTACTCAATCTTTGCTCAAACATTTGATTTCCGCGGTGATTTTCTTTTCTGACATGGCGCCGTTAACGTAGGGTAGAGACAGCTTTCGTAAGTAAAATTCCCCGTCACGCCAAGTGGCATATAGGGAATATGGTGTTAGTGACCATAATTTTTATATAATTTCGGCACATGATTTTTGGGGTAATGTACCCATTTGAGGCTGGTAGAGATAGCTTTGCGTTGTTTAAAATATTTCTTTGCGCTGACCGTTCCTGTTTTAAGCTGTACGCATCTGTCTGTCACTGATTATTTAGTCCATTTCTTATTTTGTGTCTGTGAATATGAAATGCGCATGCTGCTACTATTAATAGACGGTCAATCTCACAACGCAAGAGATCAGGGGAGGTTAGCGATCATAAAGAAACCACGGATTAATTTTTCCTATTTTGTAGATCACGTCACCGCTTCTGGTGGGCTTTGAACCTCGATCCTTCCTGTCCTGAGGCCGACGTCGTACCTCTAGATCACCCAGCCCTTCCTCTATCCATTACTGTTATGCCTATGTAACCGCCATGGACGGTAGCCCGGTAGTAAAGAAAATGTAACGGTAAAGGTATGAGAGTTGAATCTGTGTCTTAAGTTAAAAGTAAAGAGCCCCCGTCACGCCAAGTGACGTATAGGGAATATGGTGTTAGTGACCATACATTGTACAGACTTTCTGCACATGATTTTTGGGGTAATGTGGTCGGTATTACGCCCGTGCCGCTTTACTTTCCCAGAATAAAATCCGGTACCCATTTAAGGCTGGGTGAACCTGGAAGCCGTCGGTTGGGATCGAACCCTACCTCTTGTCCTTATCTGTGTCGTAGCATTGGTTTTTTTTTTACCCATATGTGCTCGGCCTCCTATTTAGAAGTGTTCGGGGACTCCTGTCTAGTGTTGCCTCAAGTGTCGTAACTCACGTGCGAGACAGCATTCTTAACCTTCCCAGAGTATAATCCCTGGTACCCATATCTACCAGCGGCTGGGTCGACCGCAGGAGTATCTTTCTTTTCTTTCGGTAGAATGTTTATGGTTATTTAAAGCCCCTGTATCTCTGCAAGCAAATTAACATCCATAATTGCTCAACCGCCCGTGCAAGTGGAATCATCTGAATTAATATCGCATTTGCCGAACAAAGAAAGGTAGCTGCAGTCCCCATCATAGCAGTCTTTGCACACGCCAAAAGACGTAAGGCGAAACCGCACAGAAAGTGAACGCAGCCATTCTTTCGGTAGTAAAAAGTTAACATGATTCTCATAACAAATGATTCTTAATGTTGATTCTTTTTTGTTCAAGACGATATCGATCTCAAGTCCATTTTTGCCATTGAGAATCAATCGCAGATTACCTCGCGTGCTGGCACTACGGTCATCCACTATGCCGGTTCTCTGAAGGACGATGTATTATGCTGGAAGAGACTTGTTCTTGGTGGAGACTCAGAACTATGCAAGAACCTCAAAGATGTTATGTCGTTTTTACTCGCAGGTTAGTAACCAGAGGTACCAATATTTATTCTTCTAGTTCTTTCTTCATTTTCTATCCGGCATTCTTTCTTTCCCTTTTAAAAAAAAACAAAAAAACATTCTACTTCATGGAAGCGAATCATGGACAGTAGATAAACAAATCAAAAGACGATTAGAGGCCACAGAGGTGGGATGTCTCATAAGAATGGTGAGAGCTCACTGGACAGCTAACAGACCATTGAGGATATGGTGAGGAACCGTACATGATGAAATGAAAGAGACTGACAGGACCTGAGAGGTGTCCTTGTTTGCTGCAGACCAGACTGGGTAGAGATGTCTTGTGAGTGCTTTATGCTTCGATCGGACAGCTAAAAAGTGAGCTCCTTTAAAACAACAGAAAGAAACAATCAACATTTTTCTGGCACGTCATGAGGTGAAGAAGAAAGTTGGAATACTTGGCTACAACTGGCAAAATAGAGGGAAAGAAAGACAGAGGATGGCAAAAAAACATGGTTAGCTTGGTGTCATGGCACGGAAAACAGTCAACAACAGAACTGATACGATGTACGGTAAATAGAGAAGTGTGGTAGGACATGATCCCCTTCGCTAACCGGTATGGCACATGATGACTTCATCTTATTTCTATGTTTTTTTTCTTAAACTTCCTATTTTTAAACAAAAATTGTCCTTTTGTCTTCTTTTTCTTCTACAACATCATCCCATTCTTCTGTTTGTACTATTTTTTCTTCTATGTCCTCTTATTATATTGCATCATTTTCAGTTTCTTCTTCCTCTTGTGTTTTCTATATTTTTCTTCTACTTTCCTTTATTTCTCCAACATTATTTCTCCAACTTTCTCTACTTGTTTTTATTTACATCCCATTGTTCTGTTTCCTCACATTTTTTTTTCTCTCCCTGATCTATTCTTTTATTTCTCGACTTGTTCTTTTATTTTTTGTTTCACACCAAAAAGAGTCAAAGTCCCGAAACATCTCTTCTCTTAAGCTAACTCTCTCTCTCTCTCTCTCTCTCTCTCTCTCTCTCTCTCTCTCTCTCTCTCTACCTCCCCTCCTTCTTCTCTCTTCTTCCTCTTTTGCCGCTTCTGGTATCGAGAGGGAAACAAAGTTCTGGTTCATGACCACCTGCCAGCCTCGACCACGTGATGCTGTTGCTTTCTCCGATATTGTCTCTCCAACGTAGTCTGGGTCTACTCGAACTCTATGTTCTCCTCCTCGTGTTGTATATATCTGGTACTGTCTGTCATCATTAGAGATTCCCTCCAGATGGATAAAGCATTTTATGTGTTGCCTTTGATTTTAATCCAAGATTGGGGTCTATACCAACTCGTTCTCTTACAAACTTCGTTTCCCTTTCTGTCCCTTATGGCAACCACACAATCTTTGCTCAAACATTTGATTTCCGCAGTGATTTAAATTTCTGAAATGTTATAAGTGTCCATGCCTGGCACCTTTAACTAACATAGGGTAGAGACAGCTTTCGTAAGTAAACTGCCCCGTCACGCCAAGTGGCATATAGGGAATATGGTGTTAGTGGCCATAATTTTTATATAATTTCGGCACATGATTTTTGGGGTAATGTACCCATTTGAGGCTGGTAGAGATAGCTCTACGTTGTTTAAAATATTTCTTTGCACTGACCGTTCCTGTTGTATGTTGTACGCATCTGTCTGTCACTGATTATTTAGTCCATAGCTTATGTTGTGTCTGTGAAGATGAAATGCCATGCTGCTTCTATTATACATTCAAATTAATAAGAAGAAGGTATTGCTTAAAATTAACATCTATCTATCTATTGACCTTTCGAGCCGTAGCCGGCCCATAGGGCGTAGGCCAAGATACTCCTTCTCTTATCTAAATTTTTATTCTAGTAGTTTTCAATTCTTTTAAGGATATTTTATCAAATCTCGCCATTTGTCTCTGTTCTGTGCAAGCAGCTCTATCTCATCGAGGGAGCCGATTCCTGCTGCTCTTGCCTCTCTGATCAATGTTCTTCTCAGTGTCTCTCTGGATTGACCTCTTTTCCTCTTTCCTGTTGTTTCCCATATGAGGGCTTGCTTTGTTATTTGGTTATTATCTCTTCTCATCACATGTCCAACATATGACCATCGTCTTTTCTTTATTACTGAAGATATTAGTGGTTGATTGAAAATTAACATACATAACATCAAAATAGAACATCAACATAACTATAGAAGCCAGACAACTAAAAAAAGTACAGGAATTTAAATACCTAGGAAGTCTAGTGTCATAACACCGATTAACAAAAAGCAGAAATAAATTCAAGAAGCAACAAAGCTTGTCAAAACATTTGACAGTTATAACCATTATTGTCCAACAAGGAAGTAGTTAGAGGCAAAAACTGGTTCTCTACAATACAATATTGTAACCATGTAAGTCCTGGACCCTAGACTCATGAACAATAAGAAAAATAACCTCTAGTGAGATGAACTGTGACAGACGAATGATAGGAAACAGCATGAGAGATAAGATCAGAAATGAAGAACTGAGAAGAAAGCTAGGAATAACCCCAACTATAGAATATATAAAGAAATAACAGATAGAATGGTTTTGCCAAGTGAAAAGGCAGAAAAATTAAAACATAACACAACGAGCCTTCAATAAAGGTTGTGAGAACACCAGACCCAAGGGCAGACCACGAAAAGATAAGATTGATGGAATATTAGAATCACTAGGAAACACCAAGAGAAGTCAACAGAAGAGCAACAGACCGCAAACTATATCTCCCCTCGACGCTGAAAGGCAAATGAGGAAGAAGAAGAAGGCACACAAAACAAAACTTATGTGGTAAAAAAATGGAATACTGCATCTCCCTAAACTCTCAGATTTGTCAAACTTTGATCTTTTTGTTACGAGCATTAACTTCTAAAGTATCATTCACACGTAAGTATCCACTTTAGCTAAACAGTTTTACGTGTTGTGTCACAAACTGAAACCACTCCCATATAAAATATCAATTTTAAGAATGAGTAGAATGTATTATATCATGACATCTTCCAAAAATACTGCACAATTGCCAAGATTAGAACTAAAGTTCTATTTTTATACGAAAACCAACAGCCGTGTGTAGGTTAGGGGCTGGCTGTTCCCAGGACTTTGCCTTACCGAACCGGATGTTAATTTCATTATCTCTACTTTTGTCATCTGTGGAGAATGTTGTTCCTTGATAATTGAAAGTTGATACATGTTTAGTACCATGGTACATGATGAAGATAATAATGACGATGTTTGGCCCTCCATATACATAATACTGATGATGAAGATAATAATGACGATGTTTGGCCCTCCATATACATAATACTGATGATGAAGATAATAATGACGATGTTTGGCCCTCCATATACATAATACTGATGATGAAGATAATAATGACGATGTTTGGCCCTCCATATACATAATACTGATGGTGAAGTTAATAATGACGATGTTTTGGCCTTCCATATACATAATACTGATGATGAAGATAATAATGACGATGTTTTGGCCTTCCATATACATAATACTGATGATGAAGATAATAATGACGATGTTTTGGCCTTCCATATACATACTACTGATGATGAATATAATAATTACGATGTTTGGCCCTCCATATACATAATACTGATGATGAAGTTAATAATGACGATGTTTTGGCCTTCCATATACATAATACTGATGATGAAGATAATAATGACGATGTTTTGGCCTTCCATATACATAATACTGATGATGAAGATAATAATGACGATGTTTTGGCCTTCCATATACATAATACTGATGATGAAGATAATAATGACGATGTTTTGGCCTTCCATATACATAATACTGATGATGAAGATAATAATGACGATGTTTTGGCCTTCCATATACATACTACTGATGATGAATATAATAATGACGATGTTTTGGCCTTCCATATACATAATACTGATGATGAAGATAATAATGACGATGTTTTGGCCTTCCATATACATAATACTGATGATGAAGATAATAATGACGATGTTTTGGCCTTCCATATACATAATACTGATGATGAAGATAATAATGACGATGTTTTGGCCTTCCATATACATAATACTGATGATGAAGATAATAATGACGATGTTTTGGCCTTCCATATACATAATACTGATGATGAAGATAATAATGACGATGTTTTGGCCTTCCATATACATACTACTGATGCATCATTGCTTCAGTGTACGCTATAACATGTTCAAGTGGTCGTGATTAAACAAATACCCCCGACAAGGGTGGAATTTCCGTATTCAGCTGACGTGTTCACAAACAACTGTCATCAAGAAAAAAGAAAACAACAATTTCGGATTACTCTCTAAGATAAAATTGCTAAAATATAATCCGACTTAATGGAGTAGTAATTACGGTCTTCCATCACACTCAAGTGGCTATATATTACCATCTCCGCATTCCACTGTCGTGAATAGACCCCACTGAATCACGCTGAGAACGTGGAGCGTATACTGAACAAAAGATTTGGAAACGGGAAAGTAATCTCATTCTGTAAAGTGACAAAATGTGACTTTATCACACCCATTGAGATCTTGTCATGGACCGTCCTGGTTATGTCTAAGGTTATCTGTGATAACTTCAAGGTAGGACCTCACACGTTGTAACCTTCTGTTTCAAAAGTTTGAATGAAAGTCAGGTCTTATCAAAAGTTACCTTTTAAAGATTGTTACTAACAAGATTGGACCGTTGTAATCCTTTCTACTAACGAATTTGGTATTCATCTGACATTTCCTTCCTACCTGGGATGCGATTGAGGGAACATGCCCTGTGTGGTCTAGACCAGCGGTCCTCAAACTTTTTCAGTCATCATCATCATCAGTTATTTATCATTTCTGTTGTTGACCTTCTGCCTAGCCATTCTCTTAAACTGGCTGGTATTTTTTTCTCTTTGCTTCCCTTTATCTCTTCGTCCCTCAATTTTCCCAGTTGTTACAATATATTCCAGTTGTTCTCTTCTTATTACATGGCCAACAAATGATGATTGTTTCTTCCTAATATTGGAAATTATCTCTCTTTTTGCTTTGACCTCTCTCAGAACGTTTTCATTACTATTCTTAGCTGTCCATTCAAAAATGGACTGCATTGTTTTTTCAGCCAACGGAGCCCTAACTCTTAACTACAAATCACCTCAGCAGCACCTAATATCTGCAATGTAAAAAATAAAAAAACAGCATATTTTAGTTGCATTTTAACGGCATATTTAACATATTAATATAAATGCGGGGGTAAATAAATTAACGTTTTTGGTATAAACTATATAGATTTGTGTCATTTTTTGTATTTGAAATTGGAATCATAAACGAAGATAATACTCAAAACCTACATGTGGATATCAAAGTTGAAGGAACAGACCTGGAGACATTATACCTTATACACACTATAACCAGTGATGGGAAATGTAAAACTGAAATAAACAAAAGAATAGGAATGGCAAAAAGTAATTTTAATGACATGAAAAATATACTAACATCAAAACAAATAACTTCTTCCCTTTTTTTTTTCTCTTTCTTGCTGGTACCGAAAAGGTGTCGTGGTTATATCATTTGTCGTTCTTGAGCTGCTCGAACTGTCTGAATTAGTGATTTTTCTTTGTTGTAATATGTCTCTGTTACTACATCTATCCATCTTCTTCTGGTTCTTCCTCTTGGTCTTTTCCCACGCATTCTCGAGAAGAACGCCCTTGATGGTGATTGGTAAGAATTCATTCTGACCAGGTGGCAAAAACGGATAACATCAGGGCTAAAACTAAGAATAGCAAAATGTTATTTCTTCTCAAAATTCCTGTATGGTGCAGAAACATGGACGTTAAACAAGAAAACAGAACAGACAATTGAAGCCTTTGAAGTGTGGATTTATAGGAGAATTGGATGGAAAGAAAACAAAACAAACGACGAAGTCTTAAAATAACTAAATGTTAAAAGAGAACTACTAAACACAATTCAAACAAGACAAATGAAATTTTTGGGGCATATTAAAAGACACAGCAGCGTACTAAAAGTAATCTTGGAAGGGACAATAATTCACCCAGCCTCTAAGCGGGGTTCACCCAACCTGTACAAATGGATACTAGATATTTTACTGAGAAGTAATGATGGCCTGGAGTCATACCGTCATAATCACCCCACAATGTACCATGGACATAGAAAAATATACTCACTAACACCATCATTCACATATACTTAGCAAGGCAGGGGAGGGAACTTATATTTTACCCTTTTTTTAAACTTAAAAAAAAAAAAAAAAAAACATTATGTATGTTTATGATAAGAAGCACACAAAAAGCAAGACAATGAAAATATCATGAACAAAACACTGTTTCCACAGATCGCTGGAAATCCAAGAACTTTCTCGTGGTGATCAACCCAAACGCTGGCAAGAAAACTGCCCGTCGGGTGTTTCACAAGAAGGTGGCGCAACTCTTCCAAGTCTGCAACATTCGCTTCCAAATTTACGGTAATACTGTTCATTTTGTACCGTGTTGTTGTTCTTCTTTCCTTACTCGTTTGTCTTTCAGCGTCGATGGTGTAGTTTGCGGTCATTTGCTCTTCTCATGGCTTATCCTGCTGTTATGATTGCTGGTATTTCTTTCTTTCTTTCTTTCTTTCTTTCTTTCTTTCTTTCTTTCTTTCTTTCTTTCTTTCTTTCTTTCTTTCTTTCTTTCTTTCTTTCTTTCTTTCTTTCTTTCTTTCTTTCGTCCTTTCGTCCTTTCTTTTTCGTCCTTTCTTTCTTTCCTTCTTTTTTCTTTCTTTCTTTCTTCACTTACTCTTGTACCCGCTTGGGTGTCATCGAACCCTACCTCTTGTCCTTTGTAGTCCAGTTCACTAACCACTGAGCTATCGCGGCTCCAGAGGGGACTGGGTGGTCTAGAAGTAAGACGTCGGCTTCAGGGCAGGAAGGTCCTGTTTTCGATTCCCACCACAGGCGAAGAGAATAGTTAAAAAAATAGAACCAGTGGTTTCTTCGTGGCTTTAACCTTCCCTTGGTTTGTGGGCAGTGAGATCCGATGTCTAGCCTTCGTGGCTTTAACCTTCCCTTGGTTTGTGGGCAGTGAGATCCGATGTCTAGCCTTCGTGGCTTTAACCTTCCCTTGGTTTGTTGGCAGTGAGATCCGATGTCTAGCCTTCGTGGCTTTAACCTTCCCTTGGTTTGTGGGCAGTGAGATCCGATGTCTAGCCTTCGTGGCTTTAACCTTCCCTTGGTTTGTGGGCAGTGAGATCCGATGTCTAGCCTTCGTGGCTTTAACCTTCCCTTGGTTTGTGGGCAGTGAGATCCGATGTCTAGCCTTCGTGGCTTTAACCTTCCCTTGGTTTGTGGGCAGTGAGATCCGATGTCTAGCCTTCGTGGCTTTAACCTTCCCTTGGTTTGTGGGCAGTGAGATCCGATGTCTAGCCTTCGTGGCTTTAACCTTCCCTTGGTTTGTGGGCAGTGAGATCCGATGTCTAGCCTTCGTGGCTTTAACCTTCCCTTGGTTTGTGGGCAGTGAGATCCGATGTCTAGCCTTCGTGGCTTAACCTTCCCTTGGTTTGTGGGCAGTGAGATCCGATGTCTAGCCTTCGTGGCTTTAACCTTCCCTTGGTTTGTGGGCAGTGAGATCCGATGTCTAGCCTTCGTGGCTTTAACCTTCCCTTGGTTTGTGGGCAGTGAGATCCGATGTCTAGCCTTCGTGGCTTTAACCTTCCCTTGGTTTGTGGGCAGTGAGATCCGATGTCTAGCCTTCGTGGCTTTAACCTTCCCTTGGTTTGTGGGCAGTGAGATCCGATGTCTAGCCTTCGTGGCTTTAACCTTCCCTTGGTTTGTGGGCAGTGAGATCCGATGTCTAGCCTTCGTGGCTTTAACCTTCCCTTGGTTTGTGGGCAGTGAGATCCGATGTCTAGCCTTCGTGGCTTTAACCTTCCCTTGGTTTGTGGGTAGTGAGATCCGATGTCTAGCCTTCGTGGCTTTAACCTTCCCTTGGTTTGTGGGTAGTGAGATCCGATGTCCAACCTTCGTGGCTTTAACCTTCCCTTGGTTTGTGGGTAGTGAGATCCGATGTCCAACCTTCGTGGCTTTAACCTTCCCTTGGTTTGTGGGTAGTGAGATCCGATGTCCAACCTTCGTGGCTTTAACCTTCCCTTGGTTTGTGGGTAGTGAGATCCGATGTCTAGCCTTCGTGGCTTTAACCTTCCCTTGGTTTGTGGGTAGTGAGATCCGATGTCTAGCCTTCGTGGCTTTAACCTTCCCTTGGTTTGTGGGTAGTGAGATCCGATGTCTAGCCTTCGTGGCTTTAACCTTCCCTTGGTTTGTGGGCAGTGAGATCCGATGTCTAGCCTTCGTGGCTTTAACCTTCCCTTGGTTTGTGGGTAGTGAGATCCGATGTCTAGCCTTCGTGGCTTTAACCTTCCCTTGGTTTGTGGGTAGTGAGATCCGATGTCCAACCTTCGTGGCTTTAACCTTCCCTTGGTTTGTGGGTAGTGAGATCCGATGTCTAACCTTCGTGGCTTTAAACTTCCCTTGGTTTGTGGGCAGTGAGATCCGATGTCTAGCCTTCGTTCCTTTCGAAAAAAAAAAAGCGAAACGAAATGTAGGTCACGGGTGCACTCGCGCCCCTTAAAGAACTGCCTACCCCTAGGCAGTTTAAAGTTGGAAAAAGCAGACCACAACGACCACTGCCCGGGATAACATTACACATTTACACTTCCATGCCGAAGACGGATGTGTCGGGCCGAAAGAAGCAGATATCGTGGCTATGTCGTAGACTAGCAACACAACGCATCCACGTCCACCTAACGGGTGAATACTAGGAAGAGAAAAGAAGAGAGAGAGAGAGAGGGGCGACGTCCGTGTTGCTGTCTCTATTTCATGTTTCTCCAAACGTAACATTTTCGGTTCGCTCTGAACTACTGCCTCATAGCTATCTAGGTACTTTTAACCCACGAGGTATTAACTCTTTTCATTATTTAATTTAATTATATTTTGTGTTTCTTTCTTTAGATTGAATTTGCACGTTTCGTAAGACTTTTCAATATACGGTTTTACAACCGTTCTTGGTTCGTCTTTTGTTGCTCTATTTCTCATTTCGCGTTTATTTACATTATGGCGCTAGATTTCTCTCACACTCTTGGTAAAGACTCATTTAAGACCAGCCCCTTATATTTCTTTTAATTTCCTTCAAAAGTATCCTGATGAACAATGACCTGTTTTGTTGTCTTGTATGTGTGTGTATTTCTTTACATTTCTATTTATTTGAGAACTGGAATATGGCCTCTAATCCACAAAATGTTGAGAACCATTGGCTGCTTACTGTTAAATTTAGCTGCTCCCCTTGTTGTCAATTATATATATATAAACACACACATTTCTTTGAAATACTGTATGACATCAACATATCTTATACCATAAAACCTCTGAAACATGACAACTGTTTTTTCTTATTTACATTTCAGAAACGACTGGTCCGGGTGATGGTAAAAATGCCCTTCAAAATGTTGACTATAACAGTCTGGATGGGTGAGATACATTTTTTTGTTTTGCGGCAAAGATATATATATATGTGTTTGTTTGTTTGTTTGTTTGTTTTGTTGTTGTTGTTGCAGGAAATTTAGTTTAAAAAGTCCATTTTCTTTTCATTTCTAGGATTTCTCTATTAGTCTTGTAATTTTTTGTCGTCGTCATTATCATCATCATCAGCATCATCATCATCATCATCATCATCATCATCGCCGTCGTTAGGTGCGTAGACCACGGACGTAGATAGTTATGCACCTGCTAGTATTTCTGTCACTGGTATTGCTTATTGGTTCCATCATTGACCTATTTCACAGACCACACCTTTGAACGTGTCTGATATTTTGTCATCATCTTCATCTGTCTCTCCTTCCTAACATTGTTGCAATATTTCCAAATTTATTTCTCCTTATGATAATCTCCTCATGATAATCTCCTCATGATAATCTCCTCAGGATAATCTCCTCATGATAATCTCCTCATGATAATTTCCTCGTGATAATCTACTCATGATAATTTCCTCGTGATAATCTCCTCATGATAATATCCTCATGATAATATCCTCATGATAATATCCTCATGATAAGATCCTCATGATAAGATCCTCATGATAATATCTCATTATCAGATAGGTTAAAATGCGTAAAACAGTTTTTCAGTTTTTTGACATTGTTAGGCGTGTCTTAGATGTGTCTTAGGTGTGTCTTAGATGTGTCTTAGATGTGTCTTAGATGTGTCGAATGAATTAGAGTTGGAAGTGGCAGTGTGCACTCTCCCTTCGCTGATGTATGCAATTGTCGCCCATGCAGCCGACTTCGCTTGCACTGTAGTTCGACCTTGCTAACGCCATAACCGACAATGCAAAATGGCAGCATGTTGCTCTGTTTTTGCAGAGACTAACGTTGTAGTCTAGACCGTTTCGGTTGTTCTGTTTGTATTAAATGTGTGCTGTCGATAAAACTGGAGTGCAACTATGTACTCTCTATTCGATGGAAGTCGGTTGGAATTATCGCCCGTGTCGCTATTAGCCCTGCAGGGTAGTCAACTGTGTCAAAAGGATTCCGCGAATCAATTCATAGGAAGAGGTATGTTTACAGCACTCGGTATGTTTGTCACAATTGACAAATGATCAACATCATCATAATCATGTGCCGTACCTGTTGGCGTTGGCGATCATGTCCTTCCACAATCTTCTATCCACAGTACATCGTATGAGTTCTGTTGTTTACTGTTTTCCATGCCATGACACCAAGCTATCCAGTATTTTCTCTCTTTGTCGTTCGCGATCTCTCTTTCCTTTTATTTTGCCAGTTGTAACCAAGTATTCCAACTCTTCTCTTCTCATGATGTGCCCAAAAAATGTTGATTGTTTCTTTCTGATGTTTTTTAAGAGCTGCCTTTTTGTGTTGGCCTCTTTGAGCATTTCCTCATTCGTCTTTTTTAGCTGTCCAGGTAACTTTCAACATTCTTCTGAGAAATCCCATCTCTGTGGCCTCTAATCGTCTTTTCATTTGTTTGTCTATTGTCCATGATTCGCTTCCATAGGTCAGAATTGGTTTTATATAGCATCGATGAACTCTCTTTCTCATTTAAAATGAGTTAATGAGGACTTCACAACCACCTCGTCCGGTAGGGAGTGTCATGTGCTACAGGTGACACCCGATCGTCATCATGCTACTGTATGCAAGATCAAAAATAATAAACAGCAGAAAAAAAACAAAGAACAATATATGGTCCTAATCAGGATCAAACCTGTATTCCTTGGCACAGCGCCTTGCCACGAAAAGCCCCCCAACGCGTTTTGGAGGGAAGTGTGACACGAGTGGATCGGATATGGGTAATTGCCAACTGCAGTGAAACTGATTCCATGAAACAGAACAGGTAAAGGTGCGTTTCCTTCTATTGCCTGAAGTAACGCAAGATGATGTTGAGCTATGTAGCTCGATGATTATATACACTCAAGATCCATCCTTTCAGCTGTCTCATCAGAATAATACAGAGCAAGGCTTTTTATTTTTATCACGCTTTGGTAATATCAAGGGATGGCGACATCGCTACGGAGTTTCGGCTGAAGGCGATACCAGTCGGGAGTTTCCGGTCAACTAGGAGCTCAAGGGCAGAGAACTCTATAATATTACTACTGTTATTGATTGCTATAACGCCAGTTAATCTCGTTACCTCATATGTAACAATGATACACCCCAATAGATGGTGACTAATTTCACAGTTGCTTGTTTTAATCTTGAAGTGGCATTTTAGTTTTTAATTCCAAAAATGTTACTATACTATAAATGAAGATGTTCTGTGTAAACTACACTCCCCTCATTCTTCAGGTTAATATTTTGTTGGAGTGGTTCACATTTGTGACAGATCACAAAGATATGGATGTTCTAGCTCCAATTAATGTATGTGCCATTAGGTACTTGAACTGAATAATGTATGTGCCATTAGGTACTTGAACTGAATAATGTATGTGCCATTAGGTACTTGAACTAAATAATGTATGTACCATTAGGTACTTGAACTAAATAATGTATGTGCCATTAGGTACTTGAACTAAATAATGTATGTGCCATTGGGTACTTGAACTGAATAATGTATGTGCCATTAGGTACTTGAACTGAATAATGTATGTGCCATTACGTACTTTAGCCGAATAATGTATGCTCCATTAGGTACTTTAACTGAATAGTGTATGCGCCATTACGTACTTTTAACTGAATGATGTATGTGCTATTAGGTACTTTAACTGAATAATGTATGCTAAGATATTTAAAATGATAAGTATGAAATAATAATAATTGAAGCATATTTTTTGCCAAAATGTAAGTTCCAGCTACTCATATGATCAATTTTAATGTTGTGTCTATAGAAGAATTAACTAATGTATAGGCCACAGAGATGGAATTTCTCAGAAGAATGTCGAGAGTTGTCTGGACAGCTAAAGAAAAATCAACTAAGACATTTTCAAAGAGGCCAACACTAAAATGGAGCTCAGAAAAAAAAAACATTAAAAATAAACAATATTTTTCGGCCACATCACGAGAAGAGGAAAGTTGGAATCATCATCATTGAGTGCCGTCTCAGCAACGAAGATTGGCTACAATGGAGCGACATTCTGCTCTGTCTCTTGCTTTGGTGGTGCAGGTTGTCATATACTGATTTGTCCATGTTTTGATGTTACTCGTCCATGTTATTCTTGGTCCGCCTCTGCCTCTTTTACCTTGTATTTTCCACTCCAGGATTACTTTTAGTAGGCTGTTGTGCCAGGTTTGAATACTTGGTTACAATTTGCAAAATACATGGAAAGAGAGATCGCGAACGACAAGGAGAGAAGTTTCTGGATAGCTTGGTGTTATGGCATGGAAAACAGTCAACAGCTTTGATACGATGGACTGTGGATAGAAAATTCTGGAAGGACATGATCGCCTACGTCAACCGGTATGAAACATGATGATTATTGAAGAATTATACCCAAGTCATGTTTCAGAGATGAAAAAATTAGCAAGAATATTAAAATATCACCATCAAACAGCTGTGAAAGTAATTCCGATATGCTGTTCTCCAAAGCTGTAATGGTTAAACTATTGATGCCAAGGAAGTTAACTCTGTCAGTACGGAAAGATTTTATCAAAATACAGCGGTAAAGATTTCAGAGACCAATTTTTGTTATGGTTTTAATATCTTCTACCTGCTTTATATATAACTCATAACATATTAATCTGTAAATTTAAATAAAATTTAATTATATTTCACTAATACCAAGTTGAGGTAACAGCGATAGCTCAGTGGTTAGTGAACTGGACTACAGAGGACAAGAGGTAGGGTTCGATACCACCCGACGGCTCTGGTTCACCCAGCCTTTAATGGGTACCGGATTTTTTTTGGTGAGAAAGTACAGCGGCACGGGCGTAATACCGTCTACATTATCCCAAAAATCATGTGCCGAAGGTCTGTAAAATTTATGGTCACTAACACCATATTCCCTATACGCCACTTGGCGTGATGTGGGCTCGTTACTTTTTTAAAGTACCAAGTTGACATGTAAAACGAATACGGTTTGATGATGGTTTATATAATTCAAATTGACAGTGACGCACTGTGCGGCTAAACGTACGCAAGCGAACTCGGCCTGACGTACAGTGCGTCGAAACGTAGGGAATTAACCCATCAGCGGAGGCGAAGTCGCACCTAACAGCAGGCAGAGATGGAAGTTGTCAGCGACCCACAGGTGGTAATTTCACCAGGATCGGTGAACCAGAACCATCCAGACCCTGCTTCACCTCTCCGTGGTGCCTCTAGTAACAGACTAACCTGTCTAGTTTGGCCAAGCGAGGGGATCAAAGAGAGAAGATATCCCGGTACTCAAAAATGTTGTGCTTAAGTCAAATGTGTTGGACCGAAGGCGCAAATATTGCAGTTATACTGCAAACCACAACACAACGCAGACACGCCCACTTAACGCCCTTTTAAGGGCGGATGACGAACAGGTGTATTCCTTTAGTCATTGGGCTAACGCAAGCAAGTACCCACCAATCAGCTCTTTCATTGCAGTTTAGTGAACAGAGTGGTAGATTCATAACATTCCCGAAACGTTAGTTTTGTTGTCTTCAAATGCCATTCACTTTAGTGCAAACAATCACAAGAAATGTCATTCTGTGGATTCTGTAAGAATGTGAAAGAAGGACAGGTTGGAGACTGAAGTGAGACTGTGAAAACAGAGCAGCTGAATAATGGGGACAGACCTGGTGCTCACTGCGAAGAATGACTATGAAATGTGCAAAGTGAAAGAATTCAGAACTCTGCTGCTGTCCATTATCATGCCACAGAACACCTACTATATTGTTGGTCCGTTACCAAGAAAGGAAGAAGATGACGTGAAGTTGTATGGTCTTCGTCAGCTCTAGTTCGTGGACACTGATATCAGCAGTTACCTATGATTATTGTCATAACAAGTATCATTTCCTTTGCTGCTTTGCAGTAATTTTAACATTGCTTATGGTGGTAATTTTGATATTTCTGGTGGTGGTAATTTTGATATTTCTAGTGGTGGTAATTTTGACATTGCTTATGGTGGTAATTTTGATATTTCTAGTGGTGGTCATTTTGATATTTCTTGTGGTGGTAATTTTGAAATTGTATGTGATTTTCTATACTCATTCTTTAGTTTATAATCTAAAACATTCCAACTTGTAATAATAATTTTTTTTTCGAGGAAGTTGTTTCATCCTAAATGTATTGAACCACATATAATAACAATATATAATAATAATAATAATAACATTTTCTCTTATTCACAGAGTCATTTCAGTCGGCGGGGACGGTCTTTTGTCAGAAGTCCTGACAGCTTGTGTTGTCAAACAGCAACAGTTGCTTAGCAACAATGTTGATAACCCGGATGTAAATTTGAAACCTATTCCGTTTCCGATTGGCGTAATTCCCGCCGGAACTGGGAACTACACCGCCAACTATTTACATGGCACAAAGGACGTTGTTACTGCGGCGATCAAAATTGTCTTGGGTGAGTCACACTCTCTCTCTCCCTCTCTCTCTCCCTCTCTCTCACACACACTATTTAACATTGTCAGTTATATTGTTTATCGATCGAAGGTAATTGGTACAAGACACGACAACACGTTATGTCGTTATGTAATTTAATGTGGTTATGGAAGGCCCCGGGTTGGCTTACCACGGCAACAGCCGGGGTTCGTACCCTGGCGAGGACACCTGGGTTTTACTAATTCCCTAAAAATTAGTGGGAGCCGCGATAGCTCAGTGGTTAGTGAACTGGACTACTACGGACAAGGGGTAGGGTTCGATCCCAACCGACGGCTCCGGGTTCACCCAGCCTTAAATGGGTACCGGATTTTTTCTGGGAAAGTAAAAGCAGCACGGGCGTAATACCGACCACATTACCCCAGAAAATCATGTGCTGAAGGTCTGTAAAATATAGGGTCACTAACACCATATTTCCCTATACGCCACTTGGCGTGACGGGGGGTACTTTACTTTTACTTTTATGGAAGGCCCCGGTATCACTACAAACGAATTAAAATCCATAATTGCTCAACCGCCCGTGCCATGGAATCATCCGAATTTCTTTCTCATCTCCCAAGCAAAGAAAGGTAGATGCAGTCTCCATCATTGCAGTCTCAGCAAACACCAAAAGACATAAGGCGAAACCGCACAGAATGTGAACACTGCCACCTGTTCCCCATCATACAATATCAATCCATGTAATGTAATGTAATTCTTCTTCTTTCCTTCCTCATCTGCCTTTCAGCGTCGAGGGGACATATAATTTGCGGTCTTTTGCTCTTCTGTTCGCCTCTGCTGCTGTTATGTTTCCTAGTGCTTCTAATATTCCATCGATCTATCTTTTTCTTGGTCGACCCTTGGGTCTGGTGTTCTCACAACGTTTATTGAAGGCTCGTTGTGTTGTGTTTTGATCTTTCTGCCTTGTCACGTGGCCAAACCATTTTATCTGTTGTTTTCTTATATATTCTATGGCGGGGGCTATTCCTAGCTTTTTTCTCAGTTTAATTTCTGATCTTATCTCTCAGACTGTTTCCTGTCATTCGTTTAACATATTTCATCTTTGTAGAGGTTATTTTTCTTATTGTTCTTGCATCTAGGGTCCGAGGAGCACATTTGTATCAGATGCTCTACTGGTAAAGTTTTAATGCAAAAACTTCATTTTATAATAGAACATCTATTGGGTTATAATGTTGCTTGGTGTCAGATATAATCTGTCAAGGCAGAGTCTGTCACAGCTGGCTCGTGGTGTCAGATATAATCTGTCAAGGCAGAGTCTGTCACAGCTGGCTCGTGGTGTCAGATGTGATTGGTCAAGGCAGAGTCTGTCACAGCTGGCTCGTGGTGTCAGATGTGATTGGTCAAGGCAGAGTCTGTCACAGCTGGCTCGTGGCGTCAGATGTGATTGGTCAAGGCAGTCTGTCACAGCTGTCTCATGGTGTCAGATGTGATTGGTCAAGGCAGAGTCTGTCACAGCTGTCTCATGGTGTCAGATGTGATTGATGAAGGCTGAGTCTGTCACAGCTGTCTCATGGTGTCAGATGTGATTGATGAAGGCTGAGTCTGTCACAGCTGTCTCATGGTGTCAGATGTGATTGGTCAAGGCAGAGTCTGTCACAGCTGTCTCATGGTGTCAGATGTGATTGGTCAAGGCAGAGTCTGTCACAGCTGTCTCATGGTGTCAGATGTGATTGGTCAAGGCATAGTCTGTCACAGCTGTCTCATGGTGTCAGATGTGATTGGTCAAGGCAGAGTCTGTCACAGCTGTCTCATGGTGTCAGATGTGATTGGTCAAGGCTGAGTCTGTCACAGCTGGCTCGTGCCACTCTAAAACAAACATTGTTTGTTTGCGTTCACCAGCTTTATACCTCTAGCGAAACCCAGAGGGACTGAATTTTGCCTGAATATCGCATTTTCCTATATTTAACACTGGCATTCGTGTGCTCAGGTGCCCCC
Source organism: Megaustenia siamemsis (assembly GCA_032433765.1). Classification (NCBI taxonomy): domain Eukaryota; kingdom Metazoa; phylum Mollusca; class Gastropoda; order Stylommatophora; family Ariophantidae; genus Megaustenia; species Megaustenia siamemsis. Next base: position 72,416,572 of record JAVIAB010000160.1, on the reverse strand, counting down.
CGCCATACAGGCCGATATTCTCAGACTTCAGAGGTAATCCCATATTTTTATCGTCTAGAGTTTTTACTTGTTGGGTTTATTTTTCCCATTATTTTTGTACGGGCAGCGGCCATTTATTTTCGATTTCCAAGGTTTCTTTAACGTGCACAGAGTGCACACGGGATCTCACTACCCAGAGCGGGCTGGACATCGGATCTCACTACCCAGAGCGGGCTGGACATCGGATCTCACTACCCAGAGCGGGCTGGACATCGGATCTCACTACCCAGAGCGGGCTGGACATCGGATCTCACTACCCAGAGCGGGCTGGACATCGGATCTCACTACCCAGAGAGGGCTGGACATCGGAACTCACTACCCAGAGAGGGCTGGGCATCGGATCTCACTACCCAGAGAGGGCTGGACATCGGAACTCACTACCCAGAGAGGGCTGGACATCGGATCTCACTACCCAGAGAGGGCTGGACATCGGAACTCACTACCCAGAGAGGGCTGGACATCGGATCTCACTACCCAAAGAGGGCTGGACATCGGAACTCACTACCCAGAGAGGGCTGGACATCGGATCTCACTACCCAGAGAGGGCTGGACATCGGATCTCACTACCCAGAGAGGGCTGGACATCGGATCTCACTACCCAGAGAGGGCTGGACATCGGATCTCACTACCCAGAGAGGGCTGGACATCGGAACACACTACCCAGAGAGGGCTGGACATCGGAACTCACTACCCAGAGAGGGCTGGACATCGGAACTCACTACCCAGAGAGGGCTGGACATCGGAACTCACTACCCAGAGAGGGTTGGACATTGGATCTCACTACCCAGAGAGGGCTGGACATCGGATCTCACTACCCAGAGAGGGCTGGACATCGGAACTCACTACACAGAGAGGGCTGGACATCGGAACTCACTACGCAGAGAGGGCTGGACATCGGAACTCACTACCCACAGTGGGCTGGACATCGGATCTCACTACCCAAAGAAGGCTGGACATCGGAACTCACTACCCAGAGAAGGCTGGACATCGAATCTCACTACCCAGAGAGAGCTGGACATCGGATCTCACTACCCAGAGAGGGCTGGACATCGGATCTCACTACCCAGAGCGGGCTGGACATCGGATCTCACTACCCAGAGCGGGCTGGACATCGGATCTCACTACCCAGAGCGGGCTGGACATCGGATCTCACTACCCAGAGCGGGCTGGACATCGGATCTCACTACCCAGAGCGGGCTGGACATCGGATCTCACTACCCAGAGAGGGCTGGACATCGGAACTCACTACCCAGAGAGGGCTGGGCATCGGATCTCACTACCCAGAGAGGGCTGGACATCGGAACTCACTACCCAGAGAGGGCTGGACATCGGATCTCACTACCCAGAGAGGGCTGGACATCGGAACTCACTACCCAGAGAGGGCTGGACATCGGATCTTACTACCCAGAGAAGGCTGGACATCGGATCTCACTACCCAGAGAGGGCTGGACATCGGAACTCACTACCCAGAGCGGGCTGGACATCGGATCTCACTACCCAGAGAGGGCTGGACATCGGAACTCACTACCCAGAGAGGGCTGGACATCGGATCTCACTACCCAGAGAGGGCTGGACATCGGAACTCACTACCCAGAGAGGGCTGGACATCGGATCTCACTACCCAGAGAGGGCTGGACATCGGATCTCACTACCCAGAGAGGGCTGGACATCGGAACTCACTACCCAGAGAGGGCTGGACATCGGAACTCACTACCCAGAGAGGGCTGGACATCGGAACTCACTACCCAGAGAGGGCTGGACATCGGAACTCACTACCCAGAGAGGGTTGGACATTGGATCTCACTACCCAGAGAGGGCTGGACATCGGATCTCACTACCCAGAGAGGGCTGGACATCGGAACTCACTACACAGAGAGGGCTGGACATCGGAACTCACTACTCAGAGAGGGCTGGACATCGGAACTCACTACCCAGAGTGGACTGGACATCGGATCTCACTACCCAAAGAAGGCTGGACATCGGAACTCACTACCCAGAGAAGGCTGGACATCGAATCTCACTACCCAGAGAGAGCTGGACATCGGATCTCACTACCCAGAGAGGGCTGGACATCGGATCTCACTACCCAGAGAGGGCTGGACATCGGATCTCACTACCCAGAGCGGGCTGGTTATCGGATCTCACTACCCAGAGAGGGCTGGACATCGAATCTCACTACCCAGAGCGGGCTGGACATCGGATCTCACTACCCAGAGCGGGCTGGACATCGGATCTCACTACCCAGAGAGGGCTGGACATCGGATCTCACTACCCAGAGCGGGCTGGACACCGGATCTCAGTACCAACTGGAGGGCTGGACATCGGATCTCACTACCCAGGGGGGCTGGACATCGGTTCTCACTACCAAGAGCGGGCTGGACATCGGTTCTCACTACCCAGAGAGGGCTGGACATTGGATCTCACTACCCAGAGAGGGCTGGGCATCGGATCTCACTACCCAGAGCGGGCTGGACATCGATTCTCACTACCCAGAGAGGGCTGGACATCGGATCTCACTACCCAGACACCAGGGAAGGTTAAAGCCGCGGATTCAATTTTATTTATTTTTTTTTAAAATTTGCCATCACCTGTGGAGGAAATTGAAAACAGAACCCAGGACTTTCTTGTCTAGAGGCCGACGTCTTATCTATAGACCACCCAGCAACCCCTTAAAACTATCATTAATTTTTTCATCTATCAAATTTGTCATCCATAGAAAAGATAACAAATGACTTCTTCTTCCTCTTCTTCTACCTTTCAGCTCCCAGTGGAGCATAGGTCTTCAACAAACACTTTCCAAGCCGTTCCGTTTCTTGCCATTCTTTTAAGATCATTCCATGTCTTCCCCACCATCTTCATCTCTTCTTCTATCTGTCTTCTCCTAGAACTACTTGGTCTTCCTCTTTGTCTTTTCCCCTGGGGATTCCAAAAAAGGGCCTGTTGTGTAATACTCTCAGTTGGCTTCCGCAGTGTGTGTCCTATCCAGCGCCATCGTCTTCGCTGTATCTCTCTATCCACTGGTTTTTTTTACTGGTACATTTCCATAATTCTACGTTAGTGATTTTGTCCTGCCATTTCCATCCTTTTATTCTGCGTAAGCATCCATTGATGAAAGTCTGTATCTTCATGATTGTCAATTTTGTTGTTCTCCATGTTTCACAGTCATATAATAGGAGAAATTTTTATTTTTGTATTTAACCTAATTTCTTTGGACTTCCATATGTTTCCCAGTGCAACAAAAGCTCCTCTTGCTTTTGATATCCTTATTTTGGTATAATTTTCTGTTCCTCCCTCTTGATCTATATCACTGCCCAGATATATGTAAGATTGTACGTCTAGTAGAGGTATTTCTCCTAACAAATGACTTACCACATCTCTTTTGATGTTTTCTACAGGTAAAACAAGCCGCATGAATTTAGTAAGTGTCCATCAGGGTGAGAGATTTCAAGGAGTGTGTCATCTTTTATCAGATTTTGGCCTCCTTGGGAATGTTATGCACACATGTCAGAAACACAGGTGGATGGGTGACGTTAGATTCAAAAGTGAGTTTTCGGTGCACACCGTAAGGGTGTAGTGGTTTTACAGAAGAATGTTGAGAATACAATGGACAACTCATCATTATCAAGTACCATGATTGCTGGCATAGGTGATCATGTCTCTCCACAACTTTCGATCTCGGCATCTATCAGAACGTTTTCATTATTCTTCTTAGCTGCCCATGGTATTCTCAACATTCTTCTGTAAAAACACATTTCTACAATCTCCAGTAATTTTCTTGTTTGTTGTCCTATTGTCTATGATTCACATCCATATGTTAAATATGGCTCTACATAACATTTAAGAAGTCTTTTTCTTGTTCCTATTGTCAAAAATGGATTGCATAGTATCTTCTTAATTTTTTTTTGAAAGCTGTTTTTGCCTGAGCCATTCTGCATCTCACTTCTGTTGTACATCTACCATCTCACCTCTGTTGTACATCTACCAGCTCACCTCTGTTGTACATCCACCATCTCACCTCTGTTGTACATCTACCATCTCACCTCTGTTGTACATCTACCATCTCACCTCTGTTGTACATCTACCATCTCACCTCTGTTGTACATCTACCATCTCACCTCTGTTGTACATCTACCATCTGAGGTTAACATTGTTCCCAGATAATTAAATTCATTTATTAATTATTTAACAATTTTTTTGAAAATTAATTTCATGTTTTAATATTGTTCCACTTGTCTTTATTGTGCATTGTGGTGATGTCTCATGGACATCTAAGAAGAATTATAAAAACGTTATGAACGAGGTCAAAGCAAAAAGAAAGCTAATTTCCAATATTAAGAAGAAACACTCATCATTCTTTTGGGCCAAGCAATGAGAAGGGAACAGCTGGAATATATTGTGACAGCTGGGAAAATTAAGGGACGAAGAGTTAGAGGGAAGCAAAGAGAAAAGATACCAGACAGCTTAAGAGAATGGCTTGGCAGGTCAACGATAGAAATGATAAATAACTGTTGAGATCGAAAGTTGTGGTCATGAAACATGATCATCTACACCAGCTGGCATGGTACTTGATGATGATGATGATGATGACGATGATGATTGAACTCAAAGAGGATGGGTTTTGGCAAAGACAGCATTAGCTTAACGTCGATATTAACAAGCTGGTGGTAAACAAGGCGGAGGAATGACTCACTCGACAACGGTCTCAAAGGCAGAAGCTCAAAACAGCTTGGTATCGGGCTCAAGGCACAACAGGGACCAAAGAAATGTTGGTGGGTGATTTAGTAGTCTTGGGGAGGCGATGGCCAGACAGTCATCAGCCTCTAGGCTGAGACTGGTCAGTGATTCACTGTTGACTCCATGCATCAGAGTCGGATAAAAACAGTGCTGATCCAGACCACACTCCACCACCCAGTGGTGCTACTGGAAGCAGATTACACAGTCTGGCCAAGTGGGTAGGATTGACGAGAGGAGGCATCCCACTTGTCCCCCTCCCTCCAAAAAAAACAAAAAAAAAAAAAAAAACACGCGATAACGAAGGCGGATGTTTCATACCGAAAGGTGCAGATATTACGACTTGCCATAACCTAGCAACACATCGTGTACCGGATCTTGGGTTTGAGAGGGTTAAATAATGTACTGGAGAGTGGAGTTTGTAGAGTTAACAATAAAACTTTGGACAGGGGAATAACCGGGAGACGGCAAGTTTTCAGCCACGGTAAACACTGGTCAGTTTGGAGGACATCTCGTAGACAGGCTTTGGTCGTGTGACGAGTTCGACAAGCCAAACTAGCAGGCTGGATTAGTGGAGTTCTCGCTGGTACCTCGAGCAGAGAAGGTAAGTTAGGGTTGGGGCAGGAATGCGCTGGCGAGACGGATGATTACATCGAGCGAATGGTTGACATCTGGATAGTGAGGATTAGCTATTTAGCTTCAAGTAGAAAGACCACCCATCTATTTAGAAGAATGAAGTTAAGTTAGATATAGATGATTAGAAGCTTGAGTCCACCCTGGACAGTTTTAAAGAACATAGAGATTATGAAAGAGTTAGACAGGTGCAACTGGATAACAGTTGTAGAGTTGTAGAATTCATACTGGAGTGCGTGAGCATGGTGTTTTGAATACAGATCTCTAGAATGCATTGACTGCGATGTTATATGCCATTAAACCTGTTGGAGTGCTGGATAGTGGACCCAGTCTAAAAAAAAATGTTACATGGAGTTGTCACTTGTCTTGCTGTCCATGAATGTGTCTTGCTGTCCATGACTGTGTCTTGCTGTCCATGACTGTGTCTTGCTGTCCATGCCTGTGTCTTGCTATCCATGAATGTGTCTTGCTGTTCATAACTGTGTCCTGCTGTCCATGTCTGTGTTTTGCTGTCCATGAATGTGTCTTACTATCCATGACGTTGTCTTGCTGTCCATGACTGTGTCTTGCTGTCCATGACTGTGTCTTGCTGTCCATGAATGTCTTGCTGTCCATGAATGTCTTGCTGTCCATGACTGTCTTGCTGTCCATGACTGTGTCTTGCTATCCATGAATGTGTCTTGCTGTCCATGTATGTATATTTCTGTCCATGAATGTGTATTGCTGTCCATGAATGTGTCTTGCTGTCTATACTTGTTTGTCCAAGTCTGTGTAGTCTATAAAGCGGTCAGAGAGGGATATTCTGTCTGAAGAGATCCTGTCTTACATCCTAGGATGGAGGCAAAGGCGCGCCTCCCAGCACCAGAGCTGGAAGTTGTCAGCGGCTCACAGGTGATGGCTTGCGCCAGGATCGGTGAACCAAAACCATCCAGACCCTGTTCCACCTCTCCGTGGTGCCTCCATTAACAGACTAACCTGTCTAGTCTGGCCAAGCGTGCAGGGATCGAAGAGGGAAGACAACCCGGTACTCAAAAATGTCGTGCTGAAGTAGGATATGTTGGGCCGAAAGGCGCAAATATAACAGTTATACTGCAAACCACAACACAACGCAGACACGTCCACTTAACGTCCTTTAAAGGACGGATGACGAAGAGAAATTCTACAGACTACGAACACTCTAGAATACTTTAGTCATTGGGCGAACGTAATCAAGCAAGAACATCCTAGGACAGACCGACCCCAGAGAACAACGCGTTTATACAAAATCACGCTTCGCTCATTAGTACCACTAGTACCTTAACTAAATCAGTTCAGGTTTTTATCGATGGGATGAAAGAGGTTTCAGAGATTAAATGTCTCGTGGTTTTAAATATCAGTCTAAAAAAAAAAGTAAAGTACCCCCGTCACGCCAAGTAGCGTATAGGGAATATGGTGTTAGTGACTATACATTTTACAGACTTTCGGCACATGATTTTTGGGGGAATATGGTCGGTATTATGCCCGTGCCGCTTTATTTTCCCAGAAAAAAATTCCGGTTCCCATTAAAGGCTGGGTGAAAAGGGTGCTGTCGGTTAGGATCGAACCCAACCTCTTGTACTTTGTAGTCCAGTTCACTAACCACTGAGCTATCGCGGCTCCCTAAATATCAATCTACATGTTTATATTTATCTTCTTCTTCTACCATTTTAGCTCCCAGTGGAGCATAGGTCTTCAACAAACATTCTCCAAGTCATTCTGTTTTTTGCCATTCTTTTAAGATCATTCCATGTCTTCCCCATCATCTTCATCTCTGCTTCTATCTGTCTTCTCCAATAATTCATTGGTCTTCCTCTTTGTCTTTTCCACTGGGGATTTCAAAAAAGGGCCTGTTGTGTAATACTCTCAGTTGCCTTCCGCAGTGTGTCCTATCCAGCGCCATCGTCTTCGCTGTATCTCTTTATCCTCTGGTATTTGACTGGTACATTTCCATAATTCTATGTTAGTGATTTTGTCCTGCCATTTTCATCCTTTTATTCTGCGTAAGCATCCATTAATGAGAGTCTGTATCTTCATGATTGTCATTTTATTGTTCTCCATGTTTCACAGTCATATAATAGGACCGATTTAACATTTGAGTTAAAAATTTTTATTTTTGTATTTAACCTAATTTCTTTGGATTTTCATATGTTTCCCAGTGCAATGAAAGCTCCTCTTGCTTTTGATATCCTTATTTTGGTATCATTTTCTGTTCCTCCCTCTTTATCTATATTACTGCCCAGATATATGTAAGATTGTACGTCTAGTAGAGGTATTTCGCCTAGTTATATTTTTTTATTATATTTATCTAATACATAGCGTATTATATATGCGTATATAGATAACTGAACAAGGAATTAGATTTCACCAATACAAAGATGATACATGACATGTAAAACGAATGCAGTTTGAGGATAGTTTACACAAATCAAATTGAGAGTGACGCACCCTGCGGCTGAATATTCGTGACCGAAATCAGCATGGCATACAGTGCGCCGAAGCGTATGAAAAGAGGTAATCATGCCCTGTAATAGTAAAAGGAATAAGGCGAAGTGTATCTAAGCCCACTTAAGTTAGGGGTTGATGATGAAATAACTAACCATTCCATGTCACTCCCAAAGGCAACAAGGTTATACATTTACCTTCACCTTGAACTTTCACCTTTCTAATAGCTATATGGGTTTACTTTTCAGTTTTACCATTCTATAACATATTCCATCGGAAACTCATTGATGCTGTAGTGGAGTTCCAAAAGGAGAGTAGCCAAGAATGGGAGTCAATAAATGGATCGTTCTACAGCATCGGGACACGTGTAAACGAATTGGTTGAGAGGGATTCGAAAATGGTACCACTTTTTGGGGACTCCGCCCTAACATTATGTTTGACTACCGCATGTCCTCTTGGCAACCACATCAAGCAGCTGGTTAAAGTGGCAGACCAATCATCAGACGCTGTAAGTATCGAATTACCAAGCACTCGCCCTTTTATATAATGCTGACAAGCACAAATATTAAATATATAAAACATTAAATACTATGCCGATCCGCAGGTAGAGCTGCAGAGAACATAGAATTGTATTTAGCAGCTTAATTTTTTAGAGAGACGGGACAAACAACGACTTTTCGGCAAAAGTCTTCATCAGTTACACAGCAAGAAACGTACAAAGTTCATCAATGAACACGTTAGTAAATTAAGTAAAATCTGAACTAAATGTCGTGTTGATCTTTGTGTATTATTTTGTTTTGTATCCGATGAAGGCTTTTGCTGAAACGTCATTGTTGTCTTATGTTTATTTACCTATGTTTATTTACCTATGTTTATTTATCTATGTTTATTTACCTATGTTTATTTTACGTCTTATATAATGGTGCCTGACAAAAACTAAATAAATTCTCAAGAAATGCTTATCACTTGATTTGTGATTTAGTTCATCTTTTGTTCATAAACTGACAAAGCAAACAATAATGTGTACCCGTGTTATGTTATCTTATGTTAGGATCATCATCGTCACTGCACTTCGCACTCATCAACGGTGCTCAAAGTATCAACAGTACGCAACTACTAACTGTGCCAGTTTGGTGTTTGTTGGCCATTTCTTTTATATGTCCAGAATATCGTTCTTTTCTGGCAATGCCAATCTGCACTTTCAGATGATGTAGCCTGGATAGTGATGTAGTTTCAAAGTAACCTTTTTTTTGGTCCATTTTTATGAGGTTGATAATAATATCCTGTACATATTGTAGGGCAACCGCTTTCAGGAAATACATAAATATGTAGTCTTGCAGTGGACATTGTGGAATCCCTAGAAATGTGAAAGCTGATGAACTCGCAAAAGCAGGTGGAAGCATTCAACAGTTCGACCAATCTCACAGCCTCAAAGCAGTGGCGTATACTGGTTTTGGGGTCTGGGCTACCGCTGACATAATAAATAAACACATACATTATATTAAGTAGGCTAACATGAAGTAATATTTGCTAATGACATCACATCATTTTAAATTACTTACTTATTTATATGTAAACTATATCCGTCTTGTTTGGGACGAAAATGTCTTGATGACTTTGTCATTGAAAGTACTGTTGGGTTGGTTTCTAAGTTTCCACACTGACATGACTATTTCTTATCTACACTGACAAGACTATTCTTATCCACAATGACATGACTATTTCTTATCCACAATGACATGACTATTTCTTATCCACAATGACATGACTATTTCTAATTCACACTGACATGACTTTCAAATCCACACTGACATGACTATTTTTTATCCACACTGACATGACTATTTCTTATCTACACTGACATGACTATTTCTTATCTACACTGACATGACTATTTCTTATCTACACTGACAAGACTATTTCTTATCTACACTGACATGACTATTTCTTATCTACACTGACATGACTATTTCTTGTCCACACTGACATGACTATTACTTATCTACACTGACAAAACTATTTCTTGTCTACACTGACATGACTATTTCTTATCTACACTGACATGACTATTACTTATCTACACTGACATGACTATTTCTTATCTACACGGACATGACTATTACTTATCTACACTGACATGACTATTACTTATCTACACTGACAAGACTATTACTTATCTACACTGACATGACTATTACTTATCTACACTGACAAGACTATTTCTTGTCTACACTGACAAGACTATTACTTATCTACACTGACAAGACTATTTCTTGTCCACACTGACATGACTATTACTTATCTACACTGACAAGACTATTTCTTGTCTACACTGACAAGACTATTACTTATCTACACTGACAAGACTATTTCTTGTCCACACTGACATGACTATTACTTATCTACACTGACAAGACTATTTCTTGTCCACACTGACATGACTATTTCTTATCAACACTGACATGACTATTTCTTATCTACACTGACTAGACTATTTCTTATCCACACTGACATGACTATTTCTTATCCACACTGTCAAGACTATTTCTTATCTACACTGACATGACTATTTCTTATCCACACTGACATGACTATTTCTTATCCACACTGACATGACTATTTCTTATCCACACTGACATGACTATTTCTTATCCACACTGTCAAGACTATTTCTTATCTACACTGACATGACTATTTCTTATCCACACTGACATGACTATTTCTTATCCACACTGACATGACTATTTCTTATCCACACTGACATGACTATTTCTTATCCACACTGTCAAGACTATTTCTTATCTACACTGACATGACTATTTCTTATCCACACTGACATGACTATTTCTTATCCACACTGACATGACTATTTCTTATCCACACTGTCAAGACTATTTCTTATCTACACTGACATGACTATTTGATTTTTGAGAGAAAGCAGAGGAACTCTTGCCGTTGGTCACTCTAACATTTGGGTACCATCGATATAATCCCCAGTGGAGGAAACCTAAACTTTTGTGTTTATTTATTTTTTTTCACAAATTTTGGTACAACTTTCTTGTTTTAATCATCTAGATTTTCTTTTCTTTCCTCCAAACTTTTCATAATTTGTAGCTTTAATCATCTAGATTTTCTTTTCTTTCCTCCAAACTTTCCATAATTTGTAGCTTTAATCATCTAGATTTTCTTTTCTTTCCTCCAAACTTTCCATAATTTGTAGCTTTAATCATCTAGATTTTCTTTTCTTTCCTCCAAACTTTCCATAAATTGTAGCTTTAATCATCTAGATTTCCTTTTCTTTCTCCACACTTTCTCAACAATGTCTAGCTTTAATCATCTAGATTTCCTTTTCTTTCCTCCAAACTTTCCATAATTTGTAGCTTTAATCATCTAGATTTCCTTTTCTTTCCTCCAAACTTTCCATAATTTGTAGCTTTAATCATCTAGATTTCCTTTCCTTTCCTCCAAACTTTCCAAAATTTGTAGCTTTAATCATCTAGATTTCCTTTTCTTTCCTCCAAACTTTCCATAATTTGTAGCTTTAATCATCTAGATTTCCTTTTCTTTCCTCCAAACTTTCCATAATTTGTAGCTTTAATCATCTAGATTTCCTTTCCTTTCCTCCAAACTTTCTCAAATTTTTAGCTTTAATCATCTAGATTTCCTTTTCTTTCCTCCAAACTTTCCATAATTTGTAGCTTTAATCATCTAGATTTCCTTTTCTTTCCTCCAAACTTTCCATAATTTGTAGCTTTAATCATCTAGATTTCCTTTCCTTTCCTCCAAACTTTCCATAATTTGTAGCTTTAATCATCTAGATTTCCTTTTCTTTCCTCCAAACTTTCCATAATTTATAGCTTTAATCATCTAGATTTCCTTTTCTATTTCCTACAACTTGTCAACACTTCCTACACTAACCACCTAGATTTTCTTCATGTTGTTATAACGTGTCAATTTTCTGTTTGCAATGTTGCTTTACTCCACCCCAACTACAGTACAACTACGACTTCATTCATCTGGAGCGAGTGAAAAAATATCGAGTGAGCATATCCAGCATGGAATCAGAGGAAAGAAATGTCCATTACACTGATAGCTTCTATATGAATGTGGACGGGGAGTCTGTGACTATGGACAATCCCAAATTTCAGATCAGGTAAACCATCTCTTGACATTATGTTAACTATATATTGACATCATGTTAACTATATCTTGACATCGTGTTAACTATATCTTGACATCGTGTTAACTATCTCTTGGCATCATGTTAACTATCTCTTGGCATCATGTTAACTATATCTTGACGTCATGTTAACTATATCTTGACGTCATGTTAACTATCTCTTGGCATCATGTTAACTGTCTCTTGACATCATGTTAACTATCTCTTGGCATCATGTTAACTATCTCTTGGCATCATGTTAACTATATCTTGACGTCATGTTAACTATATCTTGACGTCATGTTAACTATCTCATGGCGCCATGTTAGCTCTCTCTTGGCGTCATGTTAAATATATCTTAACGTCATGTTAACTATCTCTTCACGTCATGTGAACAGTTACAGAACACCGATATTGTGTCAGATTATTTAAGTGATCGCGTTTAAAGCGTGCATATGTTGCATGTATACCTGTTAAGCAATATTTCATAAAATAGTGACACTGAGAAAGAGATAGCTACTAGAATACGCATGTCAGCCCAGTCATCCAATAGACTTTGAAACATTTCACGTTCAGCTGGTTTAGATCGCCGCACCAAGCTTAGAATTTACAAATCAAATGTACCATCCATATTCCTATGGCGACAAGAAGGTAAAGAATGAACTAGAAGATATAAAAAGTCGACTAAGAGGATGTAAAGGTCGCTGTCTTAACTCTTAATTACGATATGTCTGTCGCTGACGTGTTTATGAAACCGTAGTAAAAATTACTACCACTTGTAATATAAGTTTAAATTTAAATAAATAAATTGTAATATAAGTAGCTTTAAAAAATAGTGTTTATTTTAACTTTCTCAGGTTGATTTATGACCTGACTTTGACCACAGGGGTCGGACGTTTTACACTGTCTATCGGTACGGAAAGTCCGTCAGTATATTCTGGTACCTTATAGCGTTATTCGCTGAGTTTTCCGTGTTACAAAGTGTTGTTTGATGCCAGCCGATGACCGAGGAAATTTCCTTGGTCACCAAAAAAAAAACGAAAGCCGACCAATTTCTTGATGATTGTCGATTTTTTTTTTCGCATTATATGAGGTCGAATCTAACGAAATAGAAAAAAAAAATTAATAAAACAGCAATGGAAATAAATCCAAACGCTCAGGTGTCACCGTAAGTGATAATTAGGAAGGTACACGTCTGGGAGAAATGTTTGAACACAGCCATATTTTTATTTTTTAGAATGCGTTTTTAATACGGTAATTTTTACTACGGTATCGTAATCTATGGTTAAGAATTATTGGACAGTGTAGGCTAATGATTTCTGATCCATAAATGCTGCAAACTTTCCAAGATTATAACTAAAATGTCACTTTGAGATGAGAACAAACAGCTGTGCCCAGCTTGTTTAATTAAATTGGCAGCTGTAAGTGTGTTAATTTGAATTATTTGATTTTATATTCTCTAAATAAATCTATTTATTTTGTTTGTCTGTTTGTTTTTGCAGCCTACACCATGGAGTGATGAGAATGTTTAGTGAAAGAAAGTGTTTTCTTGACTCAAACACCAGACTTGTTACAACAGAGCCAGATAAAGGGTGCGTCACAACAGAGTCAGAAACTGGATTTATCACAACAGAATCAAATGATGAATTTGCCACAACAGAGTCAGATACTGGTTACGTCACAACAGAGTCAAATGTTGGATTTATCACAACAGAGTCAGATACTGGTTACGTCACAACAGAGTCAAATGTTGGATTTATCACAACAGAGTCAGATATTGGATACGTCACAACAGAGTCAGATATTGGATACATCACAACAGAGCCAAATGTTGGGTTTGTCACAACAGAGCCAAATGTTGGGTTTGCCACAACAGAGTCAGATATTGGATACATCACAACAGAGTCAAATGCTGGATTTATCACAACAGAGCCAGATTCTGGATATGTCACAACAGAGTCAAATGTTGAATTTGTCACAACAGTCTGATACTGGATGAATCACAACAGAGTCAGATACTGGATACGTCACAACAGAGAAATGTTGAATTTGTCACAAGAGAGTCAAATGTTGAATTTATCACAACGGAGTCACATGTTGAATTTGTCACAACAGAATAACTTGATAGTATCTATTTGATATAATTCACGCGGTGGACACTCTCACTTCTGATATTAATTTAGTCGAAGTTTTAGTCAGAAAAACTCTGTGCATGAAATATAAAACCATCATCATAAAGTGCCATCTCCGCATTGAAGGTTGGCTACCATGGAGCGCCATTCCGCTCTGTCTCTTGCTATGTTAGTGCAGGTTGTTATAGGCTGTCCATCTTTTGAAGTTACTCACCCATGTTAGTCTTGGTCTGCCTCTACCACCTTTACCTTGTATTTTCCCTTCCAATATTACTTTTAGTAGCCTCTTGTCTCTGTGTCATTTAACATGGCCCAAAAATCGCATTTGCCTTGTTTGAATTATGTTTAGTAGTTCTCTTTTCATTGTTAGTTGTTTTAAGACTTCATTGTTTGTTTTCTTTTCTTTCCATCCAATTCTACCTATTCTTCTTTAAATCCACATTTCAAAGGCTTCAATTTTCTGTTCTGTTTTCTTGTCTAATGTCCATGTTTCTACACAATACAGGAATGCTGAAAAGATATAACATTTTGCTATTCTTTGTTTTAGCCCTGGTGTTATTTGTTTTTGATGCTAGTGTATTTTTTTATGGCATTTAGAACAAAATTGAATTTTAAAATATTTTTTTAAAATTAAAAACATGAAGCGATGTTAAGAAAATGGCACGAAACATGACGGCTTGGAAAGTGTTTATTGAAGACCTGTACTCCACAAGGAAATGTGTTTGTTGAAGACCTGTGCTCCACAGGGACCTGAAAGTGTTTGTTAAAGACCTATGCTTCACAGAGCGCTGAAAGTGTTTGTTGCATGTTTATGTTAGTCATGTGTCATATCTTGATGTGTGTTAGTGTTAGTCATGCCTCGTATCGCTGTGTGCATGTCTGTGTTGGTCACATCTCATATCTTTGTGTGTGCATGTCTGTGTTACTCACCTCTAGTGACTCGGGCAGATGGTGCTCGTAAACCTGGGAGGGCAGACCATCTAAGGGCAGAATCCCCCTACAGAAAAGATCATCTGCTGCCTTGCAGGAAGATTGGAGACAATCAAAGGCTAAGGAATGCAAACCTGAATAAAATGCTGGCTGAAATCGGATGCACTGGGCCACTGGCGCAGAACACAGTGCAATGTTTTAACGGGTGTTCAATCAGAGTGGATCTGGCAGACTCTAATTGTGATGTTCTGTCTGTGTGGGCGATCAACACACTTAACCTGACAGCTGACTTCATGTGAGAGTCTGGAATCCTACTCTGATTGAGTCCTGATCGCAGAGAGATATATATAATAATAGAATAATACTAGGATATTTGAAACATTTCAACTCAGGTGGTCACTGCACGCTGACGCAATAGTTTGAGACTTATTATACATCGCTTAGTTGGCCAAAGGGGCACCTTGAGAGCAGAGACATTATATGTTTCCTGTCAATAAATTAGAAGTTTCATATTTTAAAAAGGGGACTGGTTGGTCTCGAGGCAAGACACCGGCTTCAAGACAAAGAGGTTGTGGGTTCTAATCCTGGCTACACCGGTTGGGATTTTTATTTATGATTTCTATTTATGATTTCTCTCTACGGCAACCACCCCTGGTCACAGCAGCGAGGCCCGGCTTGAAACGTCAATTACTCATCGATATAAAAAATATTGAGTACCTCCGAAGTCGGAGTTATCTGCCTGTGCGGCGAGGGTTCCCTGTGAGGAAAAAATGGATTAACACGCAAAATTCAGTTCCTAGTCTCTAAGGACTTCGTCAGAGGTGAAAGCTGGCGAACGGAAAAAAAAATGTGCCGGTACTGGGTATTGCCAGAAAAAAAAGCACTAGCTAAAACTAACAATAGAAAATGTTATTAACTTCTCAACAATGGTGTACGGTGCAGAAACATGGACATTAGACAAGAAAACAGAACAGGAAATTGAAACCTTTGAAATATGACTATATAGAAGAACTGGATGGAAACAAAAGAAAACAAACGATGAAATCTTACATCAACGAAAAATGAAAAGAGAACTGCTAAACACAATTCAAACAAGACAAATGAGATTTTTTGGGGTATGTTGAGAGACATAGCAGACTGCTTAAAGTAATCTTTGAAGGGAAAAAAACAAGGTGAAAGAGGCAGACCAAAACTAACATGACGAGTAACATCAGAAGATGGGCAAGTCAGCTTATGATAATCTACACCATCAAAGAAAAAGACAGAGCGGAATGGCGCTCCATGGTAGCCAACCTTCAATGCGGAGACGGCACTCAATAAATGAATGAACAATAAGATGTTTCTATGAAGAGATTAAACTGGTAGTATATCATGTCACAAGACTACATAAGTGTTTTGTCATTTACTGAAACCTGCTACATTTAACACCTTTCGTCCCAGTACATCCAAATTCAGTAACAATGCAATGGGAACTAGTTTGCCTTCCTTTCCGCTTATATGTACTCTCTTGGTTAAACAACTTAGCCTGACTTAGGCCCACCACACGGAGGTAGATTAAGCAGGATCTTGATCAGTTTTAGTTTATTAATGCAAACAGTCAGCTATGAGTTGCTGATCACTTCCAGAATAGAAACTGCTGGGTGTAGCTAAAATAATATGGAATGGCAAAAGGTTGAGCAAATGAAAAGCAGCGTGATGATATCACATACTTATCAAACAAGCCGAGGCACACTTTTAAGAATGGAAAAAAGATTGCAAACAACGTAATACAATGCAAAGATGTTTATCACATATACTTTAGTTGATTTTCTCCATAAAATACCTTTACATCTACATTTAGCAATTATAGAAAGCTGTATCTTTAAAAAAAACTTATCTGGTTAAAAAATAGAATACTGTATCTCCTAAAACTCTCAAATGTGTAATTCTTTGATGTTTTCGTTAAGACCATTAGTCTACTAAAATATCATTGACCCGTAAATATGAGGGGCGTCCAAAAGGTAATGCACCATATTGGTTTTCTCAGCTAATAGTAAACATAGAAGCATGACATTTTTGCACACTTTAAATATGGCATGTATCGATTGTGTGCACAAAATTACACAGCAACCATCTAAATAATACGACTTCACTAAACCGCTGAATAGTTTGAAATGGATGACAGATGACATTTTGCAGCTAATGGATACAATAAGAAGAAATAAAGAAAATATAGATGAGTATAAGAGATTAAATAAAGAAATTGTAGTAAAATGTAATGAAGCAAAAGAAGCATGGCTAAAAGAGAGATGCAAAGAGATTGAAATACAACAAAAAGGAGATGCTAAAGTTATATGCAAACAAACTGAGGAATTAACAGGATGAAAAATGCAATAAAAAACTGGATGTCTAAAATCAAAGGAAGGAGAACTGTTGATTGATCAAGAAAACATAAGGGAACGATGGACAGAATACATTAAAGATCTTTATAATGATGAACAAACGGAAGTAAATATTAAGGAGAATGGAGAAGGACCAGAAATACTCAGAGAAGAAGTTGAAGACGCCTTGCGCAATATGAAAGCAGGAAAAGCTCCTGGACCAGATAATATAACTAAAGAAGAGATTGAAGCCATGTGTGATTTTGGAATAGATATAATAACAAAAATATTGAATGATATCTACAACAGCGGATATATACCAGACGACCTGCTCAAATCAATATTCATAGCCTTACCAAAGAAATCTGATGTGATTGAATGCGGTGATCATTGCACAATAAGCCTTATGAGTCATATGACTAAGATATTACTAAGAATCATCATGTGAAACAAAATCAGTCCAGAAATTAGCGATGAACAGTGTGGTTTTATTAGAGATAAAGGAACAATCAATGCCATTTATATCATAAGATCTTTAGTAGAAAGAGCCATAGAGGTGAAAACAGATCTATACCTATGTTTCAAAGATTACACCAAGGCATTTGACAAAGTAAAGCACCAAGAAATAATCAAAATTTTAGAAAGCATAAACGTGGACAGCAAAGATCTAAGAATAATAAAGAACATGTACTGGCAACAAATAGCTGCCATAAGAATTGGAAACCAATTGGGAATGTTTCAACAAATAAAACAGGGTGTTAGACAAGTTTGTGTGCTGTCACCAGATTTGTTTAATATTTATAGTGACATTATTTTAAGATCCATAAGGGGCATGCATGGAATAACAATTGGAGGTCATAATATAAATAATCTAAGGTATGCTGATGATACAGTCTTTATAGCTAAGAGTGAAAATGAGTTACAAGAAATGTTGGACATTATAGTGAGGAGAGCAAAAATAAAGTACTCAGCCTTAATAGCAAAAAGACAGAGGCAATGGTAACAACAAAGAAAAAGACATTACCTCAGTGCAAAATAAAGACAAGTGGAACAATATTAAAACAGGTAAATGAATTTCAAACTTATGTCGGAGAAAGATCTTAAAATAAGTACTTGGAATGTTAGGACTCTATATCAAGAAGGGAAATTGGAAAATCTGATTCAAGAAGCAGAACGAATAAATATAGATATTTTAGGCATATCAGAGACAAGATGAAAGAATGTGGGTACATCATCATCATCAGAGTGCCGTCTCCACAACGAAGGTTGGCTACCATGGAGCGCCATTCTGCTCTGTCTCTTGCTTTGATGGTGCAGGCTGTCATAGGCTGATTTGTCCATCTTTTGATGTTACTCGTCCATGTTAATCTTGGTCTGCCTCTGCCTCTTTAACCTTGTATTTTCCCCTCCAGGATTACTTTCAGTAGGCTGTTGTGTCTTTTAACATGGCCCAAGAATCGCATTTGTCTTGTTCTAATTGTGTCCAGTAGTTCTCTTTTCATTTTTAGCTGTTTTAAGACTTCATCGTTTGTTTTCTTTTCCTTCCATCCAATTCTACCCATTCTTCTATATATCCACATTTCAAAGGCTTCAATTCTCTGTTCTGTTTTCTTGTCTAATGTCTATGTTTCAGCACCATATAGGAATATTGAGAAGATGTAACATTTTGCTATTCTTAGTTTTAGCTCTGGTGTTATTTGTTTTGATGTTAGTATGTCCTTCATGACATTAAAATTACTTTATGCCATTCCTATTCTTTTGTTTTTTTCAGTTGTACATTTTCCATCACTGGTTATAGTATGTCCAAGGTAGTTATAGTTCTGAACTGTCTCCAGGTCTATTCCATAAATTTTGATATCCACGTGGGTACATAGAGGACGAAAAATATACATTTATATATTCAGGAAACACAACAGAACATCAAATGGGGGTAGGAATACTGATAAAAAGATAGCTTAAAAATATATAAGTAACCACTGGACATTCAGTGATTGGATTATACTACTCATGTTGAAAGCAAAACCATTCGACATAGCAATAATACAGACAAATGCACCTACTCAAGACGACACAGATGAACAAAAAGAGGCATACTATGAAGACCTAAATAAAGTTATGAAGCAAGTGAAATCTTCACACATCTTGATTGTAATGGGTGACATGAACGCTAAAGTAGGAAAAGGTAGATATAAGACCATTATATGAAAGAAAAAAGGTTTAGGAAAAAATGACAGAGGAGAAAGATTAATACAATTCTGTGAAGAAAACAGGCTGATAATATTTAACACCTACTTTGAGCAAGAGAAAAGGAAACTATACACATGGAAAAGCCCTGGAGATAAGAAGAGGAATCAAATAGATTACATAATGATAAAAGAAAGGTTCAGTAACAGCGTAAAGAAAGCCAAAGCCTACCCAGGAGCAGACATTAATTCAGATCACAATCCTGTAATGATTAAAATGAAAATCAAACTAAAGAGAAACAAGCAAAAGTCTAATTTATCAACAAATCCACTTGATATAACAGCTTTAAATCAGAAAGATATTAAAGATACCTATACAATACAAGTAAAGAACACATACCAGAAGCTGCTAGAAGAAGGAATTGAACAATACAGAAGAGAAAATCCTGATGAAAAAGTAACAACCAAATGGCAATGCATAAAGAAAAGCATACAAGAAACCTGCGACACCTTACCCAAAAGAGAAAAAAACAAAAATGGATAACTAACACCATCTTAGAAAAAATGGATGAAAGGAGACAAGCGAAGAACACTACCCAATGCAATAAAATAGATAATGAAATACGCAAAATGTGCAAAAAGAAAGACTGGCTCAGCCAAAAATGTATAGAAATAGAAACTATGGAAAGCAAACAAGACTTAAGTGGAATGCACACAGAAATAAAGAGAATGACAAATAAAAAAAAAAAAGCCACAGAAGGTGGATGCATTGCAGACAAAAAAGGAAAAATGCTAACAGACAATAAGGATATTATAGACAGATGGCAGGAATATATAACAGAACTATTTCAGGATCAAAGGGACATGAAACCAGTAATAAAATGTACATCAGGCTATAAAATCTTAAAATCTGAGGTGGATAAAGCTATAAAAACAAAATAGAAAAGGGAAAAGCAGCAGGACCTGACAGCATACAGATAGAGATGATACAGGCACTAGACAATTTTGGCATTGAAGTGATTACAGTCATATGCAACGACATATACCACACAGGATACATACCAAATGAACAAAAACATAAACTTTCATTTAAAAAAAAAAAAAAAAAAAAAAAACTATCTTTACGTCACATAGTACCATTGCTGGTGTATGACGAGGGGCAACCTCGACCAGAGAAATAAAGGCCGCTTGGTCAAGCAGTCGCCACGACGTGTGAGACTCAGGATTTTTATTTCACCCCCGATAGAAAAAATCCTTTCTGTCTACCGCGGGCTTCGAACACCGAACGTCGGCTTTTCAGCTAGCGGAACAGTATTGCATTGCCTAAAAAGAATGGTGCAGTTGAATGCAGTGACTTTAGAACAATAAGCCTAATGAGCCATGTTACAAAAATCTTGCTAAAAGTTATACAAGGAAGGATTCAGAATAAAATCAATACTGAATTAGATGAGCAGCAATTTGGATTTAGGAAAAAGTGGGACAAAAGAAGCCATATTCTGCATGAGAACATTAATCGAAAAGTACACAAGTAAACAAACTAATATATGCCTGCTTCATAGACTACACCAAAGCTATTGATAGAGTACACCACAAACAACTTATAGAATGCCTAAAAGAGATACATCTAGATGACATGGACACACGACTAATATGTAATCTATACTGGGAGCAAACAGCAATAATAAAATATAACAAAGAGAACTCTACACCCATTGATATAACAAGAGGAGTAAGACAGGGATGCATCCTATCACCAAGCTTGTTCAATATATACACTGAGCAAATTTTTAAAACATCATAGAGATGCCAGGCCTACAAATTAATGGAAAGAAAATCAATAACCCAAGATATGCTGACGATACTGTACTGCTAGCAGAAAATCCTAAAGATCTACAACAATTACTTAATGAAATAAACATGACAAGCAAAAAATATGGACTAGATATGAATATCAAAAAGACTAAAACTATGATCATAAACAAAGGAAATACTCAAAACCCACAAGTAGATATCAAAATTGAAGGAATAGACCTGGAGACAGTTCAGAACTACAACTACCTTGGACATACTATAACCAGTGATGGAAAATGTACAACTGAAATAAACAAAAGAATAGGAATGGCAAAAAGTAATTTTAATGTCATGAAAAATATACTAACATCAAAACAAATAAAACCATGGCTAAAACTAAGAATAGCAAAATGTTACATCTTCTCAATATTCCTATATGGTGCAGAAACATGGACATTAGACAAGAAAACAGAACAGAGAATTGAAGCCTCTGAAATGTGGATATATAGAAGAATAGGTAGAATTGGATGGAAGGAAAAGAAAACAAATGAAGTCTTAAAACAACTAAATATGAAAAAAGAACTACTAAGCGCAATTCAAACAAGACAAATGCGATTTTTGGGCCATGTTAAAAGACACAACAGCCTACTAAAAGTAATCCTGGAGGGGAAAATATAAGGTAACAGAGGCAGACCAAGATTAACATGGACAAGTAACATCAAAAGATGGACAAATCAGCCTATGACAAACTGCACCATCAAAGCAAGAGACAGAGCAGAATGGTGCTCCATGGTAGCCAACCTTTGTTGTGGAGATGGCACTCGATGATGATAATGAAATGAATTTAAATATTTGGGAACTTCGTTAACCTCATACGGAAGATGTACAACAAAGGTGAGATGCAGAATGGCTCAGGCCAAAGTAGCTTTCCAAAACATGAGGAAGATACTATGCAATCCATTTTTGACAATAGAAACAAGAAAAAGACTTCTTAAATGTTATGTAGAGCCAGTCTTAACATATGGATGTGAATCATGGACAATAGGGCAACAGACAAGAAAATCAGTGGAGTCTGTAGAAATGTGGTTTTACAGAAGAATGTTGAGAATACCATGGACAGCTAAGAAGAGTAATGAACACGTTCTAAAAGAGGCTAAAGCAAAAAGAGAGCTAATTTCCAATATTAGGAGGAAACAATCATCATTTTTTGGCCATGTAATGAGAAGAGAACAGCTGGAATATATTGTAACAACTGGGAAAATTGAGAGACGAAGAGATAGAGGGAAGCAAAGAGAAAAAATACCAGACAGCTTAAGAGAATGGCTTGGCAGAAGGTCAACAAAAGAAATGATAAATAACCGTCGTGATCGAAAGTTGTGGAGAGACATGATCACCTATGCCAGCAGGCCCATTACTTGATGATGATGTTTAGAATTGATTCAGTGTCCAATTCCTCTCTAATGACATCATTTCTATTTGTGTGTCGTCTTGTCACTTCCAAGTTCTTTTCTCAAACATCTCATCTATGTAAACTGACTATTTCTTGGCATTATCTAGTGATTATAGAATTAAAAACGTATTAATGATCTATTAATTATGGAAGAGAAGCAAACGTCTGTGACTGAAAATTCTAAAATATATTAGGTATCTGGAAAAACAGGAGTAGAAATCGCCCACAAATTTCTGGATCTTAACACGCCAAAAATGATAATCAATCAAATCTAACCTATCTAATCTAATCCAATCCAATCAAATCATCTAATCTAACTAACTAACCTAACTAACTAACCAAACTAACCTAACTAACCAAACAAAGCAAACTAACCAAACTAACCTAACTAACTAACCAAACAAAGCAAACTAACCTAACTAACTAACCTAACTAACCAAACAAAGCAAACTAACCAAACTAACCTAACTAACTAACCAAACTAACCTAACTAACCAAACAAAGCAAACTAACCAAACTAACCTAACTAACTAACCAAACTAACCTAACTAACTAACTAACTAACTAACTAACTAACAAAGTAACTTAACTAACTAACCAAACTAACCTAACTAACCAAACAAAGCAAACTAACCTAACTAACCAAAGTAACTTAACTAACTAACCAAACTAACCTAACTAACTACCCAACCAAACTAACCTAACTAACTACCCAACCAAACTAACCTAACTAACCTAACTAACTACCCAACCAAACTAACCTAACTAACTACCCAACCAAACTAACCTAACTAACTACCCAACCAAACTAACTTAACTAACCAAACTAACCTAACTAACTACCCAACCAAACTAACCTAACTAACCAAACTAACCTAACTAACTACCCAACCAAACTAACCTAACTAACTAACCAAACTAACCTAACAAACTAACCAAACTAACCTAACTAACCAAACTAACCTAACTAACCAAACTAACCTAACTAACCAAACTAACCTAACTAACCTAACTAACCAAACTAACCTAACTAACCAAACTAACCTAACTAACCTAACTAACCAAACTAACCTAACTAACCAAACTAACCTAACTAACTAACCTAACTAACCTAACTAACCAAACTAACCAAACTAACCTAACTAACCTAACTAACCAAACTAACCTAACTAACCAAACTAACCAAACTAACCTAACTAACCAAACTAACCGAACTAACTACCCAACCAAACTAACCTAACTAACCAAACTAACCTAACTAACCAAACTAACCTAACTAACCAAACTAACCTAACTAACTACCCAACCAAACTAACCTAACTAACTACCCAACCAAACTAACCTAACTAACCTAACTAACTACCCAACCAAACTAACCTAACTAACCTAACTAACTACCCAACCAAACTAACCTAACTAACTACCCAAACTAACCTAACTAACTACCCAACCAAACTAACCTAACTAACCAAACTAACCTAACTAACTACCCAACCAAACTAACCTAACTAACTACCCAACCAAACTAACCTAACTAACCAAACTAACCTAACTAACTACCCAACCAAACTAACCTAACTACCCAACCAAACTAACTAACTAACTAACTACCCAACCAAACTAAACTAACTAACCTAACTAACTACCCAACCAAACTAACCTAACTAACTACCCAACCAAACTAACCTAACTAACCAAACTAACTAACCTAACTAACTAACCAAACTAACCTAACTAACTAACTAACCAAACTAACTAACCAAATTAACTAAACTAAACTAAATCCATCCATCCGTCCATCCAATCTATCTATCGACCTGTAGAGCCGTTATCGTGGCCGGTCCATAGGGCATAGACCCACATACTCTTTCTCTTTTCGATATTTCCTTTCTAGCAGTCCTTGTAAAGATCTTTTATCAAATCTCGCCATTTGTCTCTGTTCTGTGCAAGCATCTCGATCTTATTGAGAGAGCTGATTCCTGCGTCGGCCTCTTTTTAAGGTCTAAGTTTCATAGTCGTTTTTACAATAGCGGCTTGTTAGACCTATAATCAACGGTTCTGTACCAAGCGGGAGAAAAACATTGCTCCATCTTGGATCAAAACCAGAAATGAAATGATAATACAGCGAATTTCAGGGGTTGAGATATGTTCACAGCACTCTGAAAAAAAAAACATCACAAATAATCAACAACAAAAAAGAAAAAAAAAACAGCCCTAAGCAGGATCGAGCCCGTACTTCTTGGCATAGCGCCTTGCCACGAGAAACAAACGCTAGAGCACACGGCCAGCTCAGCTATCTATAAAAGTAGATATCACTGGTGATGTCTTTCACGCATGTGTACCCATGGCTATAGCATATTGTTGCGAACACAACTCGGGAATAAATTTCCTTCTAAATGATAACACATGTATAGATTTTTGTGATCTTTCAAGGGTTACTAGACGTCACATAGAGCTCTTAGTGTTTTTGGCCATCTATCTCCATTCTGTTTGATTGTATCTAATGAGTCTATGCCTGCCAACTTTGCTTCTCTTATAAGTGTTCTTGTTATTGTTTCTCCATGTCTTCCTCTTTTCTCTGTATTCTGATGTTTCCCATAGAAGAGCCTGTTTTGAAATTCTCGTCTCACGTGTCCGTTTTCTCTTCCTAATTGTAGATGGGATCGTTGGTTGCATGGCCATTTCTCTTATTTCTATACTTTAAATTCATTCCATTGTACACCAGGCATTCCTCTTAGGCAATTGTCTACAACAAATCCATTTAGTTTTCTCTCAACTTCTTTTCTTGTTTCGCAGCTTTCACGTGCGTAGGTAAGGGTTGATAATACGTCTGAGTGGAATATTCTAAGTTTAGTTTTCAAGTATTTTTTTATTTCCACATTTTGTCCAGGTTATTAAAATCTGCTATCCCGCCTCTGATTTCTTTCTTTGTATATATTTTGCAGAGAGAGATTACAAATAAAAATCTCAACTAGTATAACCAGGATTTGAACCTCTTTGTCTTGAGACCAGTCTGTCCTCCGTTAAATGCTTATTAAAAAAGACTAGTCTATTTGATTAATTAATGATCTCTTCTTAGAATTCACATGTTAAGTGGGCGTGTTGTGTTGTTAATTTACGACAAAGCTGCAATATCAGTGTCTTTCGGTTGGAAACACCCGTTCTCGGCATGGCCAGATTTGCTTAGCAATGTTGTCCACGCATTGGCCATTTTTGCCTACTCTTTTTAACTTGTAACTGCCAAGAGTTCCTTAGCACATGCAAGTTGTGAAGAAGGGTTGACGCTGGTTCTTACTACACAAAGTTGAGGGAAGGGTAAAGTCAAGAGAAAACAACAGATTCAAAATGAACAATTCTCAATAGAGGAATGGGACCACAAAGGAATTCAGAAATTCCTGCAGACATTACATTGGACCAAAATGTGTCAGTTCACATGCTTCTGGATACATAACAACAACACACATTCTGTTGTTTGACAGGATCCGAACCAGGAATCTTACTGTATTGAGGTTTTTATATTACTTTTAGACCACCCAGTTCTTCAATTTTATATCATTGCACTCTCAGCAGCCATAGGCGTTTATTTACAACAGATTATGTAAAGTATCTATTCTGATGGCTCCTGTAGCGTGACGTATACACACTCCTGATCTGATTCTGTGTACATGTCCTGATTCCAGTAGTGTAATAATAATAATAATATACATTTATTTGTTCTTCTGGCATCCTTACAGTGTCATCAGATGTCACACTGAGCTTTACACATCACAATAAGTCCCTATTCTGAGCATGTTTCTCAATGTCAATAAGGGAGCTGATGCCTGGTATCTATTCTGTTCTTCTCATGGTTTTTCCTCTTTGAGAGTTTGTTGAGTACTTTTCTTATTTTTTTCTTCTCATCACATGGCTGACATATGCCCATCCTCTTTCTCTAATTAAATGAGACTGCATGGCCATTTCTTTTATTTGAGTGCAGGTCTTGAAATGACTACACTTGTTTTGAAATGCATCTTATAATATATGGCCCTTTTCGTCTTGTCAGACGGTCTAGTGGAGGCTATTGTGTATTTTTTTAGGGATTGTTTTTGTCGCACAGCTTCTCTCGTGGCTAATTCTACCAATGTTTGACAAACACACACACCCGCAGAATGAACAAGTCAGGCCCACTGATCCACAGGGTTTTCCATCTTTTTTCATTAGTCTTTTCTCTTCTAAGTTTTGCCTTAGCACAGTCTCAAATGATGTTATACCGTTCCTTATACATGCTCTCCATGATATGCCATTACTTGCCAGATGTTCCCAGTCATTATCACATATGGGTCTTTCAGAGATGATTTACAGATATCTCTATATCGTAGTTTAGGTTGGCCGACTTGTCTTTTTCTGTGTGTTAGTTCACCATATAGTATTTGCCTGGGAATGCGTTTTTCTTCCATTCGTTGGACATGCCCCAGCCATCTTAGTCTTCGACATCTGAGCATCGACATGATTGTTGGGGTCTTAGCACATTGCAGGACAGTTAAGTTGGTTATTTTGTCCTGCCATTTGATGTGCATTATTCTGCGGAGACATCACATGTGGAAGACATTTAGTCTTTTTTTCCTGGTTTTAGTATGTTGTCCAGGTTTCAGATCCAAATAATAGTGTGCTAGGCACACAAGTTTGATATATTAAGAGTTTAGTCTTCAGTGTTAGTTTCGTGTTGTTCCAGGCTCTTTCTGTGAGTTTGTCGAAGGTCGTAGCTGCCTTACCAATTCGACTGTTTATTTCTTCATCAAGAGAGATGGTTCGTGTAATTGTGGATCCAAGATATGTACATTTCTGAACTGATTCTAGTGGACAATCTTTTAGAGTAATTGATAGAGGTTTGATGTCGCCGTGACTTAGTATTACTGTCTTCTGAACATTAATTGACAGTGAAAAAAGGTCGCATGCTTTGTCCAGGTTGTTGATCAGCGATTGTAGGGTGGCTTCACTATGAGCGACTAGGGCTGCATCGGCAGCAAATAAAAGTTCTTTAAGTAGGGCAACATTTGTTTTGGTTTTTGCTCTTAGTCGTGCTAAGTTGAACAGTGAGCCATCTGGTCTAGTGCGAATGTAAATATCTCACGAGCTGTTTTCCAAGGCGTAATTTAGGAAGGCAGCAAAAAATATACCAAACAGGGTGGGGGCGAGGACACATCCCTGTTTCACTCTGTTGTTGACTTTAAAGCTCTCTGATGAACTCCCATCAAAGTAGATTTTAGCATTCATGTTGCCATGAAAGGACATAATCAGCTGAAGTAATTTTGGTGGGCAGACTATGCTTTCAAACACCCTGTAGAAATAAACACTCTGTTTACTGAGTCAAAGACCTTTGTGAGATCCACAAAGGCAATATAGAACAGCATATTTTGTTCCCAACATTTTTCTTGCAGTTGTCTAAGTGTGAAAATTATATCTATGGTTGATCTCCCAGCTCTGAAGCCGCATTAAGACTCGGGAAAAACATGTTCTGCAAATTTATGCAGGCATTTTAGTATGAATCTTATAATGGACATCTACAAAAAGAACAAAAGAATGAGGAGGAAAAGAAATAAGCAGTTTATTTTTTAAATAACTTCAAATTTTATTTCATTTTGTGTGTGTCTGTTCTGTTGTAGTTCATGGAAGATGTTACAATCAATAATATATACACAGTATGAACAATCCAATGAAATGAGGTGAGAATTCACAAATGGGTATGGTTTGCAAAATACAAAACCCAAGAAAAGTTCCAACAGAAATATAAAGTTCAATATACACAAATAACACAACACTCTCAGTCAGCACTTACAAGTGTTGAGAAGATGTGTCTCAACGATCTAACGAATGTTATTAAAAATGACTCAACAATGAACAACAAAAATACACAGGCATTGATGATAAAGGATGAGAAATGCATGCTATAAATAACACAACTGAAATTGAGCAATCCTGCTGGTGTGAAGTAGACGATGATGGAGGACGAGAAATGTTCTACATCTGTAAAGAATGTTGTTTGAATTGTTGATGTCACTGCTGCCCACGTTGGGAAAGGAAATATGTATTTGTTGTAGTTTGAGGTTACCTCCTGACTGATGTCATGTCACATTGTGAGATCAAGGAGAACTAAACATAATTTCTCTAGCAAACTATTACAAATGATTGGTGCTGTAGTTACTTTTCACCTCATTCATATGGTACAGCTATTTTATGGTGTTGACATGAAGAATTGGATAATCAGTAGTACTTTTCATGTAAGATGCCATTTTATTGAATTTCAAAATGTTTGATTTAATGAGTAAATAATTATGAACAAAAAAAAAAACAAAAACAAAATTACAGGTACTCTTTCACAACATACAAACAAAGCATCTACTTTAGGGAAGAAAGGAAATAAAAATTTTCTCCTGCATTACTAGGCAAATTAAATTTCTCAGCAAAACTGTCTCCAAGGATGATCTACAATATAGAAGATTTATCTGTGCGTGCCCACTATCTTCCTGAGTTCTAAGAGGTCATAAATGATAAAACACACAACTAATAGACATTTGAAAACTGATCAAATTATGTAATATGGACTTATAAAAGCATCTATTGATATATAAATACCCAACATGATAACAGCAATAATAAACACAACAAAATTTGCTTTTGTGCAAGGCATTGTACTACATCACCGTAGCTATCTACTGAACTGTTTGTGGACCATGGACATGGATCAGTAATTGTGAGATGTTACAATATGGATTTCTGAACCAGAACTAGTTCTATATCCTGATGAACTTCAAATCGTCATTTGTTTGAGCTACAGATAGTGCAAGATGTCATCATGGGCTGTCTCTTCACAGATAATGAGAACCATGTATACATTCTGCTCATTATGGAATTCCTGCTGTTAACCATTCCCAGCAATCAATCCAGTGTGAAAGTGTACATTTTCAGATATCATTTTGGTAAGGAATTGTAGTTCTTTCTGCACTGAATTTGCCTTGTCTATCTCTATCTTCACTTCACCTATTTCTTTCCCCTTTCTACCAGCATGGTCAACTCTTTTCATTGTTTATAGTGTAAGTATTCTTGTGTCTACCTGTGCAATTCCTCCTTTATACTTTTACTATTCAACAGCTCAACAAATTGAATCACCAATTATTTGCCAGGTTTTAATACTTCTAAAAATTCACAGCACGCCTTTTATCTTCTTACCACCATTACACATGTTTCAAGCTAATGGCCATTGATAAAATTATGTAAGCATTTTATCAACTACAAACAGATATTTACAAATATTTTCCTTACAAGTTACTATAATATACAGGCACCTCAAAGTGGTATGATAATAAAACACTAGTTTAGGAATTTCCTATGAACAAGCAAAATAAGCAACAAATCACAAATGAATAAAGCAGACAGAAATAGGATGTGAAGAGGACAGCTCAAAAGAAAGAAACCACAAAATCTTAAGAGGTGTCATACAGATTGCAGTCAAGCTTGGCTAAATTTTGAACCAAAATCAAAATGTAACAGAAACAATCCTGATCATAAAATAATAACATTAAATAAATATCAATGTTTGAGTCTATCAAAGAGGGAGCTAGGTGCCACCTCCATTGCAATGCTTATCTTCAAAACCACCTTCTACCATTATCAACATTGTACAGCTGTCTTCTTTATTACAAATAATAACCCCATTCTACTCATATACTTGTTACCATCATAAGACTAGCAGGCAATTTAAATTAGGGAGACTAGCAAAAACTGAATGTGTCATAGACAGTATTTCCTGTCCTTTTTTATTCTTCTTCTGAGACATGGCATGAAAAAAGTAAAGTACCCCTGTCATGCCAAGTGGCGTATAGGGAATATGGTGTTAGTGACCATAAATTTTACAGACCTTCGGCACATGATTTTTGGGGTAATGTGGTCGGTATTACG
This sequence comes from Megaustenia siamemsis, assembly GCA_032433765.1. Taxonomy (NCBI): domain Eukaryota; kingdom Metazoa; phylum Mollusca; class Gastropoda; order Stylommatophora; family Ariophantidae; genus Megaustenia; species Megaustenia siamemsis. The sequence goes on along the minus strand of JAVIAB010000160.1, from coordinate 72,385,769 downwards.
CCTGTGCCGCTTCACTTTCGCAGAAAAAAATCCGGTACACATTAACGGCTGGGTTAACCCGGAAGCCGTCGGTTGGGATCGAACCCTACCCCTTGTCCTTTGTAGTCCAGTTCACTAACCACTGAGCTATCGCGGCTCTGAGACATGGTATAACATCACATAAAGTATCTAGTTAGCTCAGTTTGTCCATCTTGATTAGTGCTAACTGTTCCTGCAACAGGAACTAATGGCATGATCAACAACTTCACACCTACAAATGGTGCAACATGTTAACTTTCACAGTCTTCTTTTAACTATTTGCAAATAAGATCTAGAGACAACAAAACCAACAGCTGTGCAACCAAACCACTAACTAAAAATTCAATTAACACATTCCGTACCATGAGGCACAAATACGGCTGTAGCAGCTGGCACATTGTGCCCAAAAGCAGTGACATGCAGCCTTTAATTTATTAACATTCTCGCAATTATTTCCAATAAAGCCTTGTAATTCTCTTAATAACTGCTTTTCCAACTTTGTAAACAAATTGTCCCAACAAAATGCATGTTTTAGATCAATTTTCCTGCTGTTATTTCAAATAAAAGTGAAACCACTTGGCAGCGATTGTGTTAATGGCTGTGAATTAAACCTTCACAAATAAACATCAACAAGCCTGGCTAAACTGTTAGAAAGTATCAAAGTTTGAAATGTGAGAGTAGCATGCTGGTTTCCCAACAAAAATAGACAATCTGCTATTACAACTCAGCACTGACCACCTCATCTCTGTGTGATAACAAGCAACACTTCTATTCTACATTATGAAACTACCCATGTGTAGAACTTTTCTAAAGGCCCCTATCTGTAGCTCTCTAAACTGTTCACTGTTATATGTAATAAATATATATATATATAAAATAATTTAGCTTGTTTTCTTTACTGAAATTGTCATGGGATTAGCATAGTCACTGGACATATACTTTTTGAGGAGAAATATGTTTAAAAAAATGGTATTAAAGCTACATTTAGAAGTTTAGTGAAAACAACGACTGGTCATTCCAGAGGACACAGCTGTTATCATTTGCTTAGTTTAGTCGACAGATCATCTTAACTGCACATTTAACAATTCCACAGTGCCCAGATCTCCTCCCTAAGTATCAGTACCACCGCCATATGCTAGTGAAAACAATGAAGATGGTTCCAGCTCAGACACACAAACTCTTTAGCGCTTGCAAACAAAATGAGACCTTTTCCATTTGCAACTGTCAAGAGTTCTTTAACACGTGCACATGAGACCACCAGTTTTTCGCCTTTATCTGAGAGAAGTAGACATCTGATCTCACTACCTAGGCTGAGGAAAGGTCAGGCCAAGAAAATGAATGAATTTGAACAGAAAGATTCCTACAGCCTATGAAGGGACTAGAACCAGGAACCTTCCTGCTCAGAGACCAAGGTCTTACCTCTAGGCCATTCAGCTTTGCCTACTGTTATTGTTTGCAACTTTATCTTGACAGTACTTTCCCATTGCTAGGGTTTATTGGGGAGACTTATACGACCTATCTTCCAAGTTGAATTTATCATTTGTAAAAATATTTAGTAGATTTCCTACATTTGCCGACAACATTTTTCATACTTCTAGTAACTAATTCGGTGCATTCCAAAATGGAAGTCTTGTTTACTTTCCATCTATTCTGGATTGTTGGGCATAAGGATGACAACCTTACCCTGAGACTCACTTAGGGGCAACCTTAGTTGGGAAAACCATCCATGGTTGTTGTAAAATCTTGTGGTGTTATAATGATTCATTCTAAAAATAGTAATGCAGAGATACGAGAAATGGCCATGCAACCAACAATCTCATCTACCAATAGGAAGAGAAGATGGACATATGTTGACAAGAGAATTCCAAAACAAGCTCTTCTATGAGAAACATCAGAATACACAAAAAGAGGAAGATCCATAGAGACAATAAAAAGAACACTTATAAGAGAAGAAAAGTTGGCAGGCATAGAAGATTAGATAAGATTGAATATCTCGCCAAGAATGAAGATGGATGGCGAAAAACACTACAAACTCTGTGCAACATCTAGCAGCATGAGAAGGATCAAGATGAAGTAACTAATTCACAGTTCTTTTATCTCTTTCCCTGAAACTACAACATCAGGGCTGCATAGCTCATAACACACAAGCTGAAAAGCATTGTATAAAAGATGTTGCCATGGAAGCAGAATTTCAAACAGGAAGTCACCGAGGACTGTTTCTAGAATGAGGAATTCAGTGGCAGAGCTAATGTAGGGAACCAAGTATATATAAACACTGAAGGACGTCAGATTGCAGAGAATAATGGCAAGTCTAAACTCTTTCCGTACATTCCGTCGCACTGTGCGCCATGCCAAATTTTGGCAGCACGTTTCGCAGCATAGTGCGCATGTCTCAATTTGATTAGTGTGAACCGTCATCAAACCATATTCTTTTTACAATGTCTTGTATCATCTTGGTATTGGTGAAATCTAATTCCTTGTTCATTTATCTAAAGATTCATATTTAATATGTTAAGTTAGAAAAATATGTAGATTGATTCTTAAAACCATGAGAAATTTTGTCTCCGAAATCTCTTCTGTTGCATCGATAAAAAGATGCTGTACGGAAAGAGTTAAATGGTAGAAAACATGCCTAATATAAAATAGTGCTATGAGCTGTTTATCAATAATCAGGAAAACTGAGATATTTCACTTCTTTAGCTGTGATATTCGTCTGCAACTAGCAAAAGTGAAACTGTTATCTACATCTTCCTTGTTCATCATTTATAGAAAGTAATGTGTTGCATCACTCCACAAAATCTTTCTGTAATAGAAGTTAAGTGATATATGGCTGTTCCATCGAATAAATTAACAACAGACTTTGATATTGTCTGACCAGTTAATCTATAACTAAGTTGATAGTGCTTGTCTCACACATAGTCTATTACAGACTTGTATGCCTGCTGTCTATTAGTAATCTATCTATCTATTGTCCTTGCGAGCCGAAGACCGAACATAGGGTAGAAATTCTAGACTCTTGTGTCCAAAGATGTTTCAAGTGTCAGACCTTGCACAGGAACTGAACTGTGTTTCGCCACATGATTCTGTTCTTGGCGAGTTGCTCAGAGCAACATGTATTAAAAATGTTCCTTCCAACATACTTGCTATTTTGTAGCACATTATCCCACTTCCAAACTAACAACAGAAAAATGGTTTTCTCCAAATAATGGGAGACTATTCAAATTGTTTTTAGCGTTGTTCTTTGCTGTGGATTTTAATTTGGTATTTTGATATGACAAACGGGCAACAAAGGTTTGCAGCAAACTCTAAAATATGTCACTTTAAAATTGCTATGTCACGGCCCAAATTAATGAAGGGGTTGGCCACTAAAACAAGAGAAAATGAAGGATTAAGAGTGCAAACCCCACAATTTTGATCCATATTTCATTAAGTTTGATACAAACTTGAGTCCAAGTCAGAAATAAAACATTTTCATAATTAACTTAAAAAAAATATCTGGTGTCAGGCATTTGGAATTTTCACAGGCTAAAATTCACACATGTAATGTCTCTTGAATGTAATGAGAATTATGTAACTCTTTAGATGGACATAACTGTCTTTGATGTAATGTTAACACTACAGGAGTGCTCAATTCAGTAGTGATGCCAACAACAAGAGAGCAATGTGAACAGCAAACAGTCAAGTTGACACAACAGACATCACTCAACCAACAAAGTCTGGATCATCATTACTGTCATCATCATCATCACTGTCAAACCGCTTCCGCTTCTTCCTCTTCTTCTTCACTGTTGGTGTTTTGTGACCCCCTGAGGCCAAAAGTTTGTGTGTCCTATGAGATGAACTGTGGCTTTTCTTTTTTCTTTCATGATGGTGATGGTGATCGGGTGGAAAATGTGTTTTTGGAGATTTTGCAGTAGAACATGATGATGGTGGTGGATTTTCCTGAAATAAATGTTTTAAAAAAAAAAAGCAAACAAAAACAAAGGTGAGAATATTTCAAAAATACTTGTTTATAATGTAAGGGCATAAAGGAGTTTTAATCTTATGGTACAAGTCTCAGGATCTGAGTAGCTAGAGCTCTTTCATACAACTTCCTTAACTTTGTAAGTATTTCTAGTTTCAAACTACCTACTACATTACTTAATCAAAATGGATGCCCTATACAAGTAAAGTTTGTGTATTTTTTCTCAAGTACAAAAAAAAAATGCAAATTTTATACTAGAGATGTCTCAAGTTAGATGACCAGACACTTGAAAAATATTAATGCACTACCAACCACTGATTGAGTAATTTTCTTTCAAATAGTATCTGAAAATGTACAATCAGGACAGAGAGATGACACTTGCAACACCACTAAGTTTAACCAACACAGTTTCTAGTTAAATTTATTTCACTACATGTCACCCAATGCCTACAAAGAATATTTCTTTATAAACCAACTCTAGAAATAATTTCTTAAATGCATGCCTTGATCCTTAACAGTTATATTTCAAACTGCTTGCCTTGATCCTTAATGTACATTTATGCAACATTGAGAACAATGCATACAACATTTTTAGAAATGTTGACATGGGTGATACAGCAGATATAGGGATGTCCCGACTGCACTAAAAAAAACTATCTTTATGGTACATAGTACCATTGTTGGTGTGTGTCGGGGTGGGGGTGGGGGTGGGGGGTGTGGTGGTGGTGGTGGTGCGGCGCAATGATAGAACCTGAGAGATAAAGGCCGCTTGGTCAAGCAGTCGCCACGACGTGTGAGACTCAGGTTTTTTATTTCACCCCCGATAGAAAAAATCCTTTTTGTCTACCGCTGGCTTCGAACACCGTACGCCGGCTTTTCAGCTAGCGGAACAGTGGTTTTAACCGCACGGCCACGCGGCACCTCCCCGACTGCATTGATTCCATGAATAGAAAAGACCATATGTACATATTCTAATGGTTAATTAGCAAGTTGTTAAAGTTATGAAATAGTGTTTCAGTCTGTGCAATTGGACTCTCTAAGTGCTGTTTTATACATTTTACATACTGTTATATGAGTTGCCGGTGATGATCTTTTGAAGTGTAAACAAAACTTAAATTAAGTTACCAATTGCATGAGAGCCATGTACTTACAGACATTCCTGAGGTAGTCCCATCGCCCGCTGCAGGATCTCCACTCCGACTGCCTTCACCAGCATCACTCAAGTGGGATGGTGACTTGGTATTTGCTGACGGTGTTGCACGACCAACACTGTGTGACTCATCACCACTTTCATCATCATCTGCTGGGTCGATGCTCATCATCAAGTCTCGAAACTGCAGGTAGTACACATACAAATGAGCTCTTTGTATAAAGGAAGCCCACAAAACTATATAACATTAAATACCCAAACAACATCGACCATTTCACAAAAACACACCTGACAGTCATTTTTCCAACCCACACTAATTATGAGACAAAAATGACAACACACAAACACTAGCTGATGTCACAACATGATATAGAGTCATAGAGAAATACTCCACAGCACGATGGATAAATAAACCATCAAGCAAATATCGGTAAATATTGGTAAACACATCAGCATAGTCTACATATTTTAGAAAAACCTACTATGTTTTCCTGAAAAGAATTTTTGACCTTTAATTATGAAGCTTCATGAGTTACGTTATTAAGAAACTTGAGTCAAATTTATTACTCAAAGAAAAGCCTGTATAATTTGGATAAATAATACTTTTTTCTTATCCCAAGTATTATTGCAAAATGTAAGTAACATATTCATTGATAAGTGTCAGGTTTAGCATGTTGCAAAATAGGAAATTCAATTCTAACAGCCACTAAACCGTAAATCGTCGGTGAGGTATTTTCAAACACGCTTAGGATGACGGTCCACATAATGTAGTCCTGTAACTGGAAAATTATATTATTTCAGATTCTCTGTTAGTTGGATTGATAGACCTCTGATCATGAGTTGTTGACAGTAGGTAAACCACTTTGTTGCAATATCCCACTATTATTGATAGTATCTTTACATGCTCCTAGTCTCTGGTTAAATCGCTGGAAAAGACAGAGGTAATGGTAACAACAAAGAAAAAGACATCACCTCGGTGCAAAATAAAGACAAGTGGAACAATATTAAAGCAGGTAAATGAATTTAAATATTTGGGAACTTTGTTAACCTCAGACGGGAGATGTACAAAAAAGGTGAGGTGTAGAATGGCTCAGGCAAAAGCAGCTTTCCAAAAAATGAGGAAGATACTATGCAAACCATTTTTGACAATAGAAACAAGAAAAAGAGTTCTTAAATGTTATATAGAGCCAGTCTTAACATATGGATGCGAATCATGAACAATAGGACAACAGACAACAAAATCAGTGGAGTCTGTAGAAATGTGGTTTTACAGAAGAATGTTGAGAGTGCCATGGACAGCTAAGAAGAGTAATGAACAAGTTCTGAAAGAGGTCAAAGCAAAAAGAGAGCGAATTTCCAATGTTAGGAAGAGACAATCATCATATTTTGGCCACGTAATGAGAAGAGAACAACTGGAATATATTGTGACAATTGGAAAAATTGAGGGACGAATAGATAGAGGGAAGCAAAGAGAAAAAATAACAGACAGCTTAAGAGAATGGCTTGGCAGAAGGTCAACAACAGAAATGATAAATAGCTGCAGAGATCGAAAATTGTAGAGAGACATGATCACCTACGCCAGTAGGCCCGGTACTTGATGATGATGAGTCTCTGGTTAGTAAATTCAGGTGTCAAGCCATCTTGGATAATGGTGAGAGAAGTCCCTCTTTGCACATTAAAGAAACCTCGACAGTTAAAAGAATAGGTGTACAAAAATGGCAGTTGCCTAGTCAAAATTGTTAACTAATTAAAACAATCAACCCATGGTGAAGAGTTGAAAGATAGATATCACAGTTTGCCATAAACAAGCAACACATAACTTATCCATGCCCAATTAAAGGGTGAACAATGAAGAGCTAATTTGATGGCAGTCACAAAGTCAATTCAATAACATGTCAGAGATTCAGATATCAAAGATGGAGACCACCAATACTACATGGGTGGAGATGGTCCCATAATTTGCTTATATATGGAAAAGCTGACAGCACATTTCTTTCAAATTTCACATATATTTAAATGAAAGCTGCATTGAAATACCTATGCTTCTTTAGACAACTCTCTCTAATTAATTATGAAACATTGAAAGATACATAGTTACAAGTGTTTCAATCAGCATACTTTGTAAACAGCTGTGTTTATTCTGAAATTGTTTTACCTGTGATTAGGGGTTTTCTGATTTTTTTCATTTGATGAGAAATACAGAGTGTGATACTTTTGAGGAAAAAATAACACCTACCAAAATTTGAACTTTGGTTACCTCTGGGCCAAGTTGTGATTTTTGCTCTCCCAGAAATGAATGAAACTCATTTGCCATAAGTAAAGTAAAGGTTTCCTCCCCTGCTTTGCTAGGTGAATATAGTGCTAGTGACCATAATTTTCTACGGCCACGGCACATTTTTGAGTGATGTGGTCGGTATCATGCCGGACCACCTTTACTTCCCAAAAAAATCTCCCATTTTTAAAAACTGGGTGAGCAACAGCCTTGTCGATCAGAAAACAAATATAAGTACCTATAAATTAAATATTAATGTTAAAAGGCACGGTGCATGAAGATCTGTCTGCATTGGCTTTTGGTACAGTAGCTTATAACATAATGGACACCTGCAAGTTACCTCAAGGTAATCTTCTAAAAGTTTCTGCCTCCTTTCCTCGTCTGACCGTGTATCCTCCTCATACACAGACCTCAAAACATTCAAAGCATGCTGTGGCTCGAAGTTTGGCAAGGCTTTCCGATTCAACGGTTTCTCATAGACTTTTGCTGCCTCTGTGGGGGAATACTTGTGAATTTTGCTGAAAACAGAAATACTTGAAATCAACCAGTTTTCACACACTGTTTGTCTATTTTAATGGAACACTGTTTGTCTATTTTAATGCTAAGTTGTTACAAATAGAATTTAAAGTATAAACATTTTATTTAGATGAGAAAATATTGAATCATACAGATGCTTTATAATTAAATCTAAGATTTTATTTTATTTATATACACACACATGATGGGAAGTCAAGAATTAATTCACAAAAGGATTTGGTTTAACATGAAAATTTAGTTGGTGATTGATAAAGGTGGTAGCAACATCCAACTTTGTGATTTCATTAGGTAGGAGGCACTGGGTGTTGCATGACAAAATGGTTACTGAACTGAAAGAGTGTACAGACCAAGAAAGGACATTCATAAGGAAATATTTACTGTAAGAAAAGGTACCAATATTCACTAATAATATTTAGAACAACATCGGTTGACAATGATTACTATTTTTATGAGCATCTTATACAACAAAATTTGTTAGTGCTGATTAATTAGAAACAGTTGACTGATGATAGTGTTTCAGAATGAATAAACTGTGAAAAAGTGATGCAGTTATAAAGTTTGTGAAGAGTACCTTCCAGGATCTGAAATGAAGTAATTGAATTTACATTATTTCTCACAGACAAGAGTTGATCCAATATTCATAAAGCTGTTCACAACCAATTAATTATGAACATGAAGTGCCCATACACTTATTATCCGGTGTCCACATACATGGTATGTTTATTGTCTCCATATCTATTCTCTTTGTTCAGTAAAAATATTTTAAGAAGAATTGCAAACAAGCCTGGCATTAAAGTGGGGGGAAGCAACATAAACCTCAGGTATGCAGACGACATAATACTGATAGCAGAAAACCAACAAGATCTACAAAATCTATTAGATGAATTTGTGGCAGAAAGTGAACAAAAAGGCCTGACCCGTATCATAAAAAAAAATCTATGATAAAATCAAAGCAGACAAATACACAACGATGTAGATTAAAACTATACAGAAAAATCCTGAAACAAGTGCAAGATGCACTGCAGAAATTAGAAGCAGAATAGGACAAAATTCCATCAAATGAAAAACATCCTATGTGACAAAGCATTGTCAATTAATGTTAGAAAATGTGTCCTAAAGTGCTACATCGAACCTGTTCTCCTATATGGAAGTGAGGAGTCATGGACGATAAGTAAGACAACACAAAGAATATTAGAGGCAGTTGAGATGTGGCTTATCAAAAAAATGCTATGAATTCCATGGATCGGAAAAGTTACAAATGAAGAATGTTTAAAATAAACTGGAGAGACCAGAGGAACAGAAAGATCATCAAAATCATAAGGAAGAGACAATGTACATTTATTGGGCACATCAGGCAAAAAGAAGGCATTGAGAATACTATGACAACAGGCAGAATGAATGGAAAGAAGAACAGAGAAAAACCAAGAGAAAAAATATTGAACAGCTTATCCAAATGGTATAATAAAAGATTACTGACTGACATTATGACATGCATGAAGGGACCAAGTGATGATCGCCTACACCAACTGGCATGGCACTTGATGATGTCCACATATAATGCAGTCACTTAGAATATTCTGTGACTGTCGCTGATAAATCAAAAACATATTATCACCAATGTTCTTATTTCTGTATTAAATTAAACCACAAATGTAAACAGAGAACAGGTGGATTGAAATCATTGTTGTTTTCTAAGCCAGGTGAACACACCATGGTGGGGTCAACAAGTTTATTCTACTGGGGGTGATATTAAAAACTGACTTGAACACCTTTAGTGACTGCATGGGGCATAAACCTTAATCTTTGAGCCCCAAAAATGAAATAAATGCCATTAGGAAAAGTTTTATTTCCATTTCTGGCTTGTAAGCCAAATGTAATAATTCATAATAATTTAAAAAGGAGAAGAGTAAAATGATTTATGACTTCACACCTAATTTCTTCAACTTGCATTTTGTTTCTGTAAAATGTAACTATTGTCTGCCCTCACTTATGTGAGTGAAGGCTGGAGGGTGACATGGGAGATTGGGAGGAAACTCAACACATTTGGGGTCAAATGCCTAAAGAAAGATAGCTTGCATTAAATGGAATGGGTTCAAGACTGGTGTTGAGATTGGAAAGATCGCCATACATCCATTTGTCCCATCTGCTGTTAAGAAAAGAAGATGGACATAAGCATGAATTTAGAAGAGACAACCAGAGAATTACAAGGCAGACTCTCAAATGGGAGGCAGAAAGAGGAGGAGAGAGCGACCTTGAGAGACACTGAAGAGACATCTAACAAGGTTGGCAGGTATGTTCCAGAATAGAGACAATTGGTGGGAGACTACAAACCCTGTGTGCCATCTACTGGTACTGGAAGGATCAAGAATCAAGAAGAAAATATAACTATTGAAATCCTAATTTTATTTATTCATTTTTTTTTCTAGTAACAAATTGGTGGATAAATTGTTTTTGTGGGCAGTTTTCTAAAACATCAATTGAAAGTGATCATCAGTTGAAGAAAGTGATGGTGGACCTGATGTTTATAAGTGTGTAAATATTTTGGAATTTACAGGCAATAGCCATTTTAACTGGAAATGCATTTATAGATTAAAGCTGAATGTAGTTGAAGGCAAATTTCAATTTACAATTGAGGGCCACAAGACACATGCAGATTGTTGGCTAGGGGATAAATGAATCATAGCTGATCAAAACTCTACTCCACCTCGATGTGGGGGACACAGAAACAGCAAAGCTTGCCAAGCAGGTAGGAACATTTCAAAGAATGGATATACGAACGACCAATGAAGACACATTTCAAAGCATGGATGTGCGTCTATTAAAAATATGCAGTGGAATTGCTTCACAACAAAGACACCTATATAAATACTACATTACTGCATAACAGAAAAATCTTGACCTTATTTCATAACAGAAAAACCTTGACCTTATTTCATAACAGAAAAACCTTGACCTTATTTCATAACAGAAAAATCTTGACTTTATTTCATGACAGAAAAATCTTGACTTTATTTCATAACAGAAAAATCTTGACCGTGCACTAGCTGAATATGACTGAGAAGCCTGTCCTAAAAATACTTTTGTTAAAATATAACTTTTCAGGTAAAAAGTTCCTCTCTGGTGTTATGCATTGGCTGTGTCAATTTGGTCTTCAAGAATAATTTTGTGCAGTATCAAGTACTCACACTCAGGTGCTGTTTAGTTTGATGGTATAACTATGAAAACCTATGAAATATAGAACGCATAACATGTTTGGTTGAATGCCAGTATAATTCAATCAGTTTATATATTATTAGTGGATCAAAATCTTCTGTTAACCCTATATTACGATTCTTTCATAAAAATGACTGCCTCAAAATACAAATTCATGAAGTTTGAGTTTATTGTGGGCAAACCCACCAAACCTTCCTAATTACTACTTCTGATGACCCCTGAGAGTTGGAGATTTGTTACCTTTGATGTTGGATATTTTTTTTTAAAAGTATATCATAAAAAGTATGACTGAATTGTAGAAAGGGGACTTTAAACCAAAAAAAAAAAAAAAAAAAAAATAAATAAATAAATAAATAAATTTAGCAAATTTTCAAGAAATTTGGTCTTTTTCATGACAGGGGAAATCTCCTTGGCGAGAAATAAAAAAAAAACAAACTTTTTAACACAGGAGAGACAGTGAACAATGCTTTGAGGGAGATGAATACACAGCTGGATTGACAGCAATACAGAGACAGTACGAATAGACAATGTAAAACCTCTGGTAGCCACAGCGTGATGTGTTTGAATTTCATACCAAAACAGAACGTAACTCAGGAAATTATTACAGCATTCGATTCCTGTGCGTCTGCTTGGGTAAACACAGCGGTGTAGCAAAAGCTAAAAGAAATTACTATTTTTGGAACTCCAAATGTAACATTTAAGTGGTAGTTATTTTTACGGTATTGTGAAAATGTGACCCATAGATAGGAATTGTAATCTAGGGTTAAATGACTATCCAGCAAATTGACTGGGAAAATCTACAAGTGGCAAATGAGAATGACCAATATAAAGACATTAGAATGAATGGGTGAATAAGCAGAACTAACCCCTCTGTAAGGCCATACATCTCCTTTAGATGCTGCTTTAACACCAACAAAAGTACGCATCCTTGAGAGAGATGCATTATGTCGGAGAGAGGCTTGATACTTTCTGGAAGCTTGTCTGCAATATTGAAGAAAAAAACAAAATCATTATCAATGATTGATTCAATGAATATGCCAAAAGCAAGAGAAAGCCTCAAGAGCAAATGTGGGAAAAAAAAAATCAATAATAAAAATGATAACTATTTGTTAAATCTGTCATCCATGATCACAAAAAAATCAAATCAATAAAATCTTGTAACTGATGTGGAAGCAACACTGTAATGACTTTCATGAAATAAGGATAGTAAGGATAGACCCTGCAGATATCAAAATGATAATCTGGCTTGACTGAAGGAAAGGTAAAAGTAAGAGCAATAATGCTAATAGTTTAATACCCACTGATCTATACTGAAATGATTTATAAATATGTTATTTTAGCAGTGAAGGTTTCTACACAAATCTCTGTTCTTCATCTTGAGATTTCTACCCCTAATGCCCAGTCTTTACAAATATTATAATTATTGCAATACTTGAGGTGATAACATTCTTAGCCCCCTGAAACTGACAATATGACTTACGTAATAATGATTCTGGATTATCATCATCATCCTCATCTTCAGCTGTATTTGCATCACCATTAGGCAGATTCTCACCATCAACTCCATTCTGCACACCTTGGCTATGCTTGTGCAGGAGGTTCTGTGGGTAAAACGATAACAGTTGGAGAACATGATTTAATTAATTTATTATTATGAAGATTGGATTTCTCAGAAGAAAGTTTAAAGTTTCCTAGACAGCTAAAAAGACCAACGAGAAGAGAGAAAGAGAGGTGTGTGTGTGTGTGTGTGGGTGGGGAAAGCCTGCTGCCAGGGGATAATTGTTGAGGAAATAAAAATCTATTCGTGCTGAGGATGCATGTGTCAACATTTTTTTCCAAGTGAATTATTGCTAATACAATAAATATAGAAGATCATTGGAAACAGGTAAAAAATATATGGAAAGAGACATGCGAAGAAACACTGGGGAAAAGAGAACGCCAGAATAAGGCATGGATGACAGCAGAGACCCTGGATAAAATTAAAGAAAGAAAGAACAAGAAAGCAGACATAAATAAAAGCAAAACAAGAAGTAATAAAGCCAAGACACAGGAAGCTTACACAGAGGTGAACAAAGAAGTGAGAAGATGCATTAAAAGGGATAAGAGGAAATATATAGATGAATTAGCTAAAGAGGCAGAAGAAGCAGCAAATAAAGGGAATATGAAAGAACTGTACAACAGCACAAAGAAATTAGGTGGAAAATACAAACAGATCAACGCCTTTATCAAAGATAAGAAAGGAAATCTGCTTAGTAATATAAGGGAACAAATGGAGAGATGGAAAGAGCACTTTGAAGAACTTTTCAACAGACCCGGCTCAAATAATCCTCCAGATATACTACCAGCAGAAGAAGAGTTACACGTTAACTGCGGGAAAACCAAGCAAAGAAGAAATAATGAAAGCCATCAAGCTATTAAAAAAGGGTAAAGCCACAGGACCAGATGAAATTCCTTCGGAAGCCATCAGAGCAGATATTATCACCTCTACCAAGATGTTACATGATCTATTGGATAAAATTTGGGAGAGGGAAGAAATACCTAAAGACTGGAGAGAAGGTTATATGATCAAACTACCAAAGAAAGGAAGTTTACAGGAGTGCACAAATTATAGGGGAATTATGCTACTATCAGTGCCAGGAAAAATATTAGGCAGAATCATTCTGGAGAGACTAAAAGAGGCTATAGAGAAACACTTGAGAGATGAACAAGCAGGTTTTAGGAAGAACAGATCATGTGCTGATCAAATAACTACTCTACGTATAATAGTTGAACAAAGTTTAGAACTAAAATCCCCACTTTATATTGGATTCATAGGTTACGAAAAGGCATTTGATAGTTTAGACAGAAGAATGCTTTGGAAGTTGCTGAGTCATTATGGAATCCCCATAAAGTTTATTAACCTGATAAAAACAATGTATGAAGGAACAAAATGTAGTGTGGTGCATGAAGGACAGCTTACAGAAGCATTTGAAATAAGAACAGGAGTAAGGCAAGGATGCCTTCTGTCTCCATTTCTCTTTCTACTGGCCATAGATTGGATTATGAAAATAACTCAAAACAACAGAAATGGGATCCAGTGGTCACTGACCAAACAACTTGATGATTTAGACTTTGCTGATGACATAGCTCTCCTATCACACAGCCACAAACAGATGCAAGATAAAATGAGTATATTAGATGAGAGATCACAACAGCTAGGACTAAAGATTAATAGAGATAAGACCAACATTATGAGAATTAATGCAGTTGGCAATAACCAAATAAAACTAGGAGAAATACCTCTACTAGACGTACAATCTTATATATATCTGGGCAGTAATATAGATAAAGAGGGAGGAACAGAAAATATAACCAAAATAAGGATATCAAAAGCAAGAGGAGCTTTCATTGCACTGGGAAACATATGGAAATCCAAAGAAATTAGGCTAAATACAAAAATAAAAATTGTCAACTCCAATGTTAAGTCGGTTCTATTATATGGCTGTGAAACATGGAGAATAACAAAATTGACAATCATGAAGGTACAGACTTTCATTAATGGATGCTTGCGCAGAATAAAAGGATGGAAATGGCAGGACAAAGTCACTAACGTGGAATTATGGAAATGTACCGGTCAAATACCAGTGGATAAAGAAATACAGCGAAGACGATGGCGATGGATAGGACACACACTACGGAAGCCAACTGAGAGTATTACACAACAGGCCCTTTTTTGGAATCCCCAGGGGAAAAGACAAAGAGGAAGACCAAGGAATGCTTGGAGAAGACAGATTGAAGCAGAGATGAAGATGATGGGGAAGACATGGAATGATCTTAAAAGAATTGCAAAAAACAGAACGACTTGGAAAGTGTTTGTTGAAGACCTATGCTCCACTGGGAGCTAAAAGGAAGAAGAAGAAGAATTATTGCTGTTCTCCTTTGATTATAAAATAATCTCTTGCAATATTTCTTCTTGATAGTTTTAATTATTTTATTTGTACATGAAGTAATTCTGAATGTGTGAAACCACATGTGTATGTTTGTTTAGTGCCGTAAAGTAAAGTTTTGTTTTGAAGTTATTTTTCAAGGAAATAATTCAGAAACTCAAGGAAACAGAGAGGTTGAAAAAGTTGATCTAAAATACAAAAAGACATGCATTTTAATGGCATAAAAGGACTAAATTGTAGCACCTCTCTGAAAGACTGCAGAAGGTTGGATCCTGTTACAGAGACAATGATGTCGATTTGATGAATAATGAAATGGGGTTCGTCCTGAGCCTGATAGGCAAAATAGGCCAGGTTGTCAGCTATGTACACTTGCTCCTCCAGGGATATCCTCTGTGAAATAAAACATTATTGGAACCATATTAAAGTCAGAGTTAGGCTCATTTTAAATTATGGGGCAAAGGTATCAAAATGTATAGAAAAGTGAAGATGCTGTAAAGATGATGATAATAATGGACATTTTTTTAAAAAAAAAAAAAGGAAAAAGTGGTATGGTAACAGCTTTATCTATGTGAGAAACAAAACAAAGATAGAACGATGTTTCGGCCTTCAGCTGAAACAACAAACAACAACACAAAAATATATAAGGTTATACACAGAGATCTAACAACATGGCGATAATATGCTAGACTCTCTCTCTCTCTCAAAAAAAAAAAGGAAAATAAATAACCTCCCTGTGGTCTGGAGCTTAGTCAGGCACTAACTAGGTTGACATTGATATGGCCGGCTGACACAGGTGTGAAATACAATAAAACGGAAGGGCTCTAAAAATATGTTGAGGTGGGTGCAAGATCCCAGACTACTATTACTGGAAATGTTTATATAAGTTGATTCCCAATAAATTAATCCTTGTGGGAAATTTTTTTACATACCTAAGCAAACACATAAATCTGTATATATCTGCAACCATGGGTGTGCACACCAAACAGATGTGCACAAACTCATGCATACGTAACCATACATTAATAAACGCACACATCTGTATATATTGCCACACAGCCCATAAAAAAATACCCAAAAATGCCCATATGTCAAGCGCACATGCAGACAAATATACACACATATCTAGGTGAGCATGAGGATAAGAAATGTGTAGCAGGTGCATGTGTATGAGAGCGATATGTTCATGTCTTGTGGGGACAGCGAACCCAACTGGACTATGAGACAATTCTCAGGGGCGAACCGACTATGATTGCTGGAGTATTGCCATATCAATTCGCCCATTGTGGAACAGGATGGAATCTCTGCAGACACATGGTCACAAGTGCCCCAGAGTCAACGTCCACATCAAACGGTGCCTATGTGTTTGTGGTTTGAGTGGGGGGGAGGCTGCTCTTGGCAAGAATGTCTCTCAGACTCCTGTCGTATTCAAAGGCGACCAAAGGAGGATCACTGAAAAGTAGGTGGGTGGTGGGATCCGAGTGGAGAAGAGAAAATTCTAAATTACGCACTGCAAATATATAAGTGCTTTAACCCTAGATTACAATTCAGTCATAAAAATTACTGCCTCAAAATACAAGTTCTTCAAATTTGACAGTTTGCTGCGGGCAGGTATTCATTTTCACATGGACATCTATCTCCATAGAAAAAAGAACAAATGTTTATGAATTAAGAAGCCAGCATTCAACCACTATGCCTCTCTCTCTCTCTTACGTACACTACCTCAGAGAGAACGAGAGTGGTGGTTAGGGTTATCATCTATGTGCTCAACTCAACAATGATTTTGTATAATCTCTGTTAATATGATTGATTAGCAGAGATACTGACAGTCCACAATGACCAAACTAAAACAGAACCTAGTAATTTTGGCAAATTAGTAGATACGGTGAAAAAGAAGAGTTTATATAATGCAAGTACAAAAACAGTCATTTAGTTTGAGGTTTTAGAAAATAGAATATATACCTCAACTATGTAACAATCATTGAACTATATATATAGTAGAAATGTTTGCTAACTCAATGCTATAAAAAAATGTAAGAAACATAATCTACAACTTAACAGTAGAGCTATAACAGACATGAGGTCAATCATGAAAAGACTAAAGTCATGAAAAGTTTAATTCCAACAAGTGACAAAATATACATGGAAAACAAACCAGTAGAAGAGATCGATCACTTCATCTATCTTGGAAGTCACATTGATCGAGAAGGGGATACGAGCAAAGAAATTAGAATCAGACTGGCTAAAGCAGCAATGTCTTTCAGAAGCCTTGAAAAGTTGTGGAAATCAAAACTCATTAGCACAAACACAAAACTTAGGCTATTCAAATCAAATGTACTATCAACCCTTACGTATGCGTGTGAAAGCTGGAAAACAACAAGAGATATAGAAACAAAGTTGAACGCATTCGAAAATAAATGTCTAAGGAAAATACTTGGTATAGAATGGAACGAATTCAAAACAAACGAGGAAATTAGAGAAATCGCCAATCAACCACTAATATCTTCAGTAATAAAGAAAAGACGATGGGCATACGTTGGACATGTGATGAGAAGAGATAATAATCGAATAGCAAAGCAAGCCCTCATATGGGAAACAACAGGTAAAAGAAAAAGAGGAAGACCCAGGGAGACACTGAGAAGGACATTGATGAGAGAGGCAAGAGCAGCAGGAATCGGCTCCCTCAATGAGATAGAACTGCTTGCACAGAACAGAGACAGATGGCGAGATTTGATAAAATATCTTTAAAAGAAAACTGCTAGAACAAAAATTCATATAGGAGAAGGTGTATCTTGGTCTACGCCCTATGGGCCGGTTACGGCTCGAAAGGTCAATAGATAGATATAACAGACAACAGAGTAAAGGTGTTATATTATACTCTCACTTACAGCAGAATCATCAAAAAGGTTAAGAATAGATGTCATCAGGCCTCGTCTGTGAGATCTGTTGGACCGTAACAAAGAGTAAAGGAATGCATTGAGTGCTTGTGGTTGATTTTCATCTGCAAAACGACGGCCTCTAACTGCCTCCATTGGGTTGTTCGAGTGGAAAACCTTTTGAAGTCTGTATGAAGCTTTCATGCCTTGAAGGGCTTTCATCTGCAAAAGAAAATGTATACTTTCTTCTTCCAATAACTAATATATATATATACACACACACACAAGCATGCACATTACTTTGTGTTCCTCTGTGAGGGTTGGTAGCCATGGTGATTTCTGGAAACCGATGCATAATTATCATCTTTCTCCACATATCTCAGTCCTTCATACATGTCATAATTTCAGTCAGTGATCTTTTATCATGACATTTGGATAAGCTGTTCAATATTTTTGTCTTGGTTTTCTTATGCTCTTCTTTCCATTCATTCTGCCTGTTATTATAGTATCTTCAATGCCTTCTTTTTGCATCACATGCCCAACAAATTTAGATTGTCTTTTCCTTATGATTCTGAAGATGTTTCTAGTTTCTCCGACTTGTTTTATACATTCTTCGTTTAGTCATTTTTGCTATCCATGGAACTTGCAGCCTTCTTCCACATAAACCACATCTCAGCTGCCTCTAATGTTCTTTGGGTTGTCTTGCTTATCATCCACGACTCAATTCCATATAGTATCGTCCATATAGTATAACATGCTTGATGTAGTAACACTTTAGGACACATTTTCTAACATTAATTGACAATGATTTGTTACATAGGATGTTTTTCATTTGATGGAATTTTGGCTTTGCTTGTCCTATTCAGAATCTAAATTCTGACATTACTCCAAAAATTGTACGCTGAAAGTCTATAGAAAATATGGGCACTAACACCATATTCACTATATGCCATATTGTATAACAGGGCTCTTTTCTTTTTTGCAAACCAAGTACAAGTCTAACAGAGTATGAAAAAAAAAAAAAAAAAAAAGCAGAAAATAAAATACCAATTGGCAACACAAAAACTTACATGTGTGAAACCAGGATACTTCTTTTCAATCTCCTGCAATTGCTGGTCTGCTTTAACTCTAATGGCTTGTTCAAAATCTGACCCCATGCTTATTAAGTATGGGATACACTAAAACAAAGAAACAAAATGGAAGACATTTATTACATTCCAAGATGTTTTATATTTTAAATAAACCACTATCACATTAAATAAGAAAAAATAATTGACTGCTGTATTATATCAATCAAATTAATCAGTTCAATCACTCACTTAACATTATCATACTGTAAGTAAAACTAATCAAATAAAAAAATAAAAAAAAGACAACCTACTTTAAAGTGTTCTTTCATTTGCTCTCATAAAGTTGATGGGCTGCTTCAGGCTAACATATAATCTACATCTAGTTTTTTTCCTACCATGAAATCTGGGACTGTGTAAATATAGACTCTGCAACTGTAGCTTTTCCGACATCCATTTTATACTAAAGCATTGTACATTATCTCCCATTTTACAACCAAATTTGATTGGTATCTAAGCCATGACAAGGTGTGAATATTGTCCTTCTTTTATTGCAATGAATGACAATCCTAAATTAAGGAGGAGACAAGAGCTGAAAAAGATATAGAGAAGCTGGAGTTTAGGTTTGGCTTCTGGGCTGCACTACTCTAGTCATCATTATCATCATCAAGTTGCAAGTCCTTTGCAGATCATTGCATTCACCTCACCCCGTCTGGAAAAAATCTCTAGACAATTTCCCACTTCTTCTCTTATCATGCTCAAGGTCATGACTATAAAAAATATCATTTTGTGCTAAAAAGCATGTAACAGCTAAGTGATCAAACTCAGTGTGCCAAGCCATTTTTTTCATTAATTGGTTCTTATTGGACCAGTACATTTATAAATTTAAAAAAAAAATCAATGTTTCTCTGAGCTTGTTCATGTTAAACTCTACAAATAACAATGCCTGTGTTTAATTTGAGAGAGAAAAAAAAAAATATCATTACAATTGCAAAAACCTTGTGCACAAACAATTTTTAGCACACAAATTTCAATTTTTTTTTTCCTGTAGTAAACTTTCCCAATCTATCCCTCTATTCCTTAGCCAGTTTGTTTCTAGCTCTCTTTTCTGCGTGTTTCCTCTTTTATTCTTTCACTTTGATATCAGAACAAGGCTCGCCATGAATTACATAAAAAAGCACTAGACGAAACAAAAAGTAAAAAAAAAGGCAGTAAATTACCTGGACGGGATGAACCAGGCCTTGCTTTAACACAAGGGTTACAACATTGAGTGCTGTCAGCCGGACCTGAGAGTTTTCATGGAAGAATGCCTCCATGAGCTCTTTCAGGTAAACCTGCATCACAGTACTTGCCATTCTGTGAAGAAATTGAATTATTTATTGTGTTCTGTCTCATCAAACAACCTTCTACCACTACAAATAAGTTCAGGTCTAAGAATATTTCATAAAATGTAGTACTGTTTGTTGGTAGTGACTGGAAATATATAAATTGTTTACAAAATATCAAATATATAATAAGTATAGTTACTTTATATATTGTAACAACTGGGAAAATAGAGGGACAAGGAGATAGAGGGAAGCAAAGAGAAAAGATACCAGACAGTTTAAGAGAATGGCTTGGCAGAAGGTCAACAACAGAAATGATAAATAACTGTCGAGATTGAAAGTTGTGGAGAGACATGATCACCTACGCCAGCAGGCTTGGTACTTGAGGATAATGATAGTTACTTTTTAAACAAAATAGTACATTTCTTCCTTCTTGCTCACTCTCAAGTGAGATGATTCTAAAGGTGGTAGAAGTGAGCTCAAGGTTCATTTAAGCTCCTTTCTTCTTCCTGTAGTAACTTTTGGCAACTCTTCTTTTGCCTAGGTTGTTCCATTCTTTGAACTTTAATAATTCTGTAAAATATGTTCCAGAACACACATTCAGTCATCACTTACCCTGACTGTATATCACCCATTTCTTTAAGGTCTTCTTGTTTGGAATGTTTCTTCCCTAGAAATAACAAATAAATAATGTAGGAAATATGTTTATATTGTTTCTTCTTCTTCTGCACTCTTCCAACAACATTTAAAGGGGTGTTAAGTGAGTGCAGAGTTGTTATTTTGGTGCTTGTCAAGCTGTGATATCTGCACGTTTTGATACAAAACATCAGATTTCAGAAAGGCATGTTTGAGTGTTGCCCTCTCTCAATCCCTAATTGCTTGTTAGACTGTTTAGTTTGTTACTGGAGTCACCACTGGAATAAGATCTGGATCACCAATTGTTCCTGATTCCGATGCACAAATTCAGCTGAGTCACTGGCTACTTTTGGGCATCTTATAATACAGTAAAGATGCATTTACTATCAATATTAATAAACAAGTAAAATGAGGATGGTGTTTCAAGGATTGCTACTGTAGGGATATTGATATAGGAAAGTGACTGACAAAAAGTTGCATATTGTAGTTCCCTAAACCTTAATTAAGATACCTATCTATGAGTCATATTTTACAAGACCTTCATAAAAAATTATGACCAATGAATTGTTACATTCGGAGTTTGATAAATATTTTCTTTGAACTTGCTACACAGCTGTATTTACACAAAAGGAGAGACACGGGAACGACATGTAAAAAATCATTTCCTGACTTAGGTTCAAATTATGGCCTAAAACCATTGAGGTGTTACTTTATTTCACACGTCGGCCGTCAGTCCAGCCCATATGTTTGTCTTCCTCTTAGCGCCGTTTGCTGCCTATTCAGTGTTACAAAAGTTTGTTTGATGTCCCGCCGACAGCCGAGATTTTCCCCATCATAAGAAAAAAAAAAAAAGAAATTTCTTGAAAATTGGCCATATATATAAAAATATATATAAATAAAACAGTAGCATTTTTATGATAGCTTCTCACTTCTGATGTGTTTGGGGGAAAAAAAATCCAGCATCAAAGGAAACAAATCCAAAGTTCAGGGGCTACCAGACGTAATAATTAGAATGTATAGGGAGGGGGAAATGTTTGCCCATGGCAAACTGTCAAATTCCAAAAAACTTGTATTTTTTGAGGTCATCATTTTTACAAAGGTATCATAATTCAGGGTTAATGACCATTCATTAAAGGGTAGCTCAATGATGAGTCAACAATTTTGATTGTAAAAAAAAAATAAAAAACACCAGCAGGGAACTTTGAGGTAGAGGTTATACCAGGAAAGTGTTTAGCTGTGACTCACTGGAGTCATCATCAGGTAAACTTTGAGGTAGAGGTTATACCAGGAAAGTGTTTAGCTGTGACTCACTGGAGTCATCATCAGGTAAACTTTGAGGTAGAGGTTATACCAGGAAAGTGTTTAGCTGTGACTCACTGGAATCATCATCAGGTAAACTTTGAGGTAGAGGTTATACCAGGAAAGTGTTTAGCTGTGATTCACTGGAGTCATCATCAGGTAAACTTTGAGGTAGAGGTTATACCAGGAAAGTGTTTAGCTGTGATTCACTGGAGTCATCATCAGGTAAACTTTGAGATAGAGATTATACCAGGAAAGTTTTTAGCTGTGACTCACTGGAGTCATCATCAGGTAAACTTAGAGGTAGAGGTTATACCAGGAAAGTGTTTAGCTGTGATTCACTGGAGTCATCATCAGGTAAACTTTGAGGTAGAGGTTATACCAGGAAAGTGTTTAGCTGTGATTCACTGGAGCCATCTTCAGGTAAACTTTGCACAAACTGTTGACCAATATTGTATATCCACATGTGTGCGTAGTGAAGTTATTTCTTTGAATCAGTACCAAGCAACCAAATGAATGTAAGGAATTTTACAAGTATTAAGAACAAACTTAATCAACAGTGTCAACTTTAGTGTGAGGAATATAAATATTTATGGTATGTTTACTATTGTCATCTTCTCATTTAACAATCAGTATGGTTGCTCCTTAAACAATTCTTTAAAACAATGAGCTATATTATTTCATATTGATGTCAATCTAACATTGTGAAATTACTGCTTTTTATTAGTGTTATATATAGTTGTTTGTCTGCATCTGTACATAAATGCAATATTATTTTATAATTTAAGGTTATTCTATTTTCTGGAAGCATTTTGGTCACTATATATTCATAAAAGAAAACAGTTTAAATATTACTTATTTATAAATTCTGCCTTATGAAAGATATTTTTAGATGATTAGATACACGGGCATTTATTAAACCTTGTCCTGGCCTGTTTGTCTCTAATATTTGTATGCCTCATTTCAGAAAAAGTGTTTTTATAAAAAGTAGCATGTATGTGTGTGTGTGGTATGACTAACTTACATTCAGCATCAGACTTGGCCATTTGTAGCTCCTCTTCTGTGAGGTAAACTTGCAAATTTCTCAAGACCTGGCAGACAAAACAAATTTGTCACAATCAACATTTAAGCCATAGAAATCTAGTTGTACAAGCTCAGAAACTTTTCGTTTCAAAATTAGATCACACACTTTTGTGAGTTGCCAGTGGCATTAATTAAAAGAAGAAAAAAAACCCTTTCCGTTAAAAATCTAAAAGATATATATAAAAGGAAACAACAAAATGATTACCTGACACCTAAGTTTAACAGAAGCTGAGTTTTCTGTTAGAAGCCTTGTGTACAGTTCTTTCAATGTTGGACCCAACATAAAATTATAATGCCGACATGCAAAGAAGCCTGAAAATAAACATAATTCAAAACAGTAAATTTGAATCTTGCAATGTAAACAATTAACAAATATATTTCTTTGTGATGTACATCATCATCATCATGTGCAGTCTCCGCAATGAAGGTTGGCTACCATGGAGCGCCATTCTGCTGTCTCTTGCTTTGATGGTGCAGGTTGTCATAGGCTGATTCGTCCATCTTTTGATGTTACTCATCCATGTTAGTCTTGGTCTGCCTCTTTTACCTTGTATTTTCCCCTCCAGGATTACTTTTAGTAGGCTGTTGTGTCTTTTAACATGATTCCTTTTAACAAAAATCGCATTTGTCTTGTTTGAATTGTGCTTAGTAGTTCTCTTTTCATTTTTAGTTGTTTTAAGACTTCATCGTTTGTTTTCTTTTCCTTCCATCCAATAGTCTGAAGATTTCACTTGCTTCATAACTTTATTTAGGTCTTCATAGTATGTCTCTATTTGTTCATCTGTGTAGTCTTGAGTAGGTGCATATGTCTGTATTATTGCTATGTCGAATGGTTTTGCTTTCAACTTGAGTAGTTTAATCCTATCACTGTATGTCCAGTGGGTACTTTTATATTTTTGTAGCTCTCTTTTTATCAGTATTCCTACCCTCCTTTGATGTTCTGTTGTGTTTCCTGAGTATATAAATGTTTATTTTTCGTCCTCTATGTACCCACATTCTTTCCATTTTGTCTCTGATATGCCTAAAATATCATAATTATTCGTTCTGCTTCTTGAATCAGATTTTCCAATTTCCCTTCTTGATATAGAGTCCTAACATTCCAAGTACTTATTTTAAGATCTTTCCTCCGACATAAGTTCGAATTCCTCTGGACTTGTACATGATGAGGCTCCAATTTCTTTCATGGTGGTCTGCCATATTCGTCTTTCGTGTTCTGAATATGCCTCATGTGTACCACACACTTTGCTGTTTTCGCATTCTGGGCCGTTGATCATTTCTGATTCATCCGCCCCATCCACCGTCACAGACTGTGATGTACAGAATATAAAAATAGCTATCATCATGTACCCTGCCGGTTGGCGTAGGCAATCATGTCCCCCCACAATCTTCTATCTACAGTGCATCGTATCAGTTCTGTTGTTGACTGTTTTCCATGCCATGACACCAAGCTATCCAGTATTTTCTCTCTTTGTCGTCCGCGATCTCTCTTTCCTTTTATTTTGCCAGTTGTAACCAAGTATTCCAACTTTCCTCTTCTCATGATGTGCCCGAAAAATGTTGATTGCTAAAAATAGCTATAGATAGCAGATAACTAAAAATAGTAGAGGAATTTAAATATCTTGGAAGTCTAGTGACAAATGACAATTCACAAACAGCAGAATAGACTAAAAATGCAACAAAGCTTGTCAAATCATTGGACAGCTACCACCACTATTGTCCAACAAGGAAATAACCTAGAGGCAAAATGGGCACTCTACAATACAGTTTTCATCCTAATGTTGTGCTACCAAAGTCAGTCCTGGACCCTAGAAGCAAGAACAATAAGAAAAATAACCTCTACTGAGATTAAATGTGTTAGACGAATCACAGGAAATAACAGCCTGAGAGATAAGATCAGAAATGAATAACTGAGAAAAAAGCTAGGAATAGCTCCCGCCATAGAATATATAAAGAAACAACAGATAAAATGGTTTGGCCATGTGACAAAGGTAGAAAGATCAAAACACAACACAATGAGCCTTCAATAAATGTTGCAAGAACACCAGACCCAAGGGCCAACCACGAAAAGAATGGATTGACAGAATATTAGAAACACTAGTAAACATAACAGTAGCAGAAGTGAACGGAAGAGCAAAAGACTGCAAATTATATCTCCCCTCAGTGTGGAAAGGCAAATGAAGGGTGGATGGCGAAGAGGACTATTCATTTGTTCAGTAGCCGTCGGGTGAATGCCAGAAAAAAAAAAGTTAGGGGATCCAGATCTGCACAGATAAATTAATTAGAAGACATAACAGTTGCTATGAATAGAAGGCACATGACCAAGAAGAATCCTACAACAATTTGAGACATTTTTATGAAAAGACTTCTTAATCTGCTCATTCTCTGCTACATGGATGCCTCTTAACTGAACAGACCAAAGGTGGCAAAGTTTAGAGAAAAAAGAAAACGGCTGGCAAACAACCGCACATCTGCTCACATATGGAAAGAAGATAACTTTCTGAGCTAATGATACATTGAAGACAAAAATGGGCATTAAAACAATAAGGCACAGACCAAATTTTATTTAAAATATACAGCTACCAAGAATATAGACCGCAAAAATTCCATCACAATTTGTAAATGCATACATTAATGGTTTAGCAAATAAGAGCAACTAAAAAAAATATGGGCGAATATTTGATTAAATTATAACAGCATATGGTGGAACTTATAAGAGAAGCAAAGTTGGCAGACATAGACTCATTGGATATAAGATCAAATATCTTGCCCAGAATATAGGTGGGTGGCAAACAACACTACAAGCATTAGTGATATCTAACAGTGCAGGAAGGATCAAGATGGCAGAATATTTGATTAAATTAAAACACCTCAAAGGGGAATATTTCATTAAAGGAAAGCACCCTATCTATTTTGCTGGAAAATATTACAACTTTAATAACGCAGAAGTGGAAGGTCTAACTGGATACAAGCATAGAACCATGTAGCCATATTTACAGATTTTCAATCATTAATAACAGCTACCAAAGGGCTTCCTACCAAATATACTAGAGATTGAATCTTCTACACAAAGGAATCAATCCAGTGAGTTGTAACATTTTGGGAAATAGCAGACTGACTTGCAAAAGCAGGTGGAGCTTGCCAACAAAAATGTTTACTGACAACTAATGAAGTGGCCAAATCCAAATCATAAATAGAAAGAGAATACACAACCCACATTAAGAATTATGCGTATCAACATCTGTTTATATTCCAGCTACTAATGGCACACAGCTGACCGAAACACCATAGGGGTGTGCATATTTTCACAACTATGCTGTTGCCACTCCCACGTAATAAAAAGATTTATGAATAACCTTGAGTTGGCAGCAACTGTCTTAAGAAACATAAGTGAATTACCTAACAGGCCAACAAAGAAGAAATTATATTTGTTTTTGATAAAAAAAGAAAAACAAGGTCATAGCAGCCTGTGAGTTTTGAATGATTAAAATAACATGTATGTGAGTAATCACTTTACTACTACAGTCTACACTAGGTTATCACTCAATATTCACACCTAGTGTCTGTTATCAAGAGGATTATACTATTCTACTAGTCAACAGTACCTAAACATTTGGTAACACTTTTCTCCTATGTTAATAAAATAACTTGAGGATGCATACATCTCTCCAGGAGTATTCTCTATAAGACATGCAACACTGTATGAGAGGCCTGTATAAGACAATCAACTTGCAGCGAAAGCTATTAAGAAGAGGAATATTTTCCACCCATCAGTTATGTCTACAGTCAACTACTCTGGCAGATAATTCATTAATATTAGGGTTTACACCAGTGCTAGGTCACCTTGAAACATTACAACGTGTGTGCACATCCACCTCATCATTGCAGGTTCTGTTTCTACTTTATCAATGTTATATTTTAGTTGTAGCCTCAGGACCACATACTCACTTAGTCATCTTGTAATCATTTAAGGCACTCAGGACATCACCACTGTGCATGCCTATCAGTTCTTTCAATAAGTAATAAAGCCAAGACACAGGAAGCTTACACAGAGGTGAACAAAGAAGTGAGAAGATGCATTAAAAGGGATAAGAGGAAATATATAGATGAACTAGCTAAGAGGCAGAAGAAGCAGCAAATAAAAGGAATATGAAAGAACTGTACAACAGCACAAAGAAATTAAGTGGAAAATACAAACAGATCAATGCCTTTATTAAAGATAAGAAAGGAAATCTGCTTAGTAATATAAGTGAACAAATGGAGAGATGGAAAGAGCACTTTGAAGAACTTTTGAATAGACCCGGCTCAATAATCCTCCAGATATACTACCAGCAGAAGAAGAGTTACACGTTAACTGTGGAAAACCAAGTAAAGAAGAAATAATGAAAGCCATCAAACTATTAAAAAATGGTAAAGCCACAGGACCAGATGAAATCCCTGGATAAAATTAAAGAAAGAAAGAACAAGAAAGCAGACATAAATAAAAGCAAAACAAGAAGTAATAAAGCCAAGACACAGGAAGCTTACACAGAGGTGAACAAAGAAGTGAGAAGATGCATTAAAATGGAAAAGATGAAATATATAGATGAACTAGCTAAAGAGGCAGAAGAAGCAGCAAATAAAGGGAATATGAAAGAACTGTACAACAGCACAAAGAAATTAAGTGGAACATATAAACAAATCAAAGATAAGAAAGATCTTTATTAAAGATAAGAAAGGAATTCTGCTTAGTAATATAAGGGAACAAATGGAGAGATGGAAAGAGCACTTTGAAGAACTTTTGAACAGACCCGGTTCAAATAATCCTCCAGATATACTACCAGCAGAAGAAGAGTTACACGTTAACTGTGGAAAACCAAGCAAAGAAGAAATAATGAAAGCCATCAAACTATTAAAAGATGGTAAAGCCACAGGACCAGATGAAATTCCTTCGGAAGCCATCAAAGCAGATATTAACACCTCTACCAAGATATTATATAATCTATTAGATAAAATTTGGGAGAGGGAAGAAATACATAAAGACTGGAAAGAAGGTTATATGATCAAACTACCAAAGAAAGGAAGTTTACAGGAGTGCACAAATTATAGGGGAATTATGCTACTATCGGTGCCAGGAAAAATATTAAGCAGAATCATTCTGGAGAGACTAAAAGAGGCCATAGAGAAACATTTGAGAGATGAACAAGCAGGTTTTAGGAAGAACAGATCATGTGCTGATCAAATAACTACTCTACGTATAATAGTTGAACAGAGTTTAGAACTAAAATCCCCACTTTATATTGGATTCATAGATTACGAAAAGGCATTTGATAGTTTAGACAGAAGAATGCTTTGGAAGTTGCTGAGTCATTACGGAATCCCCATAAAGTTTATTAACCTGATAAAAACAATGTATGAAGGACAGCTTACAGAAGCATTTGAAATAAGAACAGGAGTAAGGCAGGGATGCCTTCTGTCTCCATTTCTCTTTCTACTGGCCATAGATTGGATTATGAAAATAACTCAAAACAACAGAGATGGGATCCAGTGGTCACTGACCAAACAACTTGGTGATTTAGACTTTGCTGATGACATGGCTCTCCTATCACACAGCCATCAACAGATGCAGGATAAAATGAGCATACTTGATGAGAGATCACAACAGATAGGACTGAAGATTAATAGAGATAAGACCAACATTATGAGAATTAATCATCATCATCATTGTGTGCCTTCTCCGCAATGAAGGTTGGCTACCATGGATCGCCATTCTACTGTTTCTTGCTTTGATGGTGCAGGCTGTCATAGATTGACTTGACCATCTTTTGATGTTACTCATCCATGTTAGACTTGGTCTGCCTCTGCCTCTTTTACATTGTATTTTCCCTTCCAATATTACTTTTAGTAGGCTGTTGTGTCTTTTAACATGCCCCCATAATTTCATTTGTCTTGTCTTAATTGTATTTAGTAGTTCTCTTTTTATTTTCAGTTGTTTTAAAACTTTATCGTTTGTTATCTTTTGTTTCCATCCAATTCTACCTATTCTTCTACAAATCCACATTTCAAAGGCTTCAATTTTCTGTTCTGTTTTCTTGTCTAATGTCCATGTTTCTGCACCATACAGGAATATTGAGAAGATATAACATTTTGCCATTCTTAGTTTCAACCTTGTTGATATTTGTTTTGTTGTTAGTATATATTTCATGGCATTAAAATTACTTTTTGCCATACCTATTCTTTTGTTTATTTCAGTTTTGCATTTTCCATCATTGGTTATAGTATGTCCCAGGTAGTTGTAACTCTGGTCTGTCTCCAGATGTATTCCCTCAACTGTGATATTTAATTGTAGGTCTTGAGAATTTTCTTTGTTTATGATCATAGTTTTAGTCTTTTTGATATTCATTTCTAGTCCATTACGATGACGTCATGGGACGCACCAAAATGGCAGCTTATTTATATTCGAGCCATGGACTAAGCAATGTTTACTTTGAACACCACGATATCTGTTATTGCAGCGAGTTGGCAGATTTTTAAAAATGTATTCAAGGGTTTGAACATAAATGTTTGTTCACAGTTCGTTAACCTTCGCTGTAGATAAAGTCTTTAATTTGATGGCTTAGTTTGTGACCTTGGTAGCTAAGGACCTAACTTGTGCAAACGGATGGCATTGGCAAGGATCATTTTGAATCTATGAAGTGGGCTCATTTTGTGTTTAACTCAAAAGCATATGTGGTTTTTAACCAAAGACTTTTTTTTTTGGGGGGGGGGGGGGGGGGGGGGGGGGGGGGACTCAAGGAAGATATCCCCGATGGAAGAATAAATTGTATTATTAGTCCCATAAATGATTCGCTTCCAGAGGTTTATGATGTAAACAAAGCAGTTTTGTCATTGCAAGTGAATAATGTCCACACCTATAATTCGTCAGGATTGTGTAGCAGCAGCAGCTTTATAGCGAACACAGAAAACATCATAGGATTGTGCTGTTCTGAAACAGCTATGCCATGCTACCCTAGAATTGCCTTTAATGGGATTACGGTGACCACAAACCACTCTCCATGTGTTTTCCACATATCTACACCCCAGAAAGAAATACTGAATATAACAACATCATATGCCGTCTGTGATATTAATGACCACAAACCAGGAGCCTCCTGTATGATTGATACAACTGTTGCACCAAGCACTTCATCAGCAGAGCCAGATCTATGGAATGTTAATCTGACGTTGTCCAAGTTAATGAGACATCAGAATCGTGTGGCAGCAGCTACCAGAAGGGAGCAGAGAACATCAAGTTCTGCTGCTATAAAGGAGACTTGCTTTGCTATCACAGAATTGCCTTAAATGGGATCACTGTAGTTGAAAACTTATCCTCTTGTGTAAACTACACATTCACATCCAAGAGTGAATCAGTGAAGGTCACAAAATCATATTCTCTCTGTGGTTTTACTAACTACAGGTCAGGTGGCTTCTGTTGGATTGGAATGATAACTTACCACCACTGTGTGTCTAAATGTTTGGAATTGGAGTCATCAACGATGGCCTAACATCATCAAGTGCAACGACGATCATCATTTTCGGGAGGACGCGAACTCCCATGGTATATGGTGGATAGTCAGCAGGAACCATTGAAGGCTATGTCTGAAAAGTGTTCCTTCTTGCAGTTTCCTCATATTCCAAGTCCGGCTTGTTGCAGGAGCTACTGAGTTAAGTGCTCTGTGCACACCGTGAGCTGTGTGTCTCATCCGTTTTGATCCTGTTTCGATATCCTGCTTGTTTACGATGAATGATGATATCGTATGACAGGGAACAGTTGGCTGTGTTCACTTTCTGCGCGGTTTTGCCTTATGACTTTTGGCATGTGCTGAGACTGTTACGATGGGGACTACATACCGTTCTTTGTTTGGGAGATGTGTTAGTAGTTTGGATGATTCCACTGGCACGGGCGGTTGAGCAATTATGGATTTTAATTCGTTTGCAGTGATACCGAGGCCTTCCATAACCAATAACCAATTCTAGTCCATATTTTTTGCTTGTTATGTTTATCACATTAAGCAATTGTTGTAGGTCTTTAGGGTTTTCTGCTAGTAGAACAGTATCATCAGCATATCTCAGGCTATTGATTATCTTTCCATTAATGTTTAGACCTGGTATCTCTGAGATGTTTTTAAAGATTTGTATATAGTGTATAGATTGAACAAGCTTGGTGATAGGATGCATCCTTGTCTTACTCCTCTTTTTATGTCCATGGGTGTAGAGTTCTCCTTGTTATATCTTAATATTGCTGTTTGCTCCCAGTACAAATTACATATTAGTCGTATGTCTGCGTCGTCTAGATTTATACCCTTTAGGCAGTCTATAAGTTGGTTATGGTGTAGTCTATAAAGCAGACATATATTGGTTTGTTTACTTCTGTGTACTTTTCAATCAATGTTCTCATGCTGAATATGGCTTCTTTTGTCCCACTGTTTTTCCTGAATCCAAATTGTTGCTCATCTAATTCAGTATTGATTTTATTCTGAATCCTTCCCTGTATATCTATCTATCTATCTATTGACCTTTCGAGCCGTAACCGGCCCATAGGGCGTAGACCAAGATACACCTTCTCCTATATGAATTTTTGTTCTAGCAGTTTTCTTTTAAAGATATTTTATCAAATCTCGCCATCTGTCTCTGTTCTGTGCAAGCAGTTCTATCTCATTGAGGGAGCCGATTCCTGCTGCTCTTGCCTCTCTCATCAATGTTCTTCTCAGTGTCTCCCTGGGTCTTCCTCTTTTTCTTTTACCTGTTGTTTCCCATATGAGGGCTTGCTTTGCTATTCGATTATTATCTCTTCTCATCACATGTCCAACGTATGACCATCGTCTTTTCTTTATTACTGAAGATATTAGTGGTTGATTGGCGATTTCTCTAATTTCCTCGTTTGTTTTGAATTCGTTCCATTCTATACCAAGTATTTTCCTTAGACATTTATTTTCGAATGCGTTCAACCTTGCTTCTATATCTCTTGTTGTTTTCCAGCTCTCACACGCATACGTAAGGGTTGATAGTACATTTGATTTGAATAGCCTAAGTTTTGTGTTTGTGCTAATGAGTTTTGATTTCCACAACTTTTCAAGGCTTCTGAAAGACATTGCTGCTTTAGCCAGTCTGATTCTAATTTCTTTGCTCGTATCCCCTTCTCGATCAATGTGACTTCCAAGATAGATGAAGTGATCGATCTCTTCTACTGGTTTGTTTTCCATGTATATTTTGTCACTTGTTGGAATTAAACTTTTCATGACTTTAGTCTTTTCATGATTGACCTCAAGCCCAATTTTGCTGGCTATTGATGATAGTTCATTTGTGTTTTCCTGCATCGTTTTTATCTGATTGCTGATGAGAACTATGTCATCAGCAAAGTCCAGGTCCTCCAAATGGTCTCCTTGTATCCATTCGATGCCTTTATTACCAGTGCAGCATTTCTTCATTATGAAGTCCATAACAATTCCAAATAACAAGGGCGATAAAATACATCCTTGTTTAACCCCAGTTTCTATTGGGAAACATTCGCTCAGTCCTTCCTCTGTTCGAACTGCACATGTGTAACCATCATACATGTCTTTGATAATATTTATGATTTTTGATGGTAAGCCATATTGCTTCAGAATTTTCCACAAAGAATCTCTATGAATACTATCAAATGCTTTTTTGAAGTCGATGAAGTTAAGTACAAAAGGTTTTTGCTTTTCAATGTGTTCCTCCAATATAAGTCGTAGAGTGAAAATGTGGTCAAGACAGCTTCTCCCTTTTCTAAACCCAGCCTGTTCTTCACGCATTACTGTATCTATTGAATCCTTTATTCTATTTAGGATGATTTTACAGAATAATTTTGAGGCAACTGACAAAAGTGTATAAGTCCCTGTATAACTTTTAGTAAAATTTTTGTTACCTGGCTCATTAGGCTTATTGTTCTGAAGTCACTGCATTCAACTGCACCATTCTTTTTAGGCAATGCAATGAAAGTTGATGTTTTTAGATCGCTTGGTATGTATCCTGTATGGTATATGTCATTACATATATCTGTGATCACTTCGACGCCAAACTCTTCTAGAGCCTGTATCATCTCTATTTGTATATTGTCAGGCCCTGCTGCTTTTCCCTTTTTCATTGTTTTTATAGCTTTTTCTACTTCAGATTTCAGGATTTTATAGTTGTATGTACATTTTATGTCTGGCTTTTTGTCCCTTTCGTCGTGAAATAATTCTGTTATATATTCTTGCCATCTATCTATTATATCTTTGTTGTCTATTAGCATTCTTCCCTCTTTGTTTGCAATACATCCGTTTCCTGTAGCTTTTTTGTCTTTATTCGTCATCCTCTTTATTTCTGTGCGCATCTCTCTTAAGTTTTGTTTACTTTCCATAGTTTTGACTTCTAGACATCTTTGGTTGAGCCAGTCTTCTTTTGCCTTTTTGCACATTCTCCGTATTTCATTGTCTATATCCTTGTATCTGGCAGTGTTTTTCGCTTGTCTTCTTTCTTCCATTTTTTTCTAAGATTTTGTCAGTTTTCCATTTTTGTTTTTTGTTACTTTCCTTTTTGGGCAAGGTGTTGCAGGATTCTTGCATGCTGTTTTTTATACATGTCCATTTTGTTGTGACTTTTTCCTCAGGATTTTCTCTTCTGTACTGCTCAATCCCCTCTTCTAGTAGCTTCTGATATGTGTTCTTTACTTGTACAGTTTAAGTTTCTTGTACATCTTTCTAGTTTAACGCTGTTCTATCTATTGGTGTTGCTGAATTAGTTTTTTGTTTGCTTCTCTTTAATTTGACTTTCATTTTTATCATTACAGGATTGTGGTCTGAATTAATGTCTGCTCCTGGGTAGTTTTGGCTTTCTTGACGCTGTTCCTGAATCTGTCTTTTATCATTATGTAATCTATTTGATTTCTCTTTTTGTCTCCAGGGCTTTTCCATGTGTATAATTTCCTTTTCTCTTGCTCAAAGAAGGTGTTGCATATTATCAGTCTGTTTTCTTCACAAAATTGTATTAATCTTTCTCCTCTGTTATTCCTTTTTCCTAGACCATGATTTCCTATTATGGTCTCATATTTACCTTTTCCTACTTTAGCGTTCATATCACCCATTATAATCAAGATGTCTGATGATTTCACTTGCTTCATAACTGTGTTTAGATCTTCATAGTATGTCTCTATTTATTCATCTGTATAGTCTTGAGTAGGTGCGTATGTCTGTATTATTGCTATGTCGAATGGTTTTGCCTTCATTCTTATTAGTATATTCCTATCATTATATGTCAATTGAGTATTTATATATTTTTGTAGCTCTCATTTTATTAGGATGCCTACTCCTCTTTGATGTTCTTTTGTGTTACCTGAATATATAAATGTATATTTATCGTCTTGTATGTATCCACTTTCCTTCCATCTTGTTTCTGATATGCCTAAGATATTTATGTTTAATCGTTCTGCTTCTACCATAAGATTTCCTAGTTTGAATGAGAAAACAAAATGAGAATTAATACAGTTGGCAATAACCAAATAAAACTAGGAGAATTACCTCTATTAGATGTACAATCTTACATATATCTGGGCAGTAATATAGATAAAGAGGGAGGAACAGAAAATGATACCAAAATAAGGATATCAAAAGCAAGAGGAGCTTTCATTGCACTGGGAAACATATGGAAATCCAAAGAAATTAGGTTAAATGCAAAAATAAAAATTTTCAACTCAAATGTTAAGGCGGTCCTGTTATATGGCTATGAAACATGGAGAACAACAAAATTGACAATCACGAAGATACAGACTTTCATTAATGGATGCTCACACAGAATAAAAGGATGGAAATGGCAGGACAGAATCACTAGCATAGAATTATGGAAATGTACCAGTCAAACATCAGTGGATAAAGAGATACAGCGAAGACGATGGCGCTGGATAGGACACACACTACGGAAGCCAACTGAGAGTATTACACAACAGGCTCTTTTTTGGAATCCCCAGGGGAAAAGACAAAGAGGAAGACCAAGGAATTCTTGGAGAAGACAGATAGAAGCAGAGATGAAGATGATGGGGAAGACATGGAATGATCTTAAAAGAATTGCAAAAAACAGAACGACTTGGAAAGTGTTTGTTGAAGACCTATGCTCTACTGGGAGCTAAAAAGGCAAAGAGACCAGTACTTTCAATGCCCCCCCCCCCCTCTTTCCGACCTATATAACAATATGAATTTATTTTTCACATTTGATAATGTATGTCATCCACTCATACTGGGGACGTTGTTCTCTATCTCCCAAAACATTGACTGAGGGTTTAACAGAGAATTGCCCCACTAAACTGTGTTTTTAAAAACCCAACTGCTGGTAGCAGTAACTGTTTCAATCTTCATATTTCTATTAGAGATGTGTCACTGACAAGACATTAATATTTTCTTTAACAGTCACATTACTTTGTTAAAACAATAACAGACATCTTACCAATGGCAGTCAAAGCCTTGAGTTGGACTTCCTCATCTTCGTGACCAACAAAGTAAGACAGTACATCAAACACAGTCTCTCTAACACACACCTGGGCAGATAAAAAATATTTGCAGACAAATATAATTAATACACACACACAAAATTTCTTTCATTTATAATATTAACCACTGCACATGTCTATGAATCATATCAAATAAAATATTTGTTGGCTCAACATGTGAAAGAATCATAAAAAACATGTGAGTCTCATTTACAAAAAGCAAAGATGAACATGACTTTAACTTTCTTTAAATGTTGCAGCTTTAGGGCCAACTTGTCAATGTAATTCTGCAACAGGTTTACCACTTCACTATTACAGTTATTTTTTGGTGGTTTAAAATCTAGTTATACATTTTTACAAATGAAAGAAGGCCTCTGTCATGATTGATCACCATGCAAAGTTTAACTCAGTAAATATTCTTACTATAAAGTGAGGAGCCAGTAGTGGGGTGTAACATACACTCTACAAGGTACAGTGACAACTGTACAAAAAAGGAAGACAAAATACTGACGTTTCTGCCGACGTGTGGCCTTCTTCAGAAAATTAAAACACCAACAAACAATAAAATACAGATAAATTCTACTACATCTAGGGTGAGCGGTCAAAGATATAAAGTGAGGTTTGATGAATCTCACCAGTAGGTCATCTCTACAAATTTGCTCCAAAATTTGTTTCCACATTGTAGTGAGAGGAACGTGTGTAGCACATAACCATAAAAGCTTATCAATAGATAATTCTATGTATAGCTTAAAAAGACAGAGGTAATGGTAACAACAAAGAAAAAGACATCACCTCAGTGCAAAATAAAGACAAGTGGAACAATATTAAAACAGGTAAATGAATTTAAATATTTGGGAACTTTGTTAACCTCAGACGGAAGATGTACAAAAGAGGTGAGATGCAGAATAGCTCAGGCAAAAGCAGCTTTCCAAAAAATGAGGAAGATACTATGCAATCCATTTTTGACAATAGAAACAAGAAAAAGAGTTCTTAAATGTTATGTAGAGCCAGTCTTAACATATGGATGCGAATCATGGACAACAGGACAACAGACAAGAAAATCACTGGAGTCTGTAGAAATGTGGTTTTACAGAAGAATGTTGAGAGTACCATGGACAGCTAAGAAGAGTAATGAAGATGTTCTGAGAGCGGTCAAAGCAAAAAGAGAGCTAATTTCCAATATTAGGAAGAAACAATCATCATTTTTTGGCCATGTAAAGAGAAGAGAACAACTGGAATATATTGTAACAACTGGAAAAATTGAGGGATGAAGAGATAGAGGGAAGCAAAGAGAAAAAATAACAGACAGCTTAAGAGAATGGCTTGGCAGAAGGTCAACAACAGAAATGATAAATAGCTGCCGATATCGAAAGTTGTGGAGAGACATGATCACCTATGCCAGTAGGCCCGGTACTTGATGATGATTATGTATAGCTTAATATATAAATGGCAACAACAACAAAAGAATAGGAATGACAAAAAGCAATTTTAATGTCATGAAAAATATACTAATATCAAAACAAATAACACCAGGGCTAAAACAAAGAATAGCAAAATGTTATATCTTCTCAACACTCCTGTATTATGCAGAAACATGGACATTAGACAAGAAAACAAAACAGAAAATTGAAGCCTTTGAAGTGTGGATTTATAGAAGAATAGAAAGAATTGGATAGAAAGACAAGAAAATAAATGATGAAGTCTTACAACTTAAAAATGAAAAGAGAATTACTATAAACATAATTCAAACAAAAGAGAAATGAGATTTTTGGGCATGTTAAAAGACACAGTCTACTAAAAGTAATCTTGAAAGGGAAAATACAAAGTACATGAGGCAGACTAAGACTAACATGATGAGTAACATCAAAATATGGACAAGTCAGCATATGACAACCTGCACTATCAAAGCAAGAGACAGAGTGGAATGGCGCTCCGTAGTAGCCAACCTTTAATGTGGAGATAGCACTTAATGATGATGAGCTTAACATATAAATAAATCAAATTTAGCAGTGAATCAATAACAAAATATTGTTAGGTTTTATATATAAGCACACACACTATTAGTTCATGATATGATTGACCAAAAGTTTCTATAGGGCACAGTAGAACAAGCAAAAACAGAACATAAACACTAACAAGAATGAATGACTGGTATGACAGTGACAGAAACAGTAAATGTCTTGTCATGTTTTGACATTTCCTGTGGTCTACCTATACCTGATAACAGTTAATGCATAGAAAGACAAAGAACTAAGACTTACCTTTGTTTCCCCCATTTCTGGGGAGTCAAAGTCAAAGTGTTTACACAGAAGACCCACAGTGAAGAGAGCCCTGAGTAGTGTAGGACGCCTCTGCTTAAGTGTTGGGCAGTCTTTGTTTGCTTTGTGGTCTATCATGAGTCTCAACAAGACACCTGCACAGTATTAATTATAGTCTACATTAAATTAGTTGTGACAAATATGTCAACAGCAGAAACAGAGATATATAGGTCATATGACTAATGATATGGAAACAAACATACAATCCTAGCTGATAAATGACCCATCCATCCTGACATAAGGTACACAATGAGTTATTTGGGATCATGAGTGGTTAGCATGATTACTAAATTTTCATTATATATTCTTATTTATAAAAGAACAAAGACTATTTACCTTAACTCTGATTGTTTTACATTTATGTTGTGACAATACATTTTGTTAGATTCTACTCTAGTGTAATTTATATTGTTTTATGACTTTTATTTTGTCTTGTTCATATTGTCAAATTATCATTATCACATTTGTTTCCACTCATTTGTCATGACTTAAAGCATGCAGTGATACAATACACCTTGAACAACCTGCAACACCTCAAATATTAACAAGAAAATGAAAAATGTATACTGCAATATGATGGTATCCACCGGATAACTACTTTGGAAATTATGGCACAGCTCCACTAGGATTGTCCTCAGATTAACTACATCACTATTCCTGGGGGTTTTTGGTCTTGTTAAGGCTGACAGCACATCTTTCAGTATCAGCAACTTCTTGTGCGTGTTACTGTTGTGTTGGATGGCCAGTTCTGATGCACCTTTGAGGACTTTGGTTAAAACTTTATAATTGAGCGAGAATTTTCCCATGGCTCTGGCTTTAATTCTATTATTCTGGGTATTAAGTCTGAGAATCACTATCCCTGCTCTGTTGCTGGTGGCGTTTGTAGCAAAACTATACAACATTTCAAGAGAACAACACATAACACACAACTCCATGATATATTTTACAAAGAAAAAAAAAATGTGTCTTGCCGTAAAACTTTTTGAAACAGTCTTTGACTAGCTCATAGTTGTGGCTAACATCATTCACAACAGCTCCAAGACAGCTGATACAGCTTTGCACCACCTGAAATTGTAGTGAGGAGTTCATATATATACAAAATAATAACTTCAGCTATTGTGTTTCAATTTTATTTTCATTTTTGGAAAAGCTTAACCATAGATTACGATACCGTAGGGAACAATTACCGCATCAAAACACATATTGAGCTGCGATAGCTCAGTGGTTAGTGAACTGGACTACAAAGGACAAGAGGTAGGGTTCGATCCCAACCGACAGCTTCTGGTTTGCCCAGCCTTAAATGGGTACCGGATTTTTTTCTGGGAAAGTAAAGCGGCATGGGTGTAATACCGACCACATTACCCCAAAAATCATGTGCCGAAGGTCTGTAAAATTTATGGTCACTAACACCATATTCCCTATACGCCACTTGGCGTGATGGGGGGGGGGGGGGGGGGGGGGACTTTACCTTTTTTTTTTTTTTTTTAAACACAAATTCTTCACAATTTGATAGTTTGCACTGCAAAAAAATGTGATGTATAGTGCTTTGTCTATTAACACATAGGCCATCAGGCTGGCCAGTACACTCACTTTTATCTTTGTGGTTATTCATCACCTATCCCTTGTTCACAAAGGTTTGTTTGATGTCTCTTGATGTTTGTTTGCAATCAGAATTTAACAAATGTATTGTATTTATAGCCAAATTATATATATACATACATATATATAAAGTATGACAGTATCGTAAAAATGTGACTCAAAGATAGTTGTCATAATCTAGAGTTACATTTATAAGTTTTGGTTCATTTACTAAAGGCTACTAATATCTATAATTACAGGAACAAGAGTCACCCACCATCATGCCATGTTTCAAGATTAATTTGATCATGTCCTCCTCAACTTGTGCCAAGAAAGACTCGCTCGGATGATCCATAAGTGGTATCACCAGTTCAAGGATCCGAGCAACAAAGTGGAGTACCATGAAGTCTCCCTGAGTCTGAAATAATGTCATTGTACATTTTTTGTAAAATTTATTTATTTATTTTTTGTTGTAAAATTTGAGTCAATTGTTTATTTTTATCACAATAGAGGACTAATATATAGGAACATGACTGGAAGTATTATGAGGACAAAAAATAAAAAGAGAAGCCAATAATATTAAACCACCAAAAACAAGAATCATCAATCAAGATGTACATTACTTTGACAACTAAGGCCAGTAATCATGAATCTTCCCTCTCCATTTCTAATTTCACACCTTACAAATTCATTTTTCACCAGGTAATATAACATTATTTCTGCACTTTAATGGGACAAAATTATCCACATAATCGTCATGTGCCATGCCAGTTGGCGTAGGAGATCATGTCCTTCAACAATCTTTTATCCACAGTGTACCATATCAATTCTGTTGTTGACTATTTTCAATGCCATGACACCAAGCTATTTAGTATCTTCTATCTGTGTTGTCTGCGATTTCTCTTTCCCTGTATTTTACAAGTTGTAACCAAGTATTCTAACTTTCGTCTTCTCATAGATGTGCCTGAAAAATGATTGTTTCTGATGTTTTTAGGAGCTCCCATTTTGTGATAGCTTCTTTGAGAATTTCATCATTGGACTTTTTAGCTTGCAGCATTCCTTTGTGAAATCCCATCTCTGTGGCCTCTAATCATCTTTTCATTTTATTGTCTCCTATCCATGATTCACTTCCATAGGTCAGAATTGGCTTTATCATTATACCAAGAAACTCTATCTCACTTCTAATGACATAGACTTGTTGCACAAGACGTTTTTCATTTTCTGAAATGCCATTTTGGCCTCAGCTGTTCTGCTTTTATTTCTGCGGTGTATCTTCCATCCTATGTTATTATTGTGCTCAATTATTTAATGCTTTTAACAGCAACCATTTAAAAGATTGTAGTTTTGTTATTCATTAATTATTATTTTGAGCTGTTTACAGTTCCATAGAGGCATAACACTCCCTTCCTGGTTTCAAACTAGAAGCATCCCAGGAAAAATTGTCAGCACAAACTGTGAGACAGAAACTCACAGACCTGGACCAATAACCAATCAACCATTACACTTTTCAATCTAATATTACTGTGCTTGTCTTTTTGGATCAATTATCATAAAAAAAAAAAAAAAAAAAAAAAAACTTTTTCATGATTTGTTTCCTGGAGATGTAATGTATGACACTGAATAATCTAAAGTTAAGAATAACTCTTGGTAGTTAAAAGTTGAAAAGAATAAACTAGAAATGGCTGCTGCACTAGCTAAATTGTTAAGCAATTAAAAGTCGACCCATACTTAAGATGGATATGTCAAGTCGAAAGACAGATATTGTGAATTACTATAAACTTGTGACACAATGCATCCATGAACACTTAAAGAGTGAATACTGAAAAAGAAGAATGTAGTTTTCTATTACAGTGTGTGTATGTGTGTGTGTGTGTGTGAGTGAGTGAGTGAGTGAGTGAGTGAGTGAGTGAGTGAGTGAGAGAGAGAGAGAGAGAGAGAGAGAGAGAGAGAGAGAGAGAGAGAGAGAGAGAGAGAGAGAGAGAGAGAGAGAGATAGAGCATTAGTTTTTGAGTACAAGCAGATAACCTACATTGCACTTAATGTCAAGGTAAGGCTGTAAAGTGGTTGCATGTTCCACCATGAGATCTGGTTTGATTTTGCTAAACAGGTGCAAAGTTGATAAACAACCCACAAGACGACCGCTGATTGCCTTGCCATCTGATTTTTCTAGGAAAATAAGCATATTATATGTTAGTTAAAACACAGGACATCCAGACGTTAAGAAAAAAACAAATCCATAAATCAACTGCACCACTTATATTGTAAAAATGACCAAAAAGGTTTTAATAGGGCCAGCATGTCAAACAGTCCTACTGAAACACACATAATAAAAGCAGTGGATATTGTAACCTTGATAATTATAACATCCTGTATATGCTGGACAAAAGCAGCAGTTATCACAGCTATGATGGTTCCATACCTTTCCAGTGCCTACATCAAAAAGGACATGTAGTTATCCACACCGTAAGTCCATATTCTGGGAGAGCTTTTCAATATCAGTAAGAGTCAATGACTGCTATTTTTATCTTTCTACCTTATGTTTACTGCAGCATAAAATATTTTTTGGCAGTTAACTGAAAGGACTAATTACTAATGTTTGTGCACTTAGGTACTACTATGAAAACCATTGAGCTTACCCCATCAGAATAGAATTTATTAGGGCCTAACTAATTTTT
This sequence comes from Megaustenia siamemsis, assembly GCA_032433765.1. Taxonomy (NCBI): domain Eukaryota; kingdom Metazoa; phylum Mollusca; class Gastropoda; order Stylommatophora; family Ariophantidae; genus Megaustenia; species Megaustenia siamemsis. Next base: position 72,343,339 of record JAVIAB010000160.1, on the reverse strand, counting down.
TTTTTTACTACTTGAGCAAACAAAAATAAGATATCAATGAACATAAAGCTCAACACAAAGTTCAGCAAAATACCCCAATGTTACTAAAGGATCATTTAATATCCATCTGAGTACATAAATGAAAAGTATGTCACAAGTGTAGATGTCTAATACTACAATTTAATACAGAAAGACTGAATGCTAAAAGTGAATACATTTCAAACAAAATAAAATAATACAAAGCTGTTGCTGTATTTACCAACACTTTTCTCTTCAATCCGTAGCACATTTTCCACCAGACAGTCAACAATCTGCTTGCAAGCTGTTATTGCAGCTTTATTATAGTTGCCATCATCATCCTTTTTCAGCAACTGCAACAGCATATAGAAGAATTCATTATCATTCAGAATAACATGAAGATAGTAAAATTAGCCACATTTAAATTATTCGTGCACTTTGGGTACTAACTGTCATGCCAATTAGAATATGGTGCTAGTGACCATAATTTTTACAGACCTTCGGCGCATGATTTTTGGGGCAATGTGGTCGGTATTATGCCCATGCAATCTTACTTTCCCAGAAAAAATCTGTTATCCATTTAAGGTGGGGTGAACCTGGAAGCCGTAGATCAGGATCAAACCAGACCTCTTGTATTTTGTAGTCCAGTTCACTAACCACTGAGCTTTCACGGCTCCCTTGAAGTAGACTGTTTTCCCCTCTAATCCATTTGAATGGGAAATTGTAGTAATTGAGTCAAATACAGAAGCACAGTGCCAACATGGCCTCCCTTTACCAATCTGATTAACAAACTATGTGGTGATGAGAAGTCACAGAAGAAACATTCCACAAGTAGAAGAGTGGCAGTTTGATGTTCTTTAACCTACCCAAAAGAGAAATGGTATGAGAAAAGACAGAAAGTAGCTGCAAACTTTACTGAGAAGTGATAGTACAAGAGGACTTGAATATGCCTGATTATACTTTCAATTCTTATAGTACCAGTTAGCAAAAAGTTCCAAATTAATGATGGATAAACAAAGTATGATTTTATACAGTTTTCAATTATGTGATCTCAATTTGATAAAATAATGAACAACTTACATTCTCAAGCAGCTGCTCAAAGAATTCATAACTTGTGTCTTTTGATGCTGCAACCTGAAACAGAATGTTAAAACAATGAGTAGCATGAAATATTACAATTGGTCTTAAGAGGGTCATTAGACTCCAAATAGACAGACACAATTCAGCTTCAAGTCTGAGTAGTCTCAATATTGACTGCTACATTGACAAAAGTCTACTCTATATGATTCCTTGACACATTAAATCGTGAAAAATACAGACACAGATATTGTGTGTGATAAACATCTGTGACTAATTTTAAAAAAGTAGAAAAACATTAATAACACAAGAAAACTAGTATTCAAAAAGACCATAATAAGAATATAAAAACAACAAGAAAGAGTCTGGAGTGTGAGTGAAAATGGAAAGTACAAAAAGTACTTATTTCAGACAACAGTCTAGTCTTATTTTTGTGCTTACCACATCTGTAATGTTCATGACTCTCTGAACCAGCTTGTCTGTATCCTTTGACCGAGACCCTATCGGTGTGAACCACATGCTCTGAAAGACTTCATTGACAAGTTTCTGCAAAACACAGTTCATGTAAGAATAAATTATCTGCAAACAATCATTTCATTCTGTGCACAATCATTCTATTCCACTGTGTAATGAACATCAAAGTGTGTACAATGATTGATTTTGTGAATATTTGTTGGGTACAATCAACACAAATATCAGATCATAAACTGGCATGAATATTTCTTGCAATGGATCTTCATACACCATAATTATCTGTCCTAATTAATAACTACCATTTTTAGAATTTCTAAAACTTTTATATCACTTATCTCAAGGGTCTCAAAAGCTAAGGTTTATGAACCATACAGTAATGGCAAATATATTTATGGGTGATTCTTATGAGTAATTTACTAGACATTTGTATGTCTCATATCACTTATTAAAAAACAGGAACAGTGTATGTGCACTTACTTTAATTCCCTCCTCATCATTGACCCTCCTTATCATCTTAACACACATTTCCGGGATCTTGGGAAAATCACTCTGTTCAATACAAATATCTTTGAATATTCGTATGACTCGTTTTCTCACACTGATTCCTGTATCCTATAATTAAAGAAATAAAATTTGCGATGTTAACTTAGCAATTATATAAATTGATGACAGTCTAAAAATGATGACAACAAAAACAGTATTTAAAATACAAATCATTTCTTCTTGGTGCTAGTAACACCAAATCTATATTTTTTACAGGAAAAATAATTGTTACTGATTGAATCATTTCAGGATTTCTAATGACATTATATCATCATAATGTGCAATACCAGTTGGCGTAGGCGATCACGTCCTTCCACAATATTTTATCCACAGTGTTTCATATCAACTCTGTTGTTGACTATTTTCCATGTCATGACACCAAGCTATCTTGTAGCCTCTTTATTTGTCATCAGCAATCTCTTTCCATTTATTTTGTCAGTTGTAAGCAGGTTATTCAACTTTTCTCTTATCATGATGTGCCCGAAGAACGTTTTAACTCCCTTTTTGTGTTGGTCTCTTTGAGGATGTCATCATTGGTCTTTTTAGCTGCCCAGGTGACTTTCAACATTCTTATGAGAAATACCACCTCTGTGGCCTTTAATCGCCTTTTAATTTCTTTCTCTACTGTCCATGCTTCGCTTCCTTATGTAAGAAATGGCTCTATATAGCACAGATAAACTCTCTTTCTCACTTCTATTGACATAGACTTGTGGCATAAGATGTTTTTCATTTTCTGAAATACTATTTTGGCCTGAACTATTCTGCTTTTTATTCCCGTGGTGCATCTTCCATCTGATGTTATTATTGTGCCCATGTGATACTATATACAAAGTATTTTAAAAGATATTGCGCAACCAGTTTTTGACAATGGAAACAAGAAAAAGAGTTCTTTAATGCTATGTAGAACCTGTCTCAACATATGGATGTAAATCATGGACATTAGGACAACAGACTAGAAAATTACTGGATGCTGTAGAAATGTGGTTTTACAGAAGAATATCGAGAACATCATGGACAGCTAAGCAGAGTAATGAACACATTCTGAAAGAGGCCAAAGCAAAAAGAGAGTTAAATTTTCAATATTAAGCAGAACCAATCATCATTTTTTGGATCAAACATGCAATGAGAAGGGAACAGCTGGAATATATTTTGACAAATTGGAAAATGGAAGGACGTAGGGATAAAGGGAGCAATGAAAAAACTCACTCACTCACTCATTCACCCACCCACTCACACAAAAAAAAAAAACATTAACTATAATCTATAACTATGCCTAGAATGGTTTGGCAGGTCAACAACAGAAATAATAAACAACTGTCAAGATCGGGAGTTGTGGAGAGACATGATCACCTCTATGCCAGGCATGGTACTTGACGATAAAAAAAAAAATTACAAAGGACCCCCCCCAAATTTAAAAGAAATGTAATTAAAAATCAATTTTAAAATGTGATTCCACATATCAGGAGCATTGTTCCTTAATATGTTGCGTTACACAAGATATACAACATAACAACCAATAACATATTAAAAAAAAAAAACAATTAATGCTTACCAGAATCCTATCAGAAAGCATGTCATAGTAATTTGGAATGAGGTCAGGTTGAATAAGGATAAACTTGCCAACCAACTCAATGGCAGCTTCTCTGACTGAAGTTGACTGGTCCAAGAACCTGCCATGTACTCCACGCTGCATGTCCGACTAAAATATACAGTGACAGATATTTACTTTCAAATAAGGAAAATAGACAATGTAAAAATATAACATTGATATTGTCTTCTACATTAAAGAAAAAAATTCCTCTCAACTGATTAATATGTTAAGCTAGGTATCCTTTTCATGTTGCTGTGGATTCCATTTATTATTATATTTGGTTCTTCAACTTGTTTCTTTGTAGATTCCTGTCAAGTTATTATTTTACTGATTTGTTTATAAAATATGTCAACTTTTCTCCTAGTTTCTATATGTGCATTGTTATTTAGTTCTCATCCATTATTTCTGGTCATCTTATGTAAAGTAAGCAATAAAAGCATCAATTGGTGAAAGTTACAACTTAAAAACATTTTTAGTAACATAAGACAAGGCAAGATTATAAAGTAATAAAACCAAGGAAAAGTAAAAGAATATAACAAAAATTTGAGTTATTTCTAATAAACAATAAAAAGTCAGGTGGGTTAAATTGGACAAGCAAATGTTTAAAAACTGCTACTTTGCTGTTTACATGCACTGAATAAAATTGCCAAACGAATGAAGTGATGGCAGATCTATTCCATCAAGATTAAGCTGAATGTATAACAAACCACTTCAGTGGAATATGGTAGTGGATGATCAGGTTTGATAACCTGAAAACTAAGTGTTCATTTCCTAATGGAAAGCCCCAGTCAGTTCTGTTGGTGGGTACTTGGCATGTAAAGTATTACAAGTGATGAAGTTCACTTGGCAAAATAGGAGGCAAAGGTGCCTAACAGCTGGGAGCTGTTAGCGATCCACAGCTGATGGTTTGTGCCTAAATTGGTGAACCAGAACCATCCAGACCCTACTCTACCTCTTTTTGGTGCCTCCAGAAATACCATTAAAACACTTCACAAAATAACAACATAATATTCTACAGAACTACTTCAATATTTTGTTAGGTTTTTCCTCAAATTTTTCTTAAACACAAAAATATATGCAATAAATTAATAATTATACTCACCCTGGCAAGTATTCCTGGGTCTGCTTCGACAACCTGGGTAAGGCATTTCATGGCTTTGGTTCTCACTGCTACTGCTGTTTCACTTAACACCTTCAGAATCTACAGAAATATGGTTAGTTAAAATAAATGACTGACAGATGTCTGTGACTGGTCAAACATTAAAGCATTTGTTGACACTAACTCATTTACACCAAACTATGAATGTTGACCAAACAAATCTTTCACAAATGTATAAAAGCTGTAAAAATGTTGAAAAATTAAAGTGATTTCAACTATGTTGTCATAGCAAAAGAACACTTGTTGAAACTCAATTGTAATTTTGGAAGCACTCAAAAACATTTATTGTCCAAGATCTTATTTCCGACACAATGACAGTCAATTTAAAATTAAATTAATGCAATTAATTGCTGAAATTATTGAATGATTTAAATAACTACCGCATTCCAATGAACAGACAACATATTTTCGGGGGGAGGGAGAGAGAGAGAGAGAGAGGAGAATAAGTGTGAATAAACTCCCCAAATAACTTTACATTTTTGGTGACTGAAACAAAAACTATCAGTTTTACCTGAGTCAGATAGATGTCAAAACTTTGAGCAAATGGACGCTTGGACGAAAGATATCTGGCAACAAGGCATGCACTGTCATAGTCTAGCTTGGCTCCTGCATGCCTGAAAGAAGAAATAATCATTGATGTAACGTTAAAGTGAAATTTGGGTATTTCATTATCCATCTGTATCTATGAGATTCACTTTTCTGTAACTTTTCAGTCAGTATCAATTATTTTTTACCTGCAGCATCTTCAGATGAGTATAGCTAGCTCACTTAAGTTGTCCTATAAATATAATCTGTCAGTAAATGCAACAAATAACGTTCAAAGAGTAGAATGAACCATCATTAATAAAGAGCCAATCACAATTTACAAAAGAAGGAAGTCATAAACATATTTGGTCAGATAGTTACTTCCTACACTCCAAAGAAGAAGTATCTTATGTTCATTGCAAGTTAGGTACAGCTAGAACAGATAACCAGCACTCATTTTATTACTGAGGAAATGCAATGATGAGACCAAACACTGGGCAGGAGAAAATGAACAAACCCAGAATCTGGCATGCAACGTGAAGATTAGAGAAAAATTAGTGTTGGTGAACTAAAGGTTAACAAAGGAAACAAGCAGGGAGGTATAGTATCAGTAATCACACTAATTAATACACAGCTGGGACAAGAATTAATGGAATATTATGAAAAAAATATTATTGATTCAATATAATGACATTTAGGTTATATATAGGAATAAAACAGAGAACGATCTAGAACAATAATTCAGAAGACATTAATAACTGATTAATTATAGGAAGAGAATAAAAAAAACTAAAGAACAGTAGAGAGGACATGCCTCGAGATACTGAGGAGTTAAAATGATTTTATTAGAACATCTTTTGAAATTTAAATATTTAAGTGGTAAATTAGCTTACTCTAATCTGCCAGGGAAACATTGCACTGGGAAACATATGGAAATCCAAAGAAATTAGGTTAAATGCAAAAATAAAAATTTTCAACTCAAATGTTAGTTCGGTCCTATTATATGGCTGTAAAACATGGAGAACAACAAAATTGACAATCATGAAGATACAGACTTTCATTAATGGATGCTTACGCAGAATAAAAGGATGGAAATGGCAGGACAAAATCACTAACATAGAATTATGGAAATGTACCAGTCAAACACCAGTGGATAAAGAGATACAGCGAAGACGATGGTGCTGGATAGGACACGCACTATGAAAGCCAACTGAGAGTATTACACAACAGGCCCTTTTTTGGAATCCCCAGGGGAAAAGACAAAGAGGAAGACCAAGGAATTCTTGGGGAAGACAGATAGAAGCAGAGATGAAGATGATGGGGAAGACATGGAATGATCTTAAAAAAATGGCAAAAAACATAACTACTAAGAAAATGTTTGTTGAAGACCTATGCTCCACTGGGTGCTAAAAAGGTAGAAGAAGAAGAAGAATCTGCTAGGGGGTTTTGGAATACTATAAAACTTAAGAAAGTTTCAGTCATTTTCAATAAATGGCAACAGCTATTAAAACATATAAGACACTTATCCTGTTATATGATATATTAATTCAGTAGTATTTAGCAGTGAGACAACAATAAACATACTTCAAATTTGCAAGTGGTCTGCTAGAACAAGATATCTGGGAGCAAAGAAACAATTTCCGTTTCTCTGCATTCTGCATAACTTCTGTAGATTTTTCTTCTTTGGTCTCATTGAAGTCCTCATCCTGGTCATCCCCCGATGAGTTGTGCTGTGCTTTCAGTGTTTTTTCTGCCTCAACTGTGGTATCTCGGAACCACTGAGCAATGTAGAACTGCCGAGCACACTATAGTAGAAGAAAACAAACACATAACAGTTTATAAAAAAAAAATAAAGTAAAGTACCCCCATCACGCCAAGTGGCGTATAGGGAATATAGTGTTTGTTAGTGACCATAAATTTTACTGACCTTCAGCACATGATTTTTGGGGTAATGTGGTCGGTATTACGCCCATGTCGCTTTACATTCCCAGAAAAAAATCTGGTGCCCATTAAAGGCTGGGTGAACCGGAAGTCATCGGTTGGGATCGAACCCCACCTCTTGTCCTTTGTATTCCAGTTCACTAACCACTGAGCTATCGCGGCTCCCACATTAACAGTACATTCTACAATTAGTTTACATCCTCTTTTTTTTCTGAGTAAAATCTAACAGAGGCATACTAAAACAACTGTATCCTTGACATACTAATTATAGTTTGTAATGACAAAGTAAAGCTTCACTCCACTGACATTCTCAAGAAAACATAAACTGACAACTGTTTCCATTATTTATTTACAGCTGTACTACAAAAAGATATACTTACAAGTAATGCAGATTCACTCTGAGCATTGTAGGCCAAATATTCCAACATTGCTTGTTGCAATTTTTCTGTGAGGTCTGGCATTCCTTTTGACTGTGATGTAAAGAAATCTCTTGATTATAACATAATTATACAATTACCATTAAATAAGTGGCGAGATATGATGAAGGTGAGATAGGAGATATTGAAGGTTACAACATACTTCTCTCAGAATCTCATTTGGACTTAAAGAGCCACCAGTTTAAGATGAATATAATTATAACAATATTAATTCATCATGTGCCATACCGGTTGGCGTAGGCGATCATGTCCTTCCACAATCTTCTATCTACAGTGCATCATATCAGTTCTGTTGTTGACTGTTTTCCATGCCATGACACCAAACTATCTAGTATTTTCTATCTTTGTCATCCGCAATCTCTCTTTCCTTTTATTTTGCCAGTTGTAACCAAATATTCCAACTTTCCTCTTCTCATGATTTGCCCAAAAAATGTTGGTTGTTTCTTTCTGATGTTTTTTAGGAGCTGCCTTATTGTGTTGGCCTCTTTGAGAACTTCCTCATTGCTCTTTTTAGCTGTCCAGGGAGCTTTCAACATTCTTCTGAGAAATCCCATCTCTGTGGCCTCTAATCGTCTTTTCATTTGTTTGTCTATTGTCCATGATTCGCTTCCATAAGGGTTAGCGTATTCGGGTAGCGGGGTAGAGTTCTGCCCTACCAAAGGAGGAGTAAGATGTCTCCTTTCCTCCGCAAGTCTTCGGGACACACTTGGGCAAGGCGGAGCTCCCGTTTAGCCCCCCTATCAGGGTTATATGAAGCCATTGGAGCAGGTGATGGATGGTGTTGTGGGAGCAGCCGACAAGTAGTACCGGTTATAGTCCCCACTCCATGATGGCAGGCAGAGGATCTTATGTATAGAGACAATGGCGGCGATCTCAGACTAATAGTCACTGCCAAGAACGAAAGGAATGGCAAACTACCTTCTTATATTGCCTAGACTAATCATGACAAATCACAACTTAATAATAATATAATAAAATTAAATACAATATAATTATTCAAAACATTCATCTAGGTGCTTATTTAGAGACACAAACTGTGAATACTTAAAATATAAAAAGAAAGAGCGTCAAATAGTATATAATGTTATATGGATAAAGAGTATTTTAAGTTTAAAGTAGCTAGTGCTCTTTCCCACAACTAAACAGTGTCTCCCAGCAAATGAACCCATCATAATATTTCAATCAGTTTGTTACCAAAATACTTTTACAAACACACACATTGATATAATTTCTCTGTATATTTCCATCCTCACTTGCCTTTCAGCATCAAGGGAATTATAGGCTGGGTTCTTGTGCTTTTCTCTATCTCTGGGCATTTCCGGCTATTATGTTTCCAATATTCCATCCATCAATCTTTTTTTGTTGCCATCCCTTGGGTCTGGTGTTCTTGTAGTATTTGTTTAAGACTTATTGTGCCATATTTTGATCGCTCCATTTATCACGTGACCAAAGCTTTTTTAATCGGTTAGTTTCTTTATATATTTAATTTTACATCCTCACATGCCATTGGAAAATGTTGATCTAGAACTTCAATAGTGGGACAGACTACATTATTTTGTGGAACAGCCTCTCTCACGGTTATTTTTGCCAATATTGGAATGACAGGTCTAGCAGCAGAATGTGCCAGGCAGTTTTATGTTGAGGAGTCTCACTACACACACAGACACTCTCTCTCTATCCTTATTTATCTACACACAAAACATGCTATCATTTTGTCAGAAAATGAGAGATTATGAAACTTGCCTCATTTTTCTTGCTTGCTGCTGTTGTTGCTGCTGCTTCTTCATCATCATTTTCACTAACCTGCATAAACAACAAATCTTTCAAATAGAAACATGTATGTGTACATTTCATAATAATAAATTTTTTTTTAAATGCCAGAATAAAACAATGTTGACAGTATTGATTATTAACAAAGATGTCTGACCATAGAAAATAGTTTGAATTCAAGGTCTGGCTTACCCACTCCATAGCTCTGGTGATAGCAAGACCTTTTCTATATGTTTACATTTGTGTTGCCATGGTGTCACTGTCTCTTGACTTCACTTCCATTAAACTCAATAAAAACATAACTCATGGGATCATCACTACAGCAGAAATGATATTGCACTACTTTTCTTTTTGAGGATTTATGTGCAAAATCAGCTATAGTTTGATTAACTTTTACAATTAACAAGATATATTGTCACAAATGATTAACACCTGACATTCAAACTGAAATACCTTTCTCCTAGTGTTCTACTATATTCCCGAGGACTACTACATGCAATAATAAGAAACTTTATATTTTCACAGCTACTATTTTTAATAAATTTAAAATCAGAAATCAAATTCCTGTCCATATTGTTTATAATGTTCTGGTAACAGTCAAAAAATAAACAAACAATATGCGCAAAAGTAGAGTAAAAAGTTCCCTCCACACTGAGGTGTATGGTGTTAGTGCCCATTTATTCAATTACAGATGGCATATTCTGTTGTGTGATGTGGTCAGTTAGCAAGCCAGTACACCCAATTTTTCCAGAAAAATCATGTAGCCATTTAAGGTTGGGTGAACCTAGAAGCTGTTGATTGGGTTTGAAAATTCCCTGGTGTAGTGATAACCACATTACCCAAAATGTGCCACTGGGAAAAAAACATATAGGCATTAAAATAATATTTCACACACACCATACTAGAATTGTAATGAGGTTCTTCCTTCTATAAACCTAGCCTTACTAATTTGTTTCAAAAAGGTCTTTCATATTGTCTTGACAAATTAACACTGTTCTGCTCAAATCCACAAGATTATCAATGTTATCAAATTTAAAGCACTTATATACTATTAATGGCAGATGGGGGTGAAGACCTTAAGTTGATTACTTAATAGTAAGGCATGAGTTAAAAAAGATCAATTTATGATAACAGAATATTTCCTTGTTATTATTGGCTACCAAGAAATTAGTACATTAAACATATTTTTATTTTAATAAGAAAATTTACTTTAGCTTAAGATATGTCTTGTCATAGTTACATTTTTTGTAAAGACAATTTGAAGATATTTTATTTGATTTATTAAATATCTTTTTAGCCTGCACAATAGTTGCCATTTAATAATCATAACATTGGAAAGCAACCATAAAATATTTAAGTTTCAAACCTCAATTCTAGAATTTATATGTGTTAGTTTCATTAGATTGATCTTGTAACATTAATGCACTTTATGAGACACAAATGCTACCAGTCAAGAAAGTCTACATGAAACATAAGATTTCCATACATAACTATATTAAAAATTTACACTTACTTCATTTTTTTAAAAGTGTTATCTAGTAAACAACTCAGCAAACACATGAAAATCAGTTAACACAATACAAACCTTCTGTACAATGTCATTAATCACATCTTGATTTAGCTGACTAGTAATTGCATCTTTTCTCAGCCTGGCTGCCACAATGCCCAGATACTCCAAGGAAGCAACACGCAAAGACATATCAGTTGACTTACTACTGAATTGCTGCACCTGTAAAATCAAGAAACACATGATTTCTTTACAGAACTAACACTTAAAGTTATCATTTGATGTTATAAAAGTAACTGATTAGCTATCTCGTGACAAAAACAGTTCACAACTAAAACACCACTAGACAAATGAAAAAAAAATTAATGGGGACAAACAATCTGACCAATTCATTATTTAATGGTCACCAAATATTCTGTGAAAGATCGTTACTATAGACACTACCAAGCATCTACACTGACTCTGAAAATCTGATAGAAAGAAATACCAAGCTGATAAGTGACAGGAGCCTAAACACATATATCTGTAAGAACAAACACACTGGGTAGGAAGATTACTTGCGGAGGGACAGATCTCACCAAGGAACAAATAAAAGCTTTGGGACTATTCATCAGATATTAAGCAGACTGTGGGCTTGCTTATCTAGCAAAACATCGAGGCTGAGAGATCAAGAGGTAAAATGTTAGCCTCTAGGCAGGATGGTCCTGGGTTCAAATCCCACCAAAGGCGGTGAAAATTTTAATTCTAAAACCCGCGTGACTCCCATTCTTGTGACTTTACCCTTCTATAAATCTCAGGGTAGTGAGACCACATGTCTAGCCATCTTGGAAAACAGGTCATGTATGCACTCTCGCACGCTAAGAACACTTGGCAATTAAAAAGTTGAAAGAGTAGCCCAAAAATGGTCACTGCCCAGGGCAAAAAAAATGTTACGCAAATCTATCCATGCCAATGGATAAAGGCACAAATATCATGGTTTTGCAGTAAACTAATGACACAACTGAACTACTGACTTATCATGATTGCTTGCTACCTACTATCTGTCAAGAGGACAAAGGCCATTATTACTGACACAACACATCTGCACTCTCCTAATGGGTAAATGCTAAGAAGAGAAGAAAGATCAAAGCTGGAATCTTACCAAAATTCTTCCTAGAAGGCTAAGGAGTAGTTCTGATGCTGGCCATTCAGGTTTGTTAACAGTTGTTAGCAAGTCTTGAACAAAGTTCTCAAACAAATGTCTGTAATCTTCCTCTCCTTTTGTTGTACACCTATATATGACAAAGATGATAGTGATATGAAATAATGCAACATTAAATGTATTTTACACAAACTTATGTTATTCATACAATTTTTTAAAATGTGTTCATACCACAATGGAATAAGTAGCTATGTAAAATTAAACAGTTAATTTTCCCATTTAGACAGATGTTGGCTAAATTCCTGGCAGGGTAACCATTTTTTTCCTACTTGGAGTGAGATGAAAATCCCACTATGTGGTTGACAGCAATAAGCTTGTGACAGCATTCTAAATATCTCGACAGACCATGAGAAAGTGGATAATCTTGTATTAAGTGTCAACACTTTGTTTTCTTCAAGCCTGCTTTAATCAACTCAAACATAAGAACAATTTTGAGGAATGCTATCACAGGCTTTAATCAACAAAGGACAAATCTCTAATGCACCTGTTGTTGTAAAGACTAAAAGCCTTTTAGAGATTGAATAAACGCCTGAATAAATGTATTATTTTGATGATCATCAGAGTAGAATACTTGACATCCTATAACAGCCAGTAAATGTTGCCAGAAACACATTATATTACTCATATTGAACAAGGGAGAACACCTTTCCTCCCCCACCAAAGAAAAGTCTATATGTGTCATATAACAAGACAAACTGAGGGAATGGAACATGAGATAAAAGAAAACAACTGAGAAAAGATATGAAACTGTTGTAGAGGATGATTTCGAAGGAAGTCGGTAAAAGAAATGATAAACAGATATAAAGATAACAAAGAGCCCCCGCCACGCCACATGTGTATAGGGAATATATATAGTGCCCAAATTGGCGTAGACCTTTGATATATTATCTTTGGGGTAATGTGGTTAGTATTATGCCGATGCTACTTTCCCTTTCCAGATAAAAAATCTGGTACCCATTTCATCATCTTCATCAAGTACCAAGCCTGCTGGTGTAGGTGACCATGTCTCTCCACAACTTTCGATCATGACAATTATTTATCATTTCTGTTGTTGACCTTCTGCCAAGCCATTCTCTTAAGCTGTCTGGTATCTTTTCTCTTTGCTTCCCTCTATCTCTATTTCTTCGTCCCTCAATTTTCCCAGTTGTTACAAGATGTTACAGCTGTTCTCTTCTCATTAAATGGCCAAAAAGTGATGATTATTTTTTCCTAATATTGGGAATTAACTCTCTTTTTCTTCGGCCTCTTTCAGAACGTTTTCATTACTCTTCTTACCTGCCCATGGTATTCTCACCATTCTTCTGTAAAACCACATTTTTACAGACTCCAGTGATTTTATTAATCCGTTGTCCTATTGTCCATGATTCACATCCATATGTTAAGACTGGCTCCACGTAACATTTAAACTCTTTTTCTTGTTACTATTGTCAAAAATGGATTGCATAGTATCTTCCTCATTTTTTGGAAAGCTGCTTTTGCCTGAACCATTCTGCATCTCACCTCTGCTGCTGCACATCTTCCGTCTGAGGTTAACAAAGCTCCCAAATATTTAAATTCATTTACCTGTTTTAATATTGTTCCATTTGTCTTTATTGTGCACTGAGGTGATGTCTTTTTCTTTGTTGTTACCATTACCTCTGTCTTTTTGCTATTAAGGCTGAGTCCTTTATTTTTGCTTTCTTTCACTATAATGTCTAACATTTCTTGTAACTCCTTTTCACTCTTAGCGGTTAAGACTGTATCATCAGCATACCTTAGATTATTTATATTATGACCTCCAATTGTTATTCCAGGCATGCCCCTTATGGATCTTAAAATAATCTCATTATAAATATTAAACAAATCTGGTGACAGCACACAACCTTGTCTAACACCCTGTTTTATTTGTTGAAACATTCCCAATTGGTTTCCAGTTCTTATGGCCGCTGTTTGTTGCCAGTACATGTTCTTTATTATTCTTAGATCTTTGCTGTCTCCGTTTATGCTTTCAAAAATTGTGATTATTTCTTGGTGCTTTACTTTGTCAAATGCTTTGGTATAATCTATGAAACATAGGTATAGATTTGTTTTCACCTCTATGGCTCTTTGTACTAAAGATCTTATGATGTATATGGCATTGCTTGTTCCTTTATCTCTAACAAAACCACACTGTTCATCGCTAATTTCTGGACTGATTTTATTTCGCACTTTTCGCATGATGATTCTTTGTAATATATTAGTCATGTGACTCAAAAGGCTTATTGTGCGATGATCACCGCATTCAATAGCCTTAAATGGATACCGGATTTTTTTCTGGGAAAGTAAAGCGGCACAGGCGCAATACCGACCATATTACCCCAAAAATCATATGCTGAAGGTCTGTAAAATTTATGGTCGCTAACACCATATTTCCTATACGCCACTTGGTGTGATTCTAAGCTTTCCTACAACTAGTAAATGATCACTATTGCAATCTGTCCCCGGTCTAGTTTGCACACATACTAGTCTGTTTCTAAATCTATTGCTTATAATTATATAATCAATTTGATTGTGTGCGTTGTCCCCTGGGCTTTTCCATGTCCACAGACATCATGGATGTTGCTTAAACCAGATGTTTCCTATCACCATGTTGTTTGTTCTTGCCCAGTCAATAAATTGTTTACCTCTTTCATTCTTCTCGCCTAAGCCATAATGACCAACTACTTCCTCAACTCTTTCCTTTCCTACTTTTGCGTTAAGATCACCTAGAACTATAGTGTTTACATATGGTTTGCATGCACAAAGTGCCTTATTTAACTCGTCGTAAAATTTATCAATTGTTTCCTCTAGACTGTCTGCTGTTGGTGCATAAACTTGTATAAGATTTATGTCTATTGGCTTTCCATTCAATTTCACTTAAAGGACTCTGTCAGATATTTGGTAAAAGCGTTTCACTGTCCTTGCTCTTTCTGCATCCAAGATGATACCTATTCCTCTTTGGTGTTCAGTATCTCCAGAATAGATTATTTTATGTTCATCAGAATATATCTCCCCTGATCCAGTGTATCTCATTTCGCAAAGTCCCAGTAAATGTAAACCCATTCTTTTAATTTCCTGTTTGATGTTTTCCAGTTTACCCTTCTGCACGATTGTTCTCACATTCCAAGTACCTATCTTTAGAGTCCGTTTTATCTTTATTTTGCTTACAGTAGCTTGATGACGATCGGGTATCACCTGTGATACATGATGTCCCCTACCGCACGAGGGTTTTCCATTGGAATCCCCCTTAACGTTATTGTGATTTCTATTATTGTGGCGATGCATGACTGTACAAAGAAATTACGGCGGTGGTTTTCTGTTGCCTTCCGTCGGTTTGTTTACGGTTGGCTCCGCTAGCATTTGACTAAAAAGTCTTACCCACAAGGCAGTAGGGTTGTTTTACTTCGGGGTACCCTCCCTTAGCCGTTTACTCTCCTGAGCATACCTGCAAGGCAGCCGCAGGTTGTACTGTTTACCGCATACAGTAGCAAGTAAATTTACCCAACCTGACACATTTAAGGCTGGGTGAATCTGGAAGCCATCAATCTGGATTGAACCCAACCACTTGTTCTTAATAGTCCAGCTCACTAACCACTGGGCTATCGCTACTCCCACAGAGATAAAAAGTTGTGGAGAAATATGATCATTGGTGCTGGCAGGCATGGTACTTGGATGATGATGATAGAATACACTCATCATTCTTGATCCTTCTTGCACTGTTAGACATTACACAGGGCTTGTAGTGTTTTTCGCCACCCATCTCTATTCTTGGCGAGATGTTCAATCTTATCTAATGAGTCTATGCCTGCCAACATTGTTTCTCTTGTAAGGATTCTTTTTAGTATCTCTTTAGGTCTTTCTCTTTTTGTGTAACCTGATGTTTCCTATAGAAGAACCTGCTTTAGAATTCTCTTGCTGTCTCCTCTCAGCACATGCCTAACATATGTTCATCTTTTTTCCTTAATTGTAGATGAAATCTTTGGTTGCATGGGCATTTCTTTTATTTCCACATTAACCTTCAATTCATTCCATTGTAGACAGAGTATATTTACTCAACATTGGGGTGATAAAGATCATAATTGGAAGGCCAGTTTTTAGAATAAATAACCAGTCAATGAAAACTGAATATGGCAAAATTATTACTTCAAATATTTCTCTACTTTTAACAAATTACAAACACATACACCCCACACACACAAATTAACTACTTACTTTTTCAAAAACACAGACAAAAAATTGTAGCCTGTCCGCATAGCAGTTTCGTAAGAGGTCACAATCACTACATCATTATCACTCTTATGGGCAGTGTTCTGTGAATGTAACACAAATTCTTAGTAATTTCTAAAAGGCAGAATACTGTACAAATTATTCTCAGTAAAAATATACAACACAGGAAAGTTCAGCTCTGCTGCAGGTGCTGAGAACCAACCATTAACACAAATATATTATTGACACCATTTAGCACACAATTAGCAGAACTGCCAGGCTTATATTTTTCCTTCATTTGCTTAATTTATTCTGGGTCTTTCCTATTTATTAAATGTTCCACTTAAGTTTATTATCTTAATAAATACACAAAACTATAATAAATTTATTAAATATTTAAATAGGAGCCTGGTTACGCCAATGGTTAATCTGAAATAATGCTATATCTATATCAAACATTTAAAACATTCTTTAAAAAAATAAAATAAAATAAATAATTTCCATTATATTCAGATGAAATTATAATCTGGCTTTACTGATTAAATTACTTATTTGCATTTTTCATGATGTATAATTTTTGGCACAATTAGCAAGGATGATTTTTTTTTTTTACACTGTGTATATTTATATATACTGACAGGCATATCAAGTAAACTAAGTAGACCATCTAGTTGTTTACTGGTTTCTTTTGTGAAGAAACTCAAAATGAAATGGTGCAGCCATGTATCTCGATCATCTGGTCTGACAAAGATCACTCTCTACAAGGAATTGTGAAAGAAGGGAGAAGACGTAAACATAGAAAGAGATGAGAAGATAACATCAAAGGATCTCAGCTTAGTAGAGTCCCATAGAATGACTGAGGATAAAGATCAACGGAGAAGGCTAATGAAGTCAGGAGTGCCCCCCAGGGCTATGGGGATGAGGAAGAAAACTTATGATAGTTGATCCACATAAGTAAAGTAAAGTACCCCCGTAACGCCAAGTGGCGTATAGAGAAATATGGTGTTAGTGACCCTATATTTTACAGACCTTCAGCACATGATTTTTGACATAATTCAAAATTTTTTTTTCCCTTTTCAAGTTTATATCTATTTGTGATTAAGCAAATAAACAATCCACTTTGAACATTTACAATTTTAGATAACTTTATAAATATATGCAAAGATAAGAGCAAATATTTAGAGGTCTCAGAAAACAATTACAAAAGGTAGGAATTGTCAGTTGCTTCTATTTATAAAGCACTTGGTCATTAGCAACACATTAAGTTGTTAAAATAACCAAAAGCTATGAAAATGAACATGGGCTAACCACTTCTGTGTTTACAGATTTGTTCTTTTTATGTTTGTCCTCCTCTGCTTGCTTCTCCTCAGAGTCTACTTCTGGTAGCTTCACGACACACTGAATAAGCTGTAAGGCCAATGCGGTCACCATCTGTATGGATTCATCAGAGTTTAACCTGAAATACAAAAGTGACAAACAAAATTACATTTATACAAACATAATATATACATATATATGTAAATATATGGTTTTTTTCTTCACATACGATTTGAAGCCTTTGAAATATGGATTTATAGAAGAATCGAAAGAATTGGATGGAAAGAAAAGGAAAAAATTTATGAATGAAAAAAGTTTTAAAACACCTAAAAATGTAAAGAGAACTACTAAACACGATTCAAACAAGGAAATTACATTTTTGGGGCATATTAAAAGACACAGCAGCCTGCTAAAAGTATTCTTGGAAGGGAAAATAAAAGATAAAAAAGGTAGAGGCAAACCCTAACACGGATAAGTCAGCCTATGACAACCTGTACTATCAAAGCAAAAGACAGAGTGGAATGGTGCTCCATGGTAGTCAACCTTCGATGTGGAGGTGGCACTCGATGATGACGGCACATGATTGGAAGGAGATTGATGCTAAGCTCAAAAAGCAAGTGTTAGGTGCTGTTTTGTTGAAAATGCTGTTTCATTGCCATTTGCTTGCTTTGCCTAGGCGACTGCTTTAATATATCAGAGAAAGAAATTGAATTGCTGGGGATACCATATACTCATACACCTTGTTGGGTAGAGACATATACTCATACACCTTGTTGGGTAGAGACATATACTCATACACCTTGTTGGGTAGAGACATATACTCATACACCTTGTTGGGTAGAGACATATACTCATACACCTTGTTGGGTAGAGACATATACTCATACACCTTGGCAACAATTGCCTATTATTCTTCCCTCTGAAATTTCTGGTTTTTAAAAAAATTTTGTTTACTCCCAAAGTCTTCGATAATAAATAAAATTAGAACTATGGAGATAAGATATATACCAAATAACAGAAATAAAAGAAACTAACATTTATAAAATTGATTGTCAACAGTTTCATTTGGATATCAAACATAAATTATGCTAGAATGTGTTATTTGTGGTTTCTTGCATGTTTGATAATCACTTTTGTACATCTATAGAATTGGTTGTTAACTGCTATTGAACATCACAACAGAACCATAGCAATGTATATACAGGTACTGCTGATATTTATTTACAAGTATAGTTACTGGTATTAAACTGCTAGAACACACAATTTAGATAAGAGAAGGAATATCTTGGTCTACAACTACGGCTCAACAGGTCTATAGATAGAAAGGTTACTGGTATTAAACTGCTAGAACACAAAATTTAGATAAGAGAAGGAAAATCTTGGTCTACGCCCTATAGGACGGCTACAGCTCAAAAGGTCTATAGATAGATAGGTTACTGGTATTTTAAAAAAATATAAAAATATGTCAGTGTGTATATTTTCCTACTAAAGGGCTGATAAAAGACAATAATACCTTGTATGTATACACATATAAAAATAAACTAGTTATCTATCTATTGACCTTTCGAGCCGTAACCGGCCCATAGGGCGTAGACCAAGATACACCTTCTCCTATATGAATTTTTGTTCTAGCAGTTTTCCAAAATGGAGGAATTATTTTTCTCCGGCTTGGTATTGAACCGTTGATCAGAGGTTTAACAAGCCGCTATCGTAAAAACGATGTTGTTAATGAAACGTAGTTATCTAACTATTGTGATATTTTGCTTCAGAATTAAGTACCTGTAATTTCTGAGATTTCTCTTGCTGGATGGAAGTCTGGCTAAACTTGCAAATATATCTTCTAATATGAGCTGCCTATGTTTGGAGTAGCGAGAAAATACCTGCAGAGGGAAATAAATCTTAAATTATCACAACCTAGAATATGTTTAGAACACACATAAAACATTTAATGTGATCAATAAAGTATGTTGGACATTAGTACCTCATAACTTTATTTCAAAGTTTTCATGCATCCCACACACCCAGACAGTGTATACTATTTTCACCATGGATCTTTGTTATAATGAAAATAATAATTACTAATGTTTAGCTACAAATGTCTGCAGTAGTAAAAAAACAAGGTAGCAAAGATGACGTCCAACTTGAAATCAATGACATATATATATATATACACACACACACACACACATATATATATGCATACATATATATACACACATATATGCATACATACACATACATATATATATTAGTATCAGATGCATGTAATTTCCCCCACAAATCATTAATCAGGTATTACCTGATCATTTAAACCTTCAGGAGAATAATCTATATAGCTTCCATTTTTATGGTCTTTATTAGTAGACAAATCATCATCACCATGTGCCATACCGGTTGGCGTAGGTGATCGTGTCTTTCCACAATTCATTTTATCAATTCTGTTGTTGACTGTTTTTCGTACCATGTCATCAAGTTATCCATTATCATCTCTTTTTATCATCCACAATCTCTCTCTCCCTGTTTTGCCAGTTGTAACCAAGTATTCCAACTTTTCTCTTCTTATGATGTGCCAGAAAAATGTGGATTCTTTTTTTCTGATGTTTCTTAGGAGTTCCCTTTTTGTGTTGGTCTTTTTAGCTGTCCAGGGAACTTTCAATATTCTTCTGAGAAATTCCATCTCTGCAGCCTCTAATCATATTTTCATTGATTTGTCTACTGTACACGATTTGTCTTCTGTCCATAGGTCAGAAGTGGATCTATATACTTGCTTGCTTATGTTCGCTCGATGACTAAAGTATTCTAGAGTATTCGTAGACTGTAGAATTCCTCTTCGTCATCCGCCCTTAAAAGGATGTTAAGTGGACGTGTCTGCGTTGTGTTGTGGTTTGCAGTATAACTGTTATATTTGCACCTTTCAGCCCAACACATCTGACTTCAGCAGGACATTTTTGAGTACCGAGTTGTCTTCCTACTTCGATCCCTGCTCCCTTGGCCAGACTAGACAGGTTAGTCTGTATCACTGATGAACTATTTATAACTTCCACTGACATAGATGTTTTGTACAAAATGTTTTTCATGTTTTGAAATGATATTTTGGCCTGAGCTATTCTGCTTTTTATTTCTCTTATGCATCTTCCGTTTGATGTTATTGTGCCCAAGTCTTTGACTCACTGCACTTGTTCCAGATTTGTCTTATTTATTTTTATTGTGCGTAATGATTGTTTCTTCGATATGACCAGTTACTATTCAGATAAATACCTTCAGAAGATAGAGTAATGGTAACTTACTGTTGTAACTAGTTTCATTGCATTTAGTTGTAGTTCACTGATATTCTCAACAAAAAATGTTGAAACACCCAATGATGAAACCTGGGGATATGTAAATAATACTGTTGCTGTAACACCTGAGTTATGGGAGACAAAAACAAAAGGTAACCACAATGTGCAGACTGATCCTGGCATTATGAACATCTAACTTACAAATACTCTAATACAATCTGATTTACTGCAGTAAAGGGTTTCGGCAAAGAAATGCAAATGAATACATACAAATGAGAAGATGCAGTAAAGCTAAATGTGAGGGAGAAATGAAAAAAAAAGAAGAAAAAATGGTATGGTAAAAGCTTTACACGATTGGTAGACGACACAGATTTGAACGACGTTTCGGCTCAATAGGCCATCAGCAGGAAGAAACAAACAACATCTGTGTGTGCGTCACGTTAAAGCTTTTACCATACCATTTTTTCTATTTTTCTTTCAATTCTCCCGTACTGCAGTAAAACCTCATAAACTATAACAGGTCATAATAATGAATGAGCACATTACTTTGTAATACACATTGTGATATTACACATCCAGGCAGTTTATTTACTTGAAGAAGAACAACATTTTTACTTGAAGAAGAACAACATTAGTCAGATAAAATTGTCATTTTACATACTTATGTGATATTTTGTATGTTTACCATTTAAAAAAATCATATTATCATTTCTATTGTTGACCTTCTTCCAAGCCATTCTCTTAAGTTGTTTGGTATCTCTTCCCTTAGCTTCCTTTTATCTTTTCATCCTTTCTTCTCTTCTTTCTATTGAATTTTCTTTCTTCTTTGTATTGTCAAAAACAGATTGCACAGTATCTTCCTCATTTTTTGGAAAGCTGCTTTTGCATGAGCTATCCTGCATCTCATTGCTGTTGTTCATAATTATAACTATTTAACACAAATGTAAAAACACTTCTCTTATATGGCTAAAAGAATGGTGTTCTATAATACAACTAAACACATATTACAAACATTTGTAAACAATTATTTTAGGAAATTCTGATTGTATGACATGATCAGAAATGAAGATATCTGGGAAAGGAAGAAAAACAAGGGTCAATCAAGCAACAGATTAGGAATAGAAAATGAAGATGGGTTGGACACACTCCAAGAAAGCATGATGCCTGTCATTATAAGACAAGAATTACGTTGGAAGCCACATGACACAGAAAGCCAAGAAAACACGGAGAAGAGATGTCATGAAAATTTCAAGAATACTGATGAATGGAGAGACTTGGTTTGTTGCTTATACTTAATTAAGGGGTCTTAAGGGCTTTGATTGATTGAATGATTATCAAAAGTATGTTTGTAGAACATAAATTCTGATGTAACTGATTGATAAAGGTGAAGGAAAACTCTTCTTTTTCTGCGATCATGGCTCAATGAGACTAGAATTCTGGACTGGTTGACCTTACAGTTTCTCTCCAGGAAGGTGAGCACGGAAATCATTAACCTCCTTGGGCCTGTGCACTGGGGTTTATCTTCAGGTTTGCTGAGAGTGAATTTCTTGATAGGCTGAAAATTGTATATGTGATTTTTTTTTTTTTATGGGCAGCATCACATGTTCGTCCATCTTTTAAGCTTACCTAGATGTCTTGCATTCTGGGGCTGGCTAAAGACATAAATCTTCTCTTGCCCACATCACCAGTGTGAGTGTGTATTCTAATTGGCACGCCCTCTACGATGTCATTTATAAAAGATGAGGAGAAATGTTGGGGGTAGTACTCCATCTTGTTCAAATTTGGTTATCTCACTTAGTTTTTCTTGCACTTGTACTCTGGCCATCTTGTCTTGTAGGTATTGAGATATCCAGTTAAATAAATGACATTGGATACCAAGTTTAAGAAGCTTGTTCTTTAATCCTTCTCTCCAAACCCTATCAAAAGCTTTCTTCATGTTACACACTGCCAATGTGTGTTTCCTTTCTTGTAGAGCCACCACAGTTTCCTGAGCTATGTAGGTAATCAGGCCTTCAGTTGATCTGTGCTGGCAGAAACCACTCTGTTGTGGCAAAATTAGTTGTTTTGTCTCCAGATGTGACATAAGTCTTATGTTGACCAACCTTTCCATGAGCTTGCTCAGGCAGCTAAGTAGGCTAATTGGTCTCTAGCTGTTTGGAGAACGAAAATAATCATACTAGAAATAAAAAGGATATAGATAACTTGGTTGGATCATCAATGTCATAGTAATATGTTAGTGAAGTAAGTGAAAAACAAGGTCTCAGCCATGACTCCATGCACATGATATATATATATATATATTTTAGTGTTAGTCTTTACATTTTCTTTAATGACCAACAGCACATTTTATGTTACATTCAGTCAGTATCATGTCAGACTGCACTACTTCATAGAAAAAATATTTCTGGTACCAATTTTCAGAAGCTGAAGCCAAGCTAGTGAAAACATATGAAATGTATGGTATATGTAAGACTTAAGAATCTTATATGAAAGATACCAACTGAAGCAGGGGTGAGGCATCTTATTGCCCAACAATGAGCCAAATTGACTTGCCAGTCAGTTTTATTGGCTCATGAAAAGATCAAGAAGTAATGACACAGAAAATAGTTAATTACCCTACATGTAACATTGTACACACAACCACAGGGCAATAAATGTTCAATGGTGCTACAACACTAAAACATATAAGATGAACTCTATAAATGACTAATTATCAGGGCTACAAAAATTTCATTTAAGATCTCACAAGGAAACACTGTCCTCCAAGAACTATAATTTACAAGAGGTCA
Source organism: Megaustenia siamemsis (assembly GCA_032433765.1). Classification (NCBI taxonomy): domain Eukaryota; kingdom Metazoa; phylum Mollusca; class Gastropoda; order Stylommatophora; family Ariophantidae; genus Megaustenia; species Megaustenia siamemsis. Next base: position 72,319,530 of record JAVIAB010000160.1, on the reverse strand, counting down.
TTTAATTAAACAAAGAAATACCTGCAAGATGATTGTATCTGTGAGTTCTTGAATTTCCAGGAGTGAAGCCAGAGCATTGACAAGCTCACACATTTTGTTGTAAAATGTGACAGTAGACTTGTGCTTTACAGATCCAGCCCGTGCTCTCTTTGCTTTCAAACTGCCATGATACCCATCTAAAAACCAAACAACAAATCTACATGACTTACATATAAGGATGATAACTATAAGCGATTATATATTTCACGAAGTCCCATGTGACAAATAGAGATTCAGAAAAGTAATTAAAATACATTCTGCAATAAAAATATATAAATAAATAACAACCAAGACAATAACTGTCACATTTTATATTTACAAAACACTACTTTAAAAGTGCACACATTTGACCCTAAACAAGGATATGAAAAAAAATTATGTTTATGAAATATGAAAAGAAAAACAAACAAAGCAATTTCAGATAAATTTTGAGTAAAACAAATAATACTGAATGTGAAGATTATATCAACGAAATAGTTTGAGCACATGAAAGAACATGATGGCAAATTTAAATGAGATGATTGACTATACATGGGTAACATGTTACAATATATCAGAATGCAGTAGATAGGTGACCATTGTGGGCCTACTCAATTGAAAAGTTGCTACTATACTTTCTTGTTAGATATACAATGGTGTCTTGCACTTAGAACAAACACAAAATTAATGAGAAATGAGTTCTAAGTGTCTTTTTTTAGCATCAATTTGAAGGTGTTTGGTTATATATACAACCCCTATCTATTAATTATGGCATACAAGAGAGTGTGGAAGCAAGAAAACCTAAGAGGAAGGTTGTAGCATTGAAAACTAAGGAGGGAAAGGAAACACTGCAAAGCATGAAAGCAATTTTCTTCAACCAGTAATGCTTAATGGTAGGGAAGGGAGAGAGACAGAGAGAGAACACTAGAAGTACAGTCATTTATGGTAGGGCACTCTTCTTCCAACAGTAACCTTTCTCTTCCTCTCCACCAGTTACATGGGACATCAGCACTTCTCACTGTTACAATAAATGAAATTTCTATTCTATTAAACAATATTTACATAATTTATTTATTTTCATGTTTTAACTTATTTACTAGGATATTTAGAAGACAAACAAATGAAAAGACGATTAGAGGCCACAGAGATGCGATTTCACAGAAGAATGTTGAAAGTTCCCTGGACAGCTAAAAAGACCAATGAGGAAGTTCTCAAAGAGGCCGACACAAAAAGGGAGCTCTTAAAAAACAGAAAGAAGCAATCAACATTTTTCGGGCACATCATGAGAAGAGGACAGCTGGAATACTTGGTTACAACTGGCAAAATAAAAGGAAAGAGAGATCGCGGGCGACAAAGAGAGAAAATACTGGATAGCTTGGTGTCATGGCTATGGAAAACAGTCAACAACAGAACTGATACGATGCACTGTGGAGGGACATGATCACCTACGCCAACCGGTAAGACACATGATGATGATGACTAGGATATTTGAGTTAATTTTACCTTAAACAATGTGTATTTGCTGTTTAAGTTTATTGAAACGGGTACTGATAGGGTCTCAGAACGGATTTATTCACTGTCCATAATTTCTTACATGAAAAACTGACAGAGACTTCAAACAATTAAGAGTTTGAATGACCTGGAATGAATTAAACACAAGTGTATATGATAGAAGGTACAAATAATTGTGGAGAGATTCAATCTATGAATAGATCCAGGTAAAATAAAATGCAGAGAATTTGTTGATGCCCTTTCACTTGGAACAGTAGATAAGCTATATTAGTGTTGGAGTCCACTTTCTGGAGAGGGAAGACAAAAAGCACATGTTGAACTATACAACTGAAGGCTAATATAAAGCAAATCAATTTGCTACAGAAACTACAAGGGAGAACAATTCTTTCTTATTGTGTTTTTGCAGAGACTAACATTTAATAGTGATCACCTTTATTTAAACAATCATATAAATTAAAACAATTCACCCAATACACAAATATATGAAAGAAAGCCGATAACAGGAAAAAATTAAGGATCACAGAAACTCTCCAGGGGAAGTGGGAAAGAACAAGTATGAATAGATGGAGGGGGTGGGAGAAAAAAATGACTACATAAATAAAGAGCATGCATAATAGTAAAGCGCATTGTACATGAAAGACATGAAAAAATATGTTACAAGGTTCAACATTTAAATCAAAAATGCAGTACAACTGTACAAACCTTTATCCTTAGAGCCCAGCTTGTAGACTGGATCAAACTCAGGGTAGATGGTGTTATGAAGTTGAAATTTAGCATACAAAATGATCCTCTCAATGACATCCTCCAGATAAACTTGTTTTGGCATGTTTCGTCCTGTCATGATTGCCAGGGATGTTAGAGAGGCATCCATGCTGCGCATCACACGTTCCATGGTTAGTTCTCGCCATAACTTGGACTCTTCCTCATCTTCCTCCTTACAACAAGAGAGAAAACATACTTTTAACCAGACCTATCTCACTAACTTTACTATCTTATCCATATTTTTTTAACAGTGGGAAAAAAAACAACTATTTGAATTTTGAAAAACCAATTTTTCTTGTTGAGAATTAATAAAGTTAACAATAAGCAAATAATAATAGGAGAAATGCCTCTACTAGATGTACAATCTTACATATATGTGGGCAGTAATATAAACAAAGAATGATAGCAAAATAAGGATATCAAGAGCAAGAGGAGCATTTGTTGCACTGGGAAACATGGAAGTCTAAAGAAATTAGGTTATATACAAAATTAAAATTTTCAACTCCAATGTTAAGTCAGTATTATTATATGGCTGTGAAACATGGAGAACAAAAAATGACAATCACGAAGATACAGACCTTCATTAATAGATGCTTCGAATAAAAGGATAGAAATGGTAGGACAAAATCACTAACATAAAATTATGGAAATGTACCAGTCAAATATCTGTGGATAAAGAGATACAGCTAAAACGATGGCGCTGGATAATATACACACTGCAGAAGCCAACTGAGAGTATTACACAACAGGCCCTTTTTAGGAATTCCCAAGGAAAAAGACAAAGAAGAAGACCAAAATATTCTTGGAGAAGATGGATGGAAACAGATGAAGATAATGGGGAAGACATGGAATGATCTTAAAAGAATGGCAAGAAACAGTATGGCCTGGAAAGTGTTTGTTGAAGAAAGTGTTTGTTGAAGACCTATGCTCCAAGGGAGCTGAAAGGTAGAAGAAGAATTTTTTTTTGTTCAGGTAGTTTTAAACTACTTTTGTTTCTTTATCTTGGCTGACTGAAGATATGTTGTATATAAAAAGCCTGATGGCAGTTTCCAATACATCGTAGATGATATATACTTTCAGTGTGAATTTGAGTCATTATCAACTCTTTCAGAAAAAAAAAATTGTTACTGTTGAAAGAACAATAATGGAGGGCATGGTTCCTGGGCGACGAAATAAACGGCAGACCAAGAAGCAGGTATCAAAAAGACCTTGAACATGACAACAGAAGTGGAAGATATGGCTAGTGACAGAGATTCTTTCAGATAGGCTGTGAAGTATGCAACATTCTGCAAAGAAAATATGACTTGGTGATGATGATTCAGTTCACTTCCATGACTCCTTACTTTAAATGCTTATTTGCTGAGCAGTTTAATTGCTTCACCTCAGAATTAGCTTGACTTACATAGTCTGGGAATCAATAAATGAAGTAAAGCTGAGAAGCTAAACATTAACAAATAAATCCTGCGTTGTAAACTTACCTCATTGGTGTTGGGTGTGACCTTGCAGCCATCTCTCACATTCCACAGTAAGATGGTGAGTAGCTTAACCAAGCGATCTGGTGGTATCTGGTTAAAATAATTATTTTGAAAAGTGATTATGCACGACAGATTTAAATTAAAAATCAATGTATATACCAAAGACAAAATGATATCATCATCATGCACCATACCGGTTGGCGTAGGTGATCATGTCCTTCTACAATCTTCTATCCACAGTGCATCGTATGAGTTCTGTTGTTGACTGCTTTCCATGCCATGACACCAAGCAATCCAGTATTTTCTCTCTTTGTCGTCCGCGATCTCTCTTTCCTTTTATTTTGCCAGTTGTAACCAAGTATTTCAACTTTCCTCTTCTCATGTGCCCGAAAAATGTTGATTGTTTCTTTTGATGTTTTTTAAAAACACACACACATAAAGTATCCCCGTCAATAGGGAATATGGTGTTAGTGACCATAAATTTTACAGACCTTCGGCACATGATTTTTAGGGTAATGTGGTTGGTATTACGCCCGTGCCGCTTCACTTTCCCAGAAAAAAATCCGGTACCCATTAAAGGCTGGGTGAACCGGAAGCTGTCGGTTGGGATCGAACCTTGTCCTTTGTAGTCAAGTTCACTAACCTCTGAGCTATTGCGGCTCCCTTGATGTTTTTTAGGAGCTGCTTTTTTGTGTTGGCCTTTTTGAGAACTTCCACATTGGTCTTTTTAGCTGTCCAGGGAGCTTTCAACATTCTTCTGAGAAATCCCATCTCAGTGGCCTCTAATCGTCTTTTCATGTGTTTGTCTACTGTCCATGATTCGCTTCCATAGGTCAGAATTGGTTCTATATAGCACCGATGAACTCTCTTTCTCATTTCTATTGACATAGATTTGTTGCATAAGATATTTTTCACTTTCTGAAATGCTATTTTGGCCTGAGCTATTCTACTTTTTATTTCCGTGGCACATCTTCCATCCGATGTTATTATTGTGCCCAAGTATTTAACGTGTTGCACTTGTTTCAAATTTGTACTGTTTATTTTTATGCTGCATGCTGGTGATGATTGTTTCTTCGATATGACCATTACTTCTGTTTTCTTACTATTCAGACTGAGACCTTTCTTGATGCTTTTTTTTACTATTATGTCTTCTTGTAGTTCATTCTGTCTCTGCTATCAAGACTGTGTCATCCGCATATCGCAAATTATTTATGTTTTGACCGTTGACTTCAATTCCTTTTTTGTCTACTATTGATCTCAAAATATGGTCGCCGTTAAGTGAAAACAAATCCGGCGACAGAACACAGCCTTGTCTGACTCCTTGTTTTATAAGTTGAAATTGTCCTGTTTGGTTGTTAATTCGTATTGCTGCTGTTTGTTGCCAGTACATGTCTTTTATAATTCGCAGATCCTTGCCATCAATGTTTAATTTCTCCAGCATATTGATTATTTCCACATGCTTTACTTTGTCAAATGCTTTTGTGTAGTCTATAAAGCACATATATAGATCTTTCTATCAATGTTCTTAAGATTTATATTGCATTATTGGTGCCCTTTCCTTCCACAAATCGACATTGTTCCTCACTTATTTCTGGTTTTATTTTGCTTCTTACACGTCTCATGATGATTCTTAGTAATATTTTCATCATATGGCTCATGAGACTAATAGTGCGATGGTCGTCACAATCAGTGGCGCCAAACTTCTTCGGTATGGCTACAAAGATAGACTTTAGTATATCAAATATAATCACTTCCAAAAAAATTTTCTCAAATCTTGTGTATAGAGGTAATGCTCTTTAATGGATTTTGTAAATCTGTAGGTGTTATTTAAAGACAAATTGCAAGTTAAAATTAATAACAGAAAAGTATAGAAAGTGATGAGAGGGAAAAAATAGTTAAAGCAAGCAATTAAAAAAAAAAGAACAAAAATAAGGAAGTGCTGGAAGAGAAAAAAACATTTTCTTTATGAAGTGGGGGGAAAAAAAACACCAAAAAAACAAAAGATATATCATTTAGTTTGGAACAACTGGTATTCACTTAAAGTAAAAATCTATATATTGAGATCACTGTAAAGAAGGAAGATTAATGATTGTGACCAACCTTTTTAATATGTAAATAATTACCTGACTCAGAGCATTCATAGACTTTAGTTTGGCTGATTCCCCACATAAGTCTGTGAGGACTCCCCTTGCAATGAGAGATTCTGGAGGGCATTCTACATCATCACTGTCTGTAGAGTTGTAGCGGAAGGTGAAAACCATATTGAGTTATTTGTGGGATATCATCATTGCACTCCAAACAAGCCCACAGGTAAAACAATATTGAGTTATTCGTGAGTTATCATCATTGCACTCCAAATATGTCCATACATTAGGTAAAAACCACATATTATGTATCAATATAATCCTTACAATTTCATTATAAGGAAGCAGATGGCTGAATCGATAACTTGAAGACTGATTCAAATCTCAGAAGGGTAAAAGTTCTTTTTATCCGAGGTAAAATAAAAATTCAGACCCGAACACCTCATGGCGACTGCACTGGACAAGAAGCCTTTATTCTATTTACTGTCCTACAACCTCCCCCAAGTGAAGGGAAAATGATGTAAAGATATTTTTTGTTTAAACTTTATATATTTAACTATATTGATCTCTGACTCATTGGCCCTGGACCATGTAATATTGCCATGACATTTCAATATGGGAGTACTGTGGGAATAACAGTAACGCAAATTTGGAGTCAGAAAAGGAATGCCACTAAACTTAGTAGGAAAATGGTACATGTTCATCATTTTAAGACCCAAGCTGGAGTTCACTTGATCATTTCCCACCACCAACTGCTAGAGATGATGTAAAACTTTTCTGAGACCACAAACAAGTGACAAACAGTTCCAGGCCAAGCTGAGGGACCACCACATCTGCAGCCAATAAATTTATGGTAAATTTCAAATTTCGGCGAAACGTCGTTTAGTCTGTGTCGTCCACTTATCACGTAAAGCTTCTAACATATCATTTTTTTTTTTATTTTTTAATTTTTCCCAATAAATTTATGTTGGGTTTCAGATACCAACAATGCAGCAAGTCCTGCACCTCCCCTTTACCTGTCTTGCTCAGTACAGTTCTGGTTTCTTCCAAACCAATGTGGATGTATGCATATTGACCAATAGTATACATGGATTATAGATTAATTTAAGAATAAAACCGTGCTATGTAAAAAATAAGTAGCAGTATTATGTATATCATGTTGTCTAATCCAAGATGTTTTATATATATATATATATATATATGAATGAGAAGTCACCACAGGTTAGTCATAACATTGCATTACCTCTAATAAAAATCTGAATAATTTCACTTTAGGGCTCGTGCTGAAGTCGGATGTGTTGGGCCAAAAGGCACAAATATCACAGTTTTACTACCGCAAACCACAACACAACGCAGACACGCTCACTTAACGTCCTTTTAAGGGCAGATGATGTAGAAGTGCATTTCTTTAGTCACCGGGTGAACGCTAGTAAACAAGCAACTCTAAAGCTGTTATGAACACTTCAGTAAGGCAGACAAACCTTTGAGTTAATGTCACAACTTTTTAAATCTGGCAAAAAGAGAGCACTGAATACTTATGAAATAATAAAATACCAATATATGACCTAGAAATGGAGACTTCTTATAACTTGTTGAAGCCTTTAGATGCTCCCTCTTGTAGAATAAAACATCTCGCAATGAATTTATATTAAGGTTTCCTTGTTTCTGGGCTACATGAATAGCATAACTGACATCATGTTTGGCTCTTATAGATAAATAACTGCCACATAATGTTAAGTTTGGGAGTGCATTAAAAAAAAAAAAAGATAGAAACGGTACTTAATTTGAAGCAATTGCCACAGCTTAAAATGACAGGAAAGTCTCAACTATGAAGAATATTTTGTTAGAAATATCTGATGTCAACATAAACAATAAACTATGCTTACAGAATGAGGATGACCCAGAAAAACTGAAATGCAAAGCAAAAGGAATGCCAGGAATAAACTTCAATTAATAATAAAAAATAAAAAACAGCCTAAAAAATGTAGATAATCCAGCATTACTTGATGAGAATGAATAACAAGTGCAATAGTTGATAGTAGAAGTGAACAGTAGCAATTACAGATATAGTCTGGACATGAATATTCTGGAAAGGTACAAGCTAACTATAAACACTAGAATAAATGGAGAACTAGTGTTAAGATTAAGAAGTTGTTTTAAAATTGTTCATGAAAATTAAAATTTACTCAACACAAACTTATGACACAGGTTTGGGCACCCAAAAAATATTGGATGACAAAATGAAATCCTCATATATATATATATATATATATATATATATAAATGGGATATATACATGTACAGATAATATAAAATGAAAACTTAAAGTGTTTTATGTGTATTACCTTTGTCAATACTTGCAAAGTTTGCATCCTCAGCATTATCAAAAATATTGTTAACACAACTGTTGAATTTCTTGAAAATAGGACTGTCCAACAAATCTTCCAAACTTACAACAGGCTGGAGTAATCTGTTCTTACTTTGTTTTTCCTTTTTTTTCATCCTCGCATCTGAAATAAAATGCATTAATTATATACTATACTGTTACTGGATGAGCTATTTTGTTATTCGTCATCATCATCGAGTGCTGTCTCTGCAACGAAGTTTGGCTACCATGGAGCGCCATTCTGCTCTGTCTCTTGCTTTGATGGTGCAGGTTGTCATAGGCTGGTTTGTCCATCTTTTGATGTTATTCGTCCATGTTAGTCTTGGTCTGCCTCTTTTACCTTGTATTTTCCCCTCCAGGATTACTTTTAGTAGGCTGTTGTTGTTGTGTCTTTTAACATGGCCCAAAAATCGCGTTTGTCTTGTTTGAATTGTGTTTAGTAGTTCTCTTTTCATTTTTAGTTGTTTTAAGACTTCATCGTTTGTTTTCTTTTCCTTCCATCCAATTCTACCTATTCTTCTATATATCCACATTTCAAAGGCTTCAATTCTCTGTTCTGTTTTCTTGTCTTATGTCCATGTTTCTGCACCATATAGGAATGTTGAGAAGACATAACATTTTGCTATTCTTAATTTTAGCCCTAGTGTTATTTGTTTTGATGTTAGTATATTTTTCATGGCATTAAAATTACTTTTTGCCATTCCTATTCTTTTGTTTATTTCAGTTGTACATTTTTCATCATTGATTATAGTATGTCCAAGGTAGTTGTAGTTCTGAACTGTCTTCAAGTTTATTCCGTCAATTGTGATATCCATTCGTGGGTTTTGAGTATTTTCTTTGTTTATGATCATAGTTTTAGTCTTTTTGATATTCATATCTAGTCCATATTTTTTGCTTGTCATGTTTATTTCATTAAGTAATTGTTGCAGATCGTTAGGATTTTCTGCTAGCAGTACAGTATTGTCAGCATATCTTAGGTTATTGATTATCTTTCCATTTTGTTATTAAATGCATTAATAATATACTATATTATTACTGGGTGAACTATTTTGTTACTGCACAATTTCTCTCACATCCAAAATAATTGAGAAGTAGAGCATTTTAAACATTTGTGGGGCATCTTTCTTCATAAGCATCTCCAGTGGTCCAAAGCTTCTTTAAAGGGCCAAAGATATTGTTCTTGAGAGCCATCTTGGAAGGTCAGAAGTTGCTTAGTGAATTATATAAGACTATAACTGAAAAATGCTTATCATCTTTTTGAGAATAACCACTGAAAGCCACAGTCATAAGCAACTCCCATTATTTTTTTTAAAAAACTCAATAGCCACAAGATGTTATTAACAATGGAAAGTGGGAACCAATGACAAATGTCAACAACAATGAATATATTATAAGTTCAGATAAAGAAACAAAATCAAGTGACAGTTTGGCATTGTATAATAAATTTGTTCTAATAATAAATCCCTGCAGTTCTGTCAATTTATATTCTTTTCATTACAAACATTATAACTAGTTCATAATTTTTTTAAGCCCACAAACAATAATTGACAAACGACAAAAAGAAAGTGGAGTTTTCAACTTAGACAGCAAAATATTCATAAAATATATGAAGAAAAAAATCAACTGAACCACTCCCTAATTAACAGGTGATATATATATGATACAAACAAATGAAAAGACGATTAGAGGCCACAGAGATGGGATTTTTCAGAAGAATGTTGAAAGTTCCCTGGACAGATAGAAAGGCCAACACAAAAAGGGAGCTATTAAAAAACATCAGAAAGAAGCAATCAACATTTTTCAGGCACATCATGAGAAGAGGAAAGTTGGAATACTTAGTTACAACTGGCAAAATAAAAGGAAGGAGAGATCGCGGATGACAAAGAGAGAAAACACTGGATAGCTTGGTGTCATGGCATGGAAAACAGTCAACAACAGAACTGATACGATGCACTGTAGATAGAAGATTGTGGAGGGACATGATCGCCTACGCCAACCAGCAGGGTACATGATGATGATGATATATATGATAAGATTTATATTTACATACATCTGTGAGCAGGAAAAAAAAAAATAAGCTAATAATTTTAGTTCTAAAAATGTCTTAAATATTGACAGAGCAGGGAGGAAACTTACAGTATGCCTTTACATCTTCTTCCACTTCAACCTCAACAAACTCTGATAGCGAGGATGCATCATCACTCTCAACAGAATTCCTTCTTCGTTTAGCTGTGGGAGGAACAGGAACAAGAAAAAATTTACAAATTCAATAAAAACAATAACAAATTCAATAAAAATATGGTTCAAAAACTTGCAAAGTCTGATAGACATTATGCGTCTAAAGAATCACTCCTAACAAAGAAATCTTTTTTTTTTTTTTTTTTTTGGTGGTGGTAATATATCATCATCATCAATATATAGGTAAATTAAACTTTCCTGCATGTGTAGGGCTGAGTTAGAACTAATCACAAACTACAAAAACAAGCCTCACAAAAATTAACAAGACATGAGCATGTGTCTATTACCTGCCCTATTTTTGTATGTGTCGTCTGTTCTACGATTCCTAGAGGCCAGGAAGGACATGTCTCCAGCCCCTGCAGTCCTAGATATATTGTAACTTGCTTCCTCTCTCTTTCTCTTTCGAATGTCATTATCACAGTCAGTTTTTACTGAAAAGAATACCACAAAAGAATGATTCATTTGTAGTAGAAATTTATGCATCCATTTTTATGACATTACAGGTTCTTTTTCTTTTTAACTGGAAAGTCTGCCTAATATAAAAAACACTTTAAATGTAACAAAATGATGCAGCTTTCAGTAGTATGACAATTCACAAAGGATGATCGATTAAAAGGATTGGAGATGATTGACAAACGACTTTTAATTCACATGCTGTGAAAAGATGAACTACTATAATCAAGAGTGGAGCCATTTCATCAACATGATGTTGGGTTAGTGTGTAGAATAGAGAGTGCCAAGTGCAATCTCTTCTTGGCATGTAGTAATATGGATAAACTGTAGAATAGAGTGTGGAACCATTTCACTTGTAAGAAGCAGACTGGATGTGCTGCTAGAGCATTTTACGAGCAGAGATTAACAGTGAGAAGAGATTTGCAATGTGTACATTAAGGACAATAAATATCTTTAAAAAATTAAATAGCAAAAACAAAATATAACATTACATATATATATAACACAAGATTTACTGAAAACTTAAGCTGTCTGTACACACCCCCCCCCCCAAAAAAAAAGATACAGCACTTATTATTCTGGCAATACAAACACAGATTACTATCAGATGCTTACCAGATCCTCCTTTCCTAATTGTCTTCAGTGTCTTTTAATTTATCATTGTTGTGATGAATTGGGGAATGTGGTGGAAGAGAAAACAAAAATATAAATATTAAAAAACATTTATACAAATAATATTCTGAGCTAGAGGCCATAAATATACATTGAACTTAATACAACTACTGAAGAAATAAATAGTAAGATGCTCAAACTGAAAATAGAGGAAGAGAAGACAATTTATACGCAAGCATAAACTGCATGATCGACAAAGCAACAGTTATGTTCACTAATCTAATTAACTTCTTTGGAAGAATGACATTAAAAAAAAAAAAACTCCCACCAGAGCTGGAGAAAAAAAAGAGACAAAAATGTATAAAGCATTCAATGATTTTTAAAACATTCTGAAGCATATCCTGCAAATTCTAGACAAAGATATCTGCTCACAAATAAGACACCTATATTACCCAAATATGAAACACTATTTGCATGTAACTTGACATATTTGATAATGAATTCGTAGTAAATACAAAAAAATGTCAGTAAAATTATCTTCGAAACATTGTCATTCCATGGTTGATCTAACTTGCACATTGAATAGAGATTGAGGTAGAAAGGGAACCCCCCCCCCCCCATGACATGCTGAAGTTGGATGTGGCCAAATGATGCAAAATAATGTAGATGTCATTGGCTGTAAATAGCTATGTAACATATCACTTTTTAAAAAAAAAATCTTTAAATGATGAGTAGTAAACATCGAACAAACGCAGAAGAAGCTCATCCTTTAAAGAATGTCTCGCGGCTAAGGGTTAACGAAGGACTAAAAATAATGTCCATCTCAGAAAATTATAAATTTGTAAATTATATACACCATGACAACTTAATTTATCACTGAAAAATAATACTTACAGAAGGGTCCAGCATTTCTAACATTACGACTGGCTCATTTTTCTTTGTGGTCTCTATGCTTTTTGATTTTTGGTGTGGTGATTCCGAGTTTTTTACAGGTGTACATGCTAGATGGGCGGGTAAAGGTAATCTGCTAATGTTACTAGTAATCTGACCACCAATATCATCTAACACAATCACAGGTTCTGGAAGCATGGGGGCTCCCTGAACATTAGTCCTGTTTGGCAAATGGCCTGCTATTTTTTGTACAGGTTCCTGAGATTTCATGCCATGATGATACTGCTGGTTAATGTTGTCATTTGAAAAGGAAGGTGGATTCCGCTGACGTCTATTATGCCGTGCATGTGGGTCTGTGGAATTTTGTGTTAAGACATGGGAGGCTTGATGTGTATATGAATGAGGGAGATCTCTCTCTGCAGCAGTTGCTTGTGCTGGACTTGCCACTGGAATAAATATATTAACAAATTGCAGGTTTAAACTTAACAATCATTTCTTTTAGAATATATGTTTCACACAAGAGTTATACAAGAGTTTCCTTAAAAAAACCGAGCATTACAAATAAAAACTACTACTAGTATTATGACTAAATTGGAATATTTTAAAACTGTAAACAATGACCTCTTTTACAGACCTATTGTAATTCAAAATAATTCATCTCAAAGAAACAAAAATTGCAGGACATTTGATTAAATAAATAATAAAAAAGGTATACGAAAATGAATTTTTTTAGGATTGTAAGGATCTCATATGAAAATAGGAAACATGGGCAACACAAATAAATGCTAAAGTAACACGGGAAATTAAAGAAATGATATATTGCTTATCCTAAGTCATTGATTTAATATATATTATTTGCTTATATAGAGCTGTGGAATAAAATAAGTAGACGAGAGACTGAGACGGAAATAAATAAACTGAGAAAGAGAGAAAAGATGAGTAAAAGTGTTATTTCAGCATGCTGTAAAATGGACATATTTAATCACCAGATACTGCGGTAGCTCCAATCTAATTTTTGATTTGACAGGTGAGAAGAAAAAGGATTATCTTCTACAGGAAACTATGGTAAAGCACATTGTGAGCCTTATATGACAGTACTGGAAGGGTGTAAGATGGTCTACCTTAATAAAAATAAAAATAGGAGGTGGGGGCGCCAGCGACGTGCGGGCCACGCGCAAAGACGACGACCTTAAAAATTAGTAAGAAAGTCTGTACTTGGTGCAAGCAGACTATGTTATAACAACCACAAAGTATGACCAAATAAAAGCTGAAACATGTTTCTTGCAAAGACAAAAGTCACTGAAGCAAAATGCTATAATTTATATTTTACAAAAGTACTGTAATAATTTTTAAGTGCCAAAGGTTCTTTAGTGCATGCGAGTGCACATGAGACTTCCTGTTCTTTGCAGTTATCTGAGAGGGCTAACCACTGGATCTCACTACCCTGAGACCATGGGCAGGTAAAACCACGGATTCAATTTTTCTTTATTTTTAACAAATATTCCCACTTCTGGAAATGAACTCAGGACCTTCCTGTCCAGAGGCAGATGTCTTACATCAAGACCACCCAGACCCAATTCTTCTCTCAACATTCTTCTGTAAAACCACATTTCTGAGACCTCTAATGATTTCCTTATATCCTAACGGCTCTACATAACAATATAGAACACTTTGTTCTATCTTCCATTGCCAAAAACAGGAAGTATAAAAACATTTTCATTCTTTGGAAGGCAATCTTCATCTAAGCTATTCTGCACATCACCCATGTTATACATCTACAATCCAAAATTAATGATGTTCCCTGATATTACAATTTACTGCCAGGTTCCAACACTGTCCCATATATTTTTGTTTACAAAATATAACAAGTATACATAAACATGCTTCAATTATATGAAAATATAGGTAAACCCCTAACAACAATGCATATGACTAGTGATGTGGACAATGAATGAAACCTCACCTGCATTAAGCTGATGATTATGAGAGACAATAGAGCTAGATGAATGGCCTGACCCAGCACTGGCAGCTGGGTATGGGCTGTTGTTTGGGGATGTATATAAATTAGGCTGATATCTAGGAGACTGAGAATGATTTTGTCTGCAGAAAAAAAGAACCAAAACAAAAAGAATACAAACACTGATTAATGGATAACTAATTACAAGGGTGTAAACAAATTCTTGGACTGATTTCTTTTTCAAAACTATATATATATATATATATATATATATATAGTGAAGTGGCATCAAGATACAGCACATGGCAATTATGTACCAATGATCACATCAAATCAGAAGCCAGTATCGCCACTTATGCACTGTATGAAAGCATATAATTGAACATACACCTACTGTTCATCAGATTGCAATTCAGCAATGTTTATATATTGATTTCTGCTTTCACCCAGGAAAAACTAGTTCCGGAACTTTCAAAATGATGCATTCAGTTTTCAAAGAGTTCTGCCTAAGTTAATTTAAAACAACTGAGAACACTTGTTTCCTAGTAGGTGCAGATCCCTTGAAGAGACCACTGTCAAAGCAAACCATCTACCCTAACAAGACCATGGCACATGTGCAAGAAATTAATATGCCTACCAACACATCAGAGATGTTGAATAAGTTGGAATATCAACTGCCATGTGCCAAAATAGCACTGCAATGCAGATGTGACACCATGCACATATCACCCTGAAGGTGGTGCACCAGCAAATAGGCTGTGCACCATAACAATAACAAGTCTATGAGTTTTTATTGTAAAACACAACATTCCTTACACACCCCACAAACTTCCCTGATGTTTCTCCATTTGACAGTTTTATTATCACTCATTGTAAAAAAAAAAAAAATTCAGTCCCAATATTTTCAAACAGCCTCTGTATAATTGATTATATATATTATTAGTACTTTAATACACTTCAAAACTATTTCATTCTTTTGTAATTATCCTTTTTAGCAATGATCATTCATACCTATCAAGCATACGCTAACATATAAAATAAGGAAAATCTGAACTACTGTATCATACATAGATGACATCTTAATTTTTTTCTTCAAAAACATTTGCTGCACAAAGTAAAAACAAAAAGAGACTATACACATTCATTGATTCATGAATCCAATAATGAATATGTCTGAAGTGGGTCTCCTTAACTTGCACTTACCTAGAAGAACTGCTGTGTTGATTGAAGTTATGAGGGGAACTATGAAGAGGGGATTAGAGATTCTGTGACCATGCTGAATGTAACTGCCATACTGTGAAGCATGATGATGCATACCTGTACAGAATATAGTAAACACACAAATTATTAATTTGGACACTGCCTGCAAAAACTGTCAAATAACATTTGATGACATAGCAGAATTAACATTATTGTACACCAATCAAACCCATAGTTGTTGAGTTCCTTTTTGAAGATAATGTTTTGAACACTTTCATTGTTGAGAAATACAACATTTAATCTACATAGTTCCTAAGAATTATTGCATTAAAAAATTTCTTTAAAAATCTATCTAAATTTTTAAAATATTTATCAACACATAAAAAAAAAAAAAAAAAAAAAAAAAAAAAATCACAATACTTCAACAACAGCATATTACTGAAACATTTACAATAAACCCCATTAGCTTCAGATTTAAAGGCAAAAAAAAAAAAAAAAAAAAAAAAAAAAAAAAAAAAAAAAAAAAAAATAAGCTGGTAAATTATTTTTTAATTAAAGAGCAAAGTCTAAGACACACCAGCCAATGATAAACTATATGGTGTGCAAGATTTGGTTCCATAAATATTTCTTTGATTCAATGTCTAAATGTGTTTCATATATTCGGATTTGGAGTCAAAAACGATGTTCTAACATCATCAAGTGTTATACTTTTTAAAAAAATATATGACAATCATCATTTTCAGGAGGAGGTGAACTTCCAGTCAAATGGCAGGAACCATTAAAGTGGCTATATCTGAAAAGTCTTCCTTGTTGCCTCATATTCCAAGTCCGGCTTTTTGCAGGAGCTACTGAGTTAAGGGCTCTGTGTTTCATTTATTTTGATGGTGTTTCGATATTCTGATTGTTTATGATGAATGATTATATCATATGACGGAGAACAGATGGCTGTGTCCAATTTCTGTGCGGTTTCGACTATGTCTTTTGGCATGTGCTGAGACTGCTATGATTGGGACTACAGCTACCTTTCTTTGTGTGGGAGATGAGATAGTAATTTGGATGATTCCACTGGCACGGGTGGTTGAGCAATTATGGATTTTAATTCGTTTGCAGTGATCCCGGGGCCTTCCATAACCATAACCCTATATCATGGCACCTTCATAAAATTTACAAACTGAAAATACAAATTCTTGGAACTCAACAGCTTGCGGTGGGCAAACATTTCTCCCTTTCTTATACCTACCTTCCTCATTAATGATTCCGGTGACCCCCGAGTGTTGGATTTGTTTCCTTTCATGTTTAATTTTTTCTTCTTCAAATGCCACACACGCTTCATAAAAATTACGAAGGTGTCATTTTAAAGACAGGGATGCATCCTATCACCAAGCTTATTCAATCTATACACTGAGCATATCTTTAAAAACATCATAGAGATGCCAGGCCTAAAAATTAATGGAAAGATAATCAATAACCAATAATAAATAAGATATGCTGATGATACTGTACTACTAGCAGAAAATCCGAAAGATCTACAACAATTACTTAATGAAATAAACATGATAAGTAAAAAATATGGACTAGATATGAATATCAAAAAGACTAAAACTATGATAATAAACAAAGGAAATACTCAAAACCCACAAATGGATATCAAAATTGAAGGAATAGACCTGGAGACAGTTCAGAACTACAACTACCTTGGACATACTATAACCAGCAATGGAAAATGTACAACTGAAATAAACAAAAGAATAGGAATGGAAAAAAGTAATTTTAATGTCATGAAGAACATACTAACATCAAAACAAATAACACCAGGGTTAAAACTAAGAATAGCAAAATGTTATATCTTCTCAATATTCCTATATGGTGCAGAAACATGGACATTAGACAAGAAAACAGAACAGAGAATTGAAGCCTTTGAAATGTGGATATATAAAAGAATAGGTAGAAATGGATGGAAGGAAAAGAAAACAAACGACGAAGTCTTAAAACAACTCAAAATGAAAAGAGAACTACTTAACACAATTCAAACAAGACAAATGCAATTTTTGGGCCATGTTAAAAGACACAACAGCCTACTAAAAGTAATCCTTGAGGGGAAAATACAAGGTAAAAGAGGCAGACCAAGACTAACATGGACGAGTAACATCAAAAGATGGACAAATCAGCCTATGACAACCTGCACCATCAAAGCAAGAGACAGAGCAGAATGGCGCTCCATGGTAGCCAACCTTCGTTGCGGAGACGGCACTCGATGGTGAAGTCATTTAAAAAAAAATTAATTTCCCCAATTTTCAAGAAAATCATTTTTTTTCTTATGAGGAAGGAAATCTCTTCAGCTTTTGTTAAGACATCAAACAAATCTTTGTAACATGGGACTGGCAGCGAACAACATTAAGAGGATGCCAAACATATGGCTGGAATGACGGCCGATGTGTGAATAGACAATGTTAACACCTCCAGTAGTTATAGCACCATGGGGTTGAATTTCAGGCCATAAATCGAACCTATGCCAGGAAGGATTAGCACATCTGATTATTGTATCTTCCTAGTATAAACACACAGCTGTGTAGAAAAAGCTCAAAGAAAATACTATTTTTGAAACTCTAGATGTAACATTTAGTGTTCATAATTTTTACAAAGGTGTTATGAAAATGTTTCCGGCTGGATCGAAAATGGAGGAATTATTTTTCTCCGGCTTGGTATAGAACCGCTGATCAGATATTTAACAAGCCGCTATCGTAAAAACGATTTTGTTAATGAAATGTAGACCTGATACAGAATGTGTAAATTAGCAGTAGATAATAGTGATAGTATTTTCGACCTTAAAACAACAACAAAAATAGATTCTGGAGTGTACGAACAATGGCTGCGTTGACGAAACAAGCACAAATTGCCAGCGAGATGGATAGATACGACCTAGATATTTTAGGATTAAGCGAAATGCGCTGGCTAGGAAATCTGTTGATAATAAAATAGTAGTTTTTTCTCGAAGGGAAGATGGAAAACACTGCGAAGGAGTAAGCACAATGACAAACAAAGCTGCAATGAGTTTATTAGAATGGGAACCCATAAATAGCCGTCTGATACGATCACGCTACAAAACAAAACATAGCCCCATGTGGGAAACAACAGGTAAGAGGAAGACCCAGAAAGACACTGAGAAGAACATTGATGAGAGAGGCAAGAGCAGCAGGAATCGGCTCCCTCAATGAGATAGTGCTGCTTGCACAGAACAGAGACAAATGGTGAGATTTGATAAAAGATCTTTACAAGGATTGAAAACTGCTAGAATAAAAATTTAGATAAGAGAAGGAGTATCTGGGTCTATGCTCTATGGGCCTGCTACGGCTCAAAAGGTCAATAGATAGTTATGAAAATGTAGTTCACAGTTGGATGTTGTAATCTAGTGTTAACAGCCGAAGAAGTTATGTGAGATAAAAATAGATATATAGAGTTTAAAAATCAAATCAGTGCAATATTGCAAACATAAGATATTATGGCATATTGTAACCATGTAGCAATTCTAGGACATCTTAATATGAACATATAGCAACAAAGTTCCTATTGTCTGCAATGTTTTTAAGGGTTAAAAAAATGTGAACAAGTACCATCTAAATGTGCATTGCCTTGAAAAATATGAGGGTCCTTCCTCAAGACAGTCTGCAGTAATATAGGGATATCTCCTTCAACTGTGTTTGTATTCAGAGTGTCTTTCAGCTCTCTGTACATGAGAAACAAAAATTACTGGTTAGCTTGAGGAATTATGGGTGTATAACAAATTATATATTTAAATTATTACAATATAATTTATTTATATTTAAAAGACATTAACTGTGATTGGACCCATTGGTACTTTGATGAGATAAAATCCTGAACATTAATTAATTCTATCATAAATTATAAACCAACATATAATATATATATATTTTTTAAAAAGTAAAGAACCCCGTCACGCCAAGTGGCGTTTAGGGAATATGGTGTTAGTGACCATGATTTTTTGGGTAATGTGGTCGGTATTACACCTGTGCCGCTTTACTTTCCCAGAAAAAAATCTGGTACCCATTTAAGGGTGGGTGAACCAAGAAGCCGTCAGTTGGGATCGAACCCTACCTCTTGTCCTATGTAGTCCAGTTCACTAACCACCATCGTGGCTCCCTATATAATTATATAGTTTTCTAATATTAATTTGTATTTCTTCTGATCGGTGGGGGTAATACTGACCACATTACCCAAAAACCATGTGCCCCTGGTCTATAAAAATCATGTCCACAAACACCATATTCCCTATACACCACTTGGCGTGACAGGGCTCTTTACTTTTATTTTCTGACCTGTAACTTGTACTAATAGACAGTGTTTTAATGCTTTGTTTATTTGTGTCAGTTTTTTCTCACAAGCATGTATTGAAAAAAAAAAAAATAATAATTGTCAATGTAATTAAGCAAGAAAAACTAATATTTTTGTGTGTGGTGTCACAAATTGGAACCTCTGATAAAATATAAATTTTAAAAATGAGCAGACTGTAGTCCTGAGGATTTTCCCCATGAAAGTAGTAAAATTTAGATTATAGTTAAAATGTCGCTTATGAAATGAAACAAAGAACTGTGACTTACATCTGACTGATATTTGTTTGTCGTAGAGCATGAGCAAGGTGACTACCCAGTCTCTCATCTGTTGAGGCCAAGAGTTTCCGGGCATCCTCAGCGATATTGGGATTATATAAAAGCGATTTGTTCTGAACAGTTTGTGGCAACGGAGTGGGTAAAGGAAGCTGTGGCAGCACTGTATATGACAAATGTTTTACAAAATTTAAAAAAAATGCTTTACTTCATTAACAGATACAGTAAAATGACATACAATGTCCAAATAAAAGTATTCAAAACAGACAGCACCTGCCACTGTAAAAAACAGAAAGCCTGACAACGTGTCACCAGAACAGCAGACATGATGTATTTATCTCACTAAGCAACACATAGAAAAGAAAATGAGTAAAAACTTAAATTCTGGGGACCAACAAGCAAATAAACATTCTGGGGTCTTAAAGTTAACATCTTGTCCATTCACTTTCTCCACATAGTAATCGTAGTTGGAGAGTTGCAAGTTCAAAAGGAAATGTTGCAGGACTTATAAATGAGATGGCAAGTGTTTTAAACTGTTTGTACTCTTCATAACTAAGGCAGAAGCACAATTTTATAACTGTGACTCAATTAAAGTATTGGATGCACCTGGTTATCTGGTTATGGTAGGCCTCGGTATCACTGCAAACGAATTGAAATCCATAATTGCTCAACCGCCCGTGCCAGTGGAATCATCCGAACTGCTAACACATCTCCCAAGCAAAGAAAGGTAGCTGTAGTCCCCACCATAGCAGTCTCAGCACACGCCAAAAGACATAAGGCGAAACCGCACAGAGAGTGAACACGGCCAACTGTTCCTGTCATACGATATCAGCATTCATCGTAAGCAATTGGAATATCGGAGCATGATCAAAACGGATGAAACACACAGCTCACGGTGTGCACAGAGCACTTAACTCAGTAGCTCCTGCAACAAGCCGGACTTGGAACATGAGGAAACTGCAACAAGGAACACCTTTCAGACATAGCCTTCAATGGTTCCTGCCGCCTATCCATCACATTGCCCGGAAGATCACGTCCTCCTGAAAATGATGATCGTCATAGTATTTAAATGTATAGCGCTTGATGATGTTAGGACATCGTGTTTGACTCCAACTTCGAACATACAAAACACAGTTCGTCGTCAGATTATCCCCGTTGCACACCAAACAACAGATCGCAAGATTAGCGCATGGTCGGTCTTGGGACACACGATGATCCATTATGATGACGTAGCACGCACAAAATGTCTGCGCCCATGTATTCATTATTACTCTACTGAATGCAGTCTACAACGAACGAAACATGGTACAAACTTCCCGAAGACGCTGACTTGGCACCTGTTATGAACAAATGCAATACCATACTAACATCAAACAAAGACATGACCGGCTGAACTCTTTAAGGAAATCCTTAACTGCCTACTACTCAGATACTTAACCCTTATCACACATTTCAACACACTAAGTCATGCTGATTTTGGGTGTGTATGTTTAGCCACAGAGTGCATCTCTATCAATTTCAAACCATATTCCTTTACAAGTCTTGTATCATCTTGGTACTGGTAAAATCTAATTTCTTGTTCAATTATCTAAAAATTCATATATACTATGTTATGTGTTAGATAAATAAAAAGCATGTATCATAGTTAAAACCACCAAATATTTTGTCATTGAAATCTCTCCCACTGTATTGATAAAAACCTTCCATACTTAAAGAGTTAATAGATTATGAAGCAGATACACCAGCTTCATATTTAGATACATTTTATATTTCACCTTCAGTAACGTAGAGTGACCTAGAGACAGCTATAAGGCTCATTGCAAAAAAGATATAACAGGCAAGATGCTCAAAGCAATTGGTAGCCATAACTTACAACACCTGCAGAAAATGTTCAACAGTCTGAAAATCAGTAAAGGTTCTTGTGAAGTTGGAAAAAAAAAATATTTTAAAAATACCACTATTTAAAAAATAACAAAAAACTGTCACAGCTTGAGAGACATGACTCTTCTAAAAGTTACCTCTAGAATATTCTGTAAGGTCATGAAAAGAATCAAAGATACAGTAGACCCTTGTGCATGAAGGGGAGCTAGGAGGATGTAGAAAAGGTAGAAGGTGCCTTGATTACATTTACATTGTAAGAATTGTAGTAGGGTAACATAGTGACAATGTAAAAACCATTTGTTTTAATTCTCAATTAAGGAGACTACAAAAAAAGGCTTTCAACAGTACACTAGGTGCAATAAAAAACATAGTGAGATTGAAGACCGTAAAAAAAAATGGTGGACGATACACTTTAGTGACCAAAACCACCCTCACGGTAGTTTAGCTGCTCCGTACCATTTTATGTTTATTTTATATGTTCTCAGCAGCTATTCTCATGGCCCTGCATAATGTTTAATATTTTGTATATTTGATATCTATGATTATCAGCATTTCTGAAAGTAAATTTGTTTCCAAGGTTCTGAGAAAGGTCGGCAACTCTGTTGGAATTTCCTCCACCATCTGAAATTTGTGTCCTTTTAGCTTCATTTTTTAGTTTTTGAAACAAGAAAAAAAGTAACATGGTTCACTGGTCTTATTGTTACTAGCCAAAAACCATGTCAAGTTGTTGCTGTTTTTGGTTAGCACTTAGATCACTCTGAACACAGGTCGTAAGTGCATACATGGATCTTAAGTTTCCGAGTATGTTTGCAGACAACAAAGTTCTTATATGCTACAATGTTAATATGAGGCAAGGAAAAAAAAGTTCCATATTCAATGGTTAGCAGAACAGGACTTGAGATAACCATGAAAAAATAAAAGTAATCAACAATCAAATTCATAAAGTAGAAAAATATATACACCAAAAGCTGTTAAAGAAGTATATCACTTCATATATCTCAAAAGTTGCAGTGATCAAGAAGGAGACTTGACTTGACTTAATCCCCTTGTTAGCCGTGAGCTATGAGCTCTTTACAGCTTAATGCCTCTCGCATGAAGGCGCAGGTCCTTCTCAGTTGAACAGATGAAGAGTACAGTGTTATTGATGGTTGGAGGTAGTGGGAGTAACATGCTCCGTCGATTTAGTAAATGGGGACAGTGTAGCAGCAGGTGATCTACTGTCTCAGATTGTTGACGGCAGTGTCTGCAGATTGGGTCATGTTGTGTTTTTATTCTGCTCAGGTGTTGATTGGTAGGAGCATGGCCTGTTCTCAGCTGGAATATCAGGCTCTGGTCCCTTCGCCTCAGCTCCCGCACAGGGTCGAGGGGGTCTGGTTTTGTTTGATATCTGTAGAGTAGGCGTCCAGTCTTAGCTGAAGCCCACATATTCAACCATTCCTCGTGGTAGTTGTTTCTCAAAATTTGCTTACATGTTTGAGGCTAACTTGAACAGGAAGCTGTGGTAGAGATGCTCCCAGTTTAGCCAACCTATCCGCTCTCTCATTTCCCGCAATGCAGATGTGACCAGGGATCCATTGTAGGGTTACAGCCACGCCATAGGTAGTGGAGAGTTGGTTGGATAAAGATCTTATATTAGAAACCTCGGAAGTTAGTCCGCTTTCAATTGCTTCGAGTGCTGATTTAGAATCCGAGAAAATATAAATATCTTCCGGTGCGATGGTGTCACATTCAAAGTCTACAAATATCCTTCTGAGTGCTCTCTCTATAGCTATAATTTCTGCAGAGTAATTGGAGCAGTATTCTCCGCATGGACCGTAAATTTGGGGGTAGTCGTCTGGGCGAGAGTAGGGATACTTGACAACAGCACCGTAACCAGCATTTAGGGTGGCCTTGAATGCAGATCCATCAGTATAAACATGGATGGCATTACGTGGATCCTGGTAAGATATGCCCATCCGCCCTGAAGCACTTTGCCGCCAAATAGTTGTCCCCGATGTCAGGACTGAGCTCTCCGACCCCCTAGCAGATAGAAATACTCTACCTCCTATACTCAAAGCCATAGCACTGGAAACCATTGACCAGTATCAAGAAGGAGACAGAATGGAGTTAGAATAGCAAAGGCAGCTATAACTTTAAAGGACATGAGACAATATTAAAATGTTCTCAAGTACAAAAACAAAGCTTACTATTTTCATATCAAATCCACCCTTGTTTATACATGTGAAAGTTGAAAAACAACAAAGAAATTAGAAGTAGAAAATAAATGAGATGCATTTGAAAACATATCAAGTGAACCAGAGTTGATCAAGACTATTCTATCCACGCTCCCTTACAATCAGAATAACTGGCATGGTAAAGATAAAGTACGAGACTTGAATCGCAATCCTTGCATGAGAGTTTTTCACCCATATGTGCTCGGCCGCATTCCTCACCTTCCTAGAGTACTTTAATCGCGGCACCCATTTCTGCCAGTGTATGGACGGCGGGGGTATTTTTTTTTTCCAACCACGAGAACAACTCTCACTGCTTCCAGCAGGAATCGAACACGGTTGTCAAAACGTTAGTAGCCCAGTCACATGGTATTCCCAACTAGACTACCGAGGCCCAGAGAATAACTGCTCTGGCCAAGTAAGTAGTAGAAGAAATCAAAGGTAAACTCAATACAGAAAAACTGTTCCACTAAAATCACACATGCTGAGCAAGCTAAACAACACAAAAGTGACAGCTTACTGTAAACTAAGACGCAACAAAAGATTACCCATTTAGTACTACTCCTTTAAAAGGATGACAAGACACAATTGTCAGGTGAATGCAAAAACAAGACATGAAATAGTGAAAGCTCTTGAAAAAATAAAGTATATTACTAGTCATTTCTCATCTCTACACCATGGCATCAGTGGAAATAAGCTAGGAAAACAGTTTGGAGGGAGTTGTAGACATAAGCAGACCAATATATTCATACTCAGATCAGTCATTGTGGCCTCAGAGCAAATCTACACAAGATAGTATTCAGTGATGTTGCAACATGTGACAGAGGAGCATCCAAACAAACTCAAAACATACACAACAGGACTGCAGCACTCTAAACACCCTAAGAACACAAATATGGCCCACAGAAATAACCTTAATAGGGGACACAATGGTGAATAAGTGATGACTCAAGCGCACTGTCTTGTTTGTGATCTGGTTTCAATGCATAGCAGAAGCTGGTGATGAAGGTATTTCTCATCTGTTATGATTTGTAGACAGACTCCTGTTGCCTTTAAATCAACTGCACTATACAGAATACACTTACAGAATTTAATGTATCATTATCAGTACACATGTACACAATTTATTTTCATCAGCTGAGGTGGATGCTGGGTGGTCTAGAGGTAAGACGTCAGCCTCTAGACAAGAAAGTCCTTGGTTAAATTCTCACCATAGGCTATGGTAACAAATAAAAAAAATATTTAAAAATCTTTGATTTCCTCATGACTTTATCCTGCTGCGATCTTTGAGTAGTGAGATCTGATGTCATATCTTCTCAGATAACAGTGAACAACAGGAGGTCCTGTGTGTAATTTTACACACTGTAAAGAACCCTTGGCAGTAGGTAATATAAAAGAAGGCCAGAAATGACCACTGCCTGGGCAAAATTTATAGGAAATAGAAAAAAGAAAGAAAAAATCTACCCAAAACTGTCAAAAATGTGAAATGAGGAAGCCTCTGAAGTCAGAGAATATCTGTCTGTATGGCGAGGAACACCTAAGCACACGACTACCAGTATGAAAAATAGGAAGAGACAATATTTATGCAGATCTCAGTATCTTGGGACTTCACTAGATTTAAAGCTGGCCTGCAAACAAACATTAGTTGCGGCAACAAAGATTTATAGTTCAATACAAAAAAGTACTTACGGTCTGTCAAGCTTGCCACTCCTGCCAAGGTAGTGATAGGTACACTTGGTGTTTCACCGTTCATAATGCATTTACACTACATCTCTTGTAGGGAAAAACTGAAATAAAACAAAAAGAAACATTCAACACTTGTTTATATAATGTTATTGCTGTTAAACATTCAATTTTTTTATTGATTTATTTCACTTTCTTCTCGCTTTTTTTAAGGTCAATCTTCTCCATAGCTTTAGTGGGGATATTCTTTTCTTGAAATATGATATATTCTAACTGTACCTGCATAGCTCCTGTTTTTTTCGCGAGTGTATCTGTTTTTTTCGGCGAGTGTATCTGTTTTTTTCATTTCCTGGTTTGTCCCTGCGTGATATCATCCATTGCAGTAATAAAAGGAATAAGTGATCCTACTCTGCCTCATATTAGGATGGATGCAACAGACTAAACAAGCATTTGCACATGCTGAAACTAGTCCCATCACTCATGTAGACAGGAACCACAGGCAGTAAACATATACTAGAGACTGCAACATGGTCTGGCAGTTGCTGATGGAACACTGGCCAACAGAAAAGCACTTTCAAAACAGAAACATACATAAATCAAATCTGGGCTACGTCTGTAAACACAAAATAGACAGTGATAGAAAAGAAGACTTCTTTCTCCCTGGTTGATTTAATTTATATATTTTTTAAAAGATAGTAGTCTTAGGTCAAAGTTGGAATACTTTTGTTACTACTGGCAAAATACAAGGAAAGAGATTATGGACAGCAAAAGAGATAGCTTGGTGTTGTGGCACAGTAAATAGTCAACAAAAGAACTGATATGGTGCAGTGGACAGAACATTTTCTGGAAGGATCATGATCACCTACTCCAACCACTATGACACATAATAATGATGAATCTTTGGACATTTATATAATTTTTAATAGACAGTAATCTTTAGTCATTTTTACATAAGTATGCTGAACTTTGTTTTACTGTTTATTATGTAGATCAATGGTGGCCAAATTAAGGTTGACCAAGAGTCAGAATTATAGTCAAGACCATGACCAGAGGGACACACTTATCACATCGTCACAAATTACTTGATGATATTTAGACATAAATAATAATGCCAGCAAGCTATCACCTGACACTGACAGAAAAGCAACTTTACAGTGACAACTATAAACAAAGCCTTGATTATTGTCGGCATCAAAAGTTTTTATTTTTTTTTAATGACTGAAACTTTGGTTTTATTTATAGGTGTTTAATTCAGTTGCTTTAAGTTGATTTTATTCTGTTCTTTTTAGGAAATATTTTCCTGGGTAAAGATGTTAAATCTTTATTTCCTAATACTCCAACACTTTGCTGAACAAGAATTTGATACATCAAAGAAATTAACTAAATAAGTGCAAAATGCTCAAATATATAAGATAATGAGACATATTTCTAAATCTACATGCATTAAGATTTTTTTAATATCTAAAAAAAAAAAAACACTTTAATTAACTGTTCAATTATTATTAAAATCATTCTAGTATTGTATATGTATGTATTCTATGCACGCACACATATGATACTGTGTAATCCATTTTTGACATTAGAAACAAGAACAAGAGTCCTTAAATGTTATGTAGAATCAGTCTTAACATATGGATGTGAATCATGGATAATAGGACAACAGACAAGAAAATCACTGGAGGCTGTAGAAATGTGGTTTAGAGAAGAATGTTGAGAATACAAAGGACAGCTAAAAAGAGCAATGAAAATGTTCTGAAAGAGGCCAAAGTAAAAGAGAGCTAATATTCAACATTAAGAAGAAACAATCATCATTTTTTGGACATGTAATGAGAAGGGAACAGCTGGAATATATTGTAACAACTGGGAAAATTGAGGGAAAAAGAAAAAGAGATAGTGGGTAGCAAAGAGAAAATATACCAGACAACTTAAGAGAATGGCTTGGCAGAAAGTCAACAATAGAAGCGATAAATAACTGTCGAGATTGAAAGTTATCACGCCTGCATGCATGGTACTTGATGATGATTCCAGTATCTTCTGAACATTGAAATTTTTATGTAAACCACTAACATTTTTTTAAGTTCATTACATCTATTTTCAGAAGGTATTTCATAAGGTCAATAATGATTAAATGCATACAAATATATAAGATAACAGATTAAAAGCACAGCAAGAGAAGGAAACACCAGAAACAGAAGAATTAAAGAGCTGAAGGTGGGTAAGAATACATTTTTAAAACGTCAGTTAAACCATTTCTTGCTCTGAAACCCCAATTGTAGTAAGAATTGCTCAATGGATGGGTAATGGGAAAAAAAATAAGGAGGTAACTTTTTAAATACATGACAAAATAAACTTCAACAACAACATAAATAGCCTTTAAAAAAAAAGAGACGAAACCACCATCTTCAGACTGAGAGCTAGTCATATACCACATCAATATAATACACCGAAACCAAACACCAGCACATCCACTCTGTGAACACCCACATGAAACAGTAGAATATCACCTGTTTGACTGTTCAAAGCTCACCGATATCAGAGTAGCGCTACTTCCTCAAAGACCTGATAAATGGAATACCTTGTAAGGAACAACAAGGAAACTCAGAAATATCTGCAGATATTATTACATGGTGGTGGGCTGAACAGCGTCAGCTCATAGGCTGCTGGATCAATAGCATTAACATAGAATGGAAACAAAAATTTGCCCAAGAAGTGAAAAATAAATTTGTTGAAGGCTACTTCATATTGAGCTGATGAACAATCATCATCATCGGGTGCCATCTCCACAAAGAAGGTTGGCTACCATGGAGCGCCATTCTGCTCTGTCTCTTGCCTTGATGGTGCAGTTTGTCATAGGCTGATTTGTCCATCTTTTGATGTTGCTCGTCCATGTTAGTCTTGGTCTATCTCTGTTTCTTTTACTTTGTATTTTCCCCTCCAAGATTACTTTTAGTAGGCTGTTGTGTCTTTTAACATGGCCCAAAAATCAAATTTTTCTTGTTTGAATTGTGTTCAGTAGTTCTCTTTTCATTTTAGTTGTTTTAAGACTTCATTTGTTTTCTTTTCTTTCTATCCAGTTCTACCTATTCTTCTACATATCCACATTTCAAAGTCTTCAACTCTCTGTTCTGTTTTCTTGTCTAATGTCCATGTTTCTGCACCATATAGGAATATTGAGAAGATGTAACATTTTGCTAGTTTTAGCCCTGGTGTTATTTATTTTGATGTTAGTATATTTTTCATGACATTAAAATTACTTTTTGCCATTCCTATTCTTTTGTTTATTTCAGTTGTACATTTTCCATCACTGGTTATAGTATGCCCAAGGTAGTTGTAGTTCTGAACTGTCTCCAGGTCTATTCCTTCAATTTAGCTGATGAACAACTTGTCTAAATTATTGAAAACTGTAGTTGAAAAAGAAAAGAAATAAGATCTAGAGAATACTTCCTAAACACCACATTAAAATGTAACTTTTGAGTTAAATTATCTTAGCTTAGTGAAAAATATATATGGGGAAGCTTTCTCTTCTCGTGCATGTCACTTGACTATGATTTAATAGCCAGAAACACTTTCTGTCAAACGTACGAACAATAACATATTGATTTCTTTCTGACATACTCATCAAGATCTCAAGACATTGAAGAGACCTTGAACATGACAACAGAAGAAGTGGGTGACCTGGCTAGAGACAGTGAATGCAATGTTCTGCAAAGGACAAGCAACTTGATGATGATATTCATAAAGCCACATCTGTTGCTAAAGTCATGTTAAACAATTTGCATTTTCACAGGAGAACAAAATATATTCACTTTAATGAATAATTATATAGCCAATAATGTATGCTGCTCCAACAAACTTGCTCAAGTTCTCACTGCTTATTATTACATTTAGAATTCTAACCTCATCAATATCTCAAATGCAAGAGTAGGTACAATATTTTTATTTTATTTTTACTTTCCTCTGTTGCCTTTCAGCATAAAGGGAGGGAAAAATGGAGTAGCTGAGTGAATGCTTTGTTTCCATTGTGTTCTCAGTCTACCTTTCCACGCCCCTTCCCATTGCTTCTGAGAGTTAGCACTTTCAAGGGGCTGCTGCCTGGGGGTGCTCATGTTACTTGTCCAAACCATTTGATCTACTTGTTTCCTAATATCTAGCACTGGTGTTACTTCAACCATTTTCTTCATTTTGATTTTGTCAATTACTGTCACATTGAGTTATTGGTTATTATTGGTTATTGGTTATGGAAGGCGACGGTATCACAGCAAACTGGTGCATGGAATGAAAATCCATAATTGCTCAACCGCCCGTGCCAGTGGAATCATCCGAATTACTAACTCATCTCCCAAACAAAGAAAGGTAACTAGTCCCCATCGTAGCAGTCTCAGCACATGCCAAAAGACATAAGGCGAAACCGCGCAGAAAGTGAACACAGCCAACTGTTTCCTGTCATACGATATCATCATTCATCGTAAACAAGCGGGATATCGAAGCAGGATCAAAACGGATGAGACACACAGCTCACGGTGTGCACAGAGCACTTAACTCAGTAGCTCCTGTCACATTGAGTATTCTTAATCACCTCATCTCTGTAGGTACCATTTTTGCTTCTCTGTTAGCATCCAAGTTTGGCGCTGACAGCAAAGTATTAGGGACAGTGTTGTTTTATGAAGTGCTATCTTTGTATCACACATTATGTATTAGTTCAGTTATATTAAGTCAACCATGAAATAATTATGAGGAAAAGAAAACAAACAGATACAGCTAACTGAATGAGTAGATGAAAGAAATGAACAAATCTAATGACCACTATTTTTTTAAACATTAGAATCCATATGGATAACAATGGTGATACTAGATTTACTGTGGTGATGTCAACAGAAGAAGACAGCAAAGATTGTGTTTTGCAATGACAAATTTTTGTAAGCTAATTTCCATTAATGATCAAAAGTCCCCAATGTTTTTACAGTGAATGTTATATATATTCATGAGCTTTGGATAAATTACATATAAAAGAGGACCCTAAATGGTTGAAAGAGATTTCTAGGCACGTTACATCAAAGTTAAGGGGTAAAAAAAAAGAATGATAAAATGTACCATTTGTAGCTTCTTGTTCTCTATTTTGAATGGTGCAAGTTCTTCAATTTATAATAAAGACCTATGTCACTTTGAGATATGAAATTCGATGTGTTGATTATATTTATGTAGTTTGTATTTTCATCACAGCACTTGTAGAAATACACTAGTAATGTGAAATTTGTTCCTTGTAAGTCTTCCACAATAGAGAAAACTTGTCCATTGTATTCATCTATGAATTTCATGTATTGCCTGATTCATCACAAAGCCTGTGCATTCAAAAAGACATGGTTGATACTATTGTGTACTCTGAACTTCAAACAATCTCACATGTCAATCCATGTTCCCGGATAACTAGTACTGTGTTTTGTTATTTCTGGAGAATCTCAGCATTTTTCATGAATTGCTTCTTGTCAAACTTCACAACTGAATTACAAAAACCAATGTAAATTTTTCTATGGGGTGTAGACGCAGATGCATGTCAGCACCAGAGCTGAAAGTGGCCAGCAACTCACAGCTGAATGTTTGTGCCAAGATTAGTGAACCAGAACTATGTAGATCTAATTTCAACTATTAGTGGTCTCCATAGAAAAAGATTGCCTGGAAAATAATTAGGGATTAAGATGGAAGGCACCCTTTTCTCAAAAATGCTATGATGAATGAAGTCAAATATGTTGGGCTTAAAGGCGCAAATATAATAATTTTGCTGCAAACCACAACACAATGACTTAACACTCATTCAGCATTCTTTTTACGGTGGATGACAAAGAGATCCACCAATTTTTCTTTAGTAGTTGGGCGAATGCAGAAAGAAATAATAGTTTTACAACATAACTCAGAATATTATTTTATTGCTTCTAAAGCATAGGTCATGATCCGTACATAAAATTTTCCTCTTCAAACTTTTAGTATAAGGGCTTTGCTTATACTTTATTTCAAATATGTTAACTCTTTTTGTCTCTACAGTTTTTTTTAGATTTATCCAAACTTGGGCTTTTGTTCTCTGAATCCCAAATGCATTTAACCACTTTCTCTGTTTCTTTCTTTATTAACATTTACCTGTTAAGTAAGTGTGGTTGCGTTGTGTCACTAGTTTGTGTCAATGCAGCGATTTATGCATCTTTCTGCCCAACAAATCTGCCACTGGCAAGTGTAGATGTGCTGAATAATTTTTCATAGGGCGGTGGCCATTTCTGACCTACTCTTTTTGATTTGTAACTGTCAAGGGTTCTTAATGTGCATGTATGCACGTGGGGCCTCCTGTTTTTCACCATTATCAGAGAGGGAGGGCTAGACATCAGATCTCACTACTTCTGGAGGGTAAAGTCATGAAGAAATCACAAATCTGTAGTGAAAAATTCTCACCGTCTGTGGTGGGAGTCAAAACTATCTCTATACATAGATAGATTCATAAATTTAAAAATCTACACAAAATTGTTAGTGGTCAACTCTTCCTGACTTTTGGCCTCATGGTGAAACCTAATTTCTACTGCAAAAGCAGCTCAATAAATATATATATTTTAATTGCTTACATATGCTGCTTGAGACATATACTTGCAATTTCCTTGAGAAAAAGTGATAACGAAGTACTGAGATACCAAGAATTTTCATGATCCTCCCGCAACATCACATATCTATTTGATTCTGTCAATTGTTTTAATATTTCACACACAAATGCTGAGTACATGATGGATGGATTCCCAAAGACATCCTCTATCTAAAGACAGCCTGAAGGAAAATTCCTTCTATATTGTCAAGATGCATGTAAATCTAACATATGGGAGCTGATATAAACATATCAATGGGTTGCATGTCCTTTGCAGCTGTTCCATTCATCACAGCCAGTTGAAAGAATGCCTGCCAGATTTTTTGCTTCTGCTGTCATTTTAAGGTCTCTCTGATATCTTGAAATCACCTTCTTAGTCTGCCTTTGTCCTGTCTTCGTGGAACCATTATTATTTTTTACAGCACACTGTATCAGTTGATGTATGTGGTTGTCCTGTACTCCTACACAACTAAATGATGATCACTTCATACACCCATCTGCTTCTCTTGAAATTGTTACATCTCGGAGAGGGTGTGATGTTAGTTATTATACTATGTATACGATTTTGTCCCATTTATTTAATATGCCCCTGTTAGTTTATTAATTTTTTTAACATTTACACCCAATACTAATATTACTTTTCCCCCATTTACAAGTTGATCCCCCACTCTCATTTACTGTGTTTGTTGCCAGCCCACATCTCAATGCTCCAAATTCCAATACAATTAACAATATAAATTATTTTAACTGAGAGCATGAGCAATAAAATACACTGAACTTCAAAGCAGCTAATTTATGGAAACATAAAATTTAGAGTAATTTGTGAAAGAAGAGGGAGAGATTTGCTTTGTACCGTGCTAGAAAATATAAAGTTCATTATCCATGATTAGCTACCACATGAATTTTACTTAATTTGAAATAAGTTATCACAACATGTTTTTACCTAGGATCATTTATTGTTGTAAACATTTTAAAGAAAAGAGAATGAAACAGAAACAGCTAAGTTTATTTGTAAATACTGAAGGGTCTACCTTGCCAAAACATTGACACACTATATGAACCAGTCTATAAATGGTCTTACTTATGGATGCTTTTGTTTATATGGTCATAAGATAAGGAATAGACCTTGAATGAAAGTTGATCTTTTTTTTTTTTTAATATCATGTACTATAACTATGTACAGTGTAGTGTCAACATCCAATTTGAATTAACACCCATCTTTTGTTGCATTAAAACATAAAATAACAAAAACAGTATCAATATGATTGTGAGCTGATTAATTAGAGAGCCATATATTTTAAATTATTACATTTTAAGCATTTATTATTATATCAATCAGGTATTTAGCATGCTAAATAATAAAAAGGAAGTGTGTTAACGCAAAATGTGTGCTGCACTCCACTACTCATCCACTTAAGCATGAGGTTTATTTTACCAATTTATTTTTAAACATGCAAAAAGTTTTAAAGTTCAGTTGTACTAAATAACAAATCTAATTATGTAAATGTAAAGTAAAAATAATAAAAGTTTTAGCTAAGTTTTTTTGTTCTATTCGTCTTTTATTGTTGTGAGTAGTGGATTCTAACACTAACATCAAGGTTCTTTACTTTCTACTTTTGAACTACTTGAGGCTGAGGTCTGGTGGTGGAGTTGGAGACTTGAAAATAATAATCTAATAAAACAATACAATAATTTACAAATTTTAAAAATATGTAAATTTTGTCTGTTCAAGTTCATACAATGATTGTTTGTTTATACTATACATATATCATTCAGTTCTACAGAAGTATAACCAGTTCCTGTACTCAACAGTCAACTGTAAACATTGGCACCTGAATTTACTAGCGTTCGTTCACTCACTGACACTGAGACCTGTATTATCGACACATTCAGCTTTCCATGTTTTGTTTGGGGGAAGGGGTCATTGTTGCACTTTACTTATTATAATTAAACTGTACACAAACTATGACAACTAAAGCATGATTAGAGTATATGAGACAACGAAGCAGAATTATTTTATTGCAATAATTATATAAAATTGCTCATTTTTAAAAATAATTCATCTATGTTGGACACACTACAGTGACTACACTAGATTGTTTTGTAGTACACTGCCGCACAACGCGGAAGAATACAAACAAAAAATTTGCAATCAAAACAACTAACGTTATAAAAATGATTCATTGAGTCTATATAACATTTAATCAAAGCTTATGTAAGTTTTATGCTATAATTCGTTTTAAATATTCGCTTTTACAATGCTGTTATGTGCAAAATGACCTTAGTAGAGATCACTGACGCTGACTACTTCACTGTCGCCACAAATCGTCCATTGTTGGCGAAGCACAGTACATACTCACCTGTACAAAATCAAGACGATTTCATATGTCCGATTTATTTTGATGAATTTTTTGCATCAAATTAAAGTTGAGTATTTACATAATGGTACTAACACAAATCCATGTGAATATAAATGAATATAAACATGATAAAGTTGCAATAATTTCCAAGAATTTGACAAAACCCCGCGCCAAAAATTAGCACAACCTAACAACATACAATGTTTTATCATCCGCTCAAAGTAGTTCACTATCATGGTTTAAAAAATTAATTTCATTTAAATTTAGCACTTCTTAATGTGTGCTTCTAATCTAAAACGCTGAAAAGTTTACTGATCTTTCCCAAAATGTTAATAAATTTAAAAATCAAAGAACTGTTTTATGTGCGTATGAATTCTAGAAGTCGTGTTTCAGCTATTGAAACTAGTGCAGGACAAGCAAAAGTCTGGTACGATCAAACGAGCAAGGGAGAAGTTAGTCTGCTACAAGTCCTGGTGCTAGATAGTCGTTGCTTGTGTGAGACCGCATATTGAGAATGGCCAAGCAGCAACGACGGGTATTTGTTGTTGGAGTGGGCATGACAAAGGTTATACAATTTTTTCATATTAACTGTTTAGAAGGAAATGTGTATTGGAATTAATTCTGAATTTAGAGTTGGATTGTGCATCGTATTTATTTGCCTGTGACCTCGCTCTCGCTACTATTAATAATTATGTATTTAAATTTATTTGCTGATAGTGATAGTTGTGTGGTATGCAGGTGTATCACTGTATGGTATGACTGCGAACACGCATAATTGACAGGCTCTACAACTGTAACAACTCAACTGAACTTATCAGTATCAAGTAGTAGTTACCGGCCGTACAGTTCGTTACCGTTAGTTGTTAGTAAGTTACACCACACTAACTGTGTAGTGTGAGTGTAGTCAGGTGACACAGACTAACAATGGAAATCATCTCTCTTTCATTTTCAATTACTCATCACTGTACTTTACTCCTGTACTGGCTACTTAGTACTAGTGACTAGTGTACTCAAGAGTCAAGTCAAGTGTACGGTAGATGAGATAGGACTACACACACGTACGAGTCAACCACACTCACTGACTGTGGGCCACAGTAGTCATTTTAAAATGTAACTTTAGACTTTTACTTTAAAAGTAGTACTTTACATATAAAATGAAAACCGTTTCTGCAAAATTTAAGTGTAGCCGTGTAGCGTAGTAACTTAACTTAAGTTAGTTTAGTTAGTGGGTTCTAACATCAAGGTTCTAACGTCAAGTAGTAAGGTCTTAAGAACTGACTTAAGTCGTCTACTAACAGTCACTCACTGCTTCATTTCATGTATTATTAACATTTTTACTGTGTTGTTCTACAGTTAGTTATTGTACTTTACTGTTAATACTTAATGGTGTTATTACTGTTATTGTCAAAAATCAAAGTCCATAGTCCATAAATTTGTATTACATTTTTAAAAACCAGTTTGAATTTAATCATATGTTAACTTTTTGATTAACAGGAACATACACCGTTTTGTAATCACAATCAGGACTTCAATCTTCCTTCAGGATTATCTAAATTTAATGCACTCTATTAGTCTATTCTCAGTATTATGTCTTAAAATTGTTTACATTTCAAATTAAATGTTGACTGTTGTGAAGATAATTAAAATACTTTCATATATTATGGTTTTATAATTATTAATAAATAATATCACATTACTAATAAATATTTTAAATGAAAATGTTAACACTTTTTATTTGACTTCAAAGTCCAATGTCCAAAGTTGTGCCAATAAATTAGAATAAGTGTATTCTTAGCATCATAATGTGACATATTTTAACCTTTATCCTAAAAATAGAAATGGATATATAATAATAATATATTTTATATAATAAATGTCTTTGAACACTCAGAACAGGACAGTTTGCTATAAGTTTTCAGTCTTCTGCTCATTATTATTACAATTGAATTACTACTATCTTCCAAACACATTTCATATGTGCCACAACTTTGTTGCTTTGCTCTTTGAGTTGTTGATCATAGATATGTTCAATGTTGAAGTATAGTTCCAGAAGCTTGCTGTTTATATTTCTCCTTATGTGTTCACTAAAATTACCTTTTCTTCTCACTCACATGACCTTTTAAGTGTTGAGCTAAACAACAAGAATTTCACTGTCCACCAACCCTCAGAGGTTAAACAGCCACAAAACTATTCCAAGCAGGCCACCATGTGCAACTGGTGTTTTCCTAAACAACTTATGCTTTATCAGAAAATACTGTTCACATGCGGGTACCATCATGACCCATCTAATTTATATATAGACCTGTAATGGGTTCTTCCCATTTTAATAAGCTTTTCTTTCTGCCATCAAATATTTTTACGCATTATTGTCAGTATCACCTATCTTCCTTTTCTAAGCAAAAATAGAAGCAGCTAATTGGGATCAAACTCATCCTCTTGTCTTTGCAGAAAGAAAGAATGTTTAGTTTAGTTGACAGATCACTCCTCATTGCACACCAAACGTGTCAATAAGTGCTTAGATCTCCTCCCTCAATGTATAGAGACCATTGACACCAGTTCTGTGTTGATTTATTATTCGTCTGTTGCCCAGCACTCCTTTCTGGCATCCCCATGTTTGCCCTGATGTTCATGCAGCCTGAACGTGGTTGTAGATTCATGATCATTGACTCAATCAACAGCATGCCGTGCCTCCTAGAGGGCATTCAGATTGTCTGACTGGTCCATTGCACATCCACCATACACAGCGGCTGTTCCAGCCAGGCTGTCAAGCTCATTCATTTCCTCTCATACAGGAGTGTCCAGGAACAAAGATGAAATAGATCACAGTTACACCTGAGTTCTTTAGTAACTCCCAACTACTGCCTTTGTGCCTAGCCTCCTTCAGTTTTCCTGACCATACTCATTGAATCACTCAGAAAGCACATTTGTGTAAAAGATTGTGTTTCTAGCCAGGCCGTTGCACAAGCTTAATCTATCTATCTTTCGTTCGCCTGAAGTATTGTCTATATCTGCAATGTCGTTTCCTGTATAAATTTTACTGTCTTTTGTAATTCTTGCAGTGGCCCATATAGTTTTGTCTGTAGTGTTGTATCTATGGGCCAATGGATTTTCCTCAGTCTACTATGTTCAGTGCAGTCTTGAAGTATGTGTTCAGCAGTCTGGGGTGCCTGTCCACATGTACAAGTAGTTGATGTGCCGATCTTGAATTTTGTATACATGTGACTATGGAGTCGATTGTGTCCTGTTCTTAGGCGTATAATGATAACTTGTTCATATATATTCATATTATGAAAGGCATCCTGATTTGGGGCTTGTGGTTCTCTGATTGATTTGATTATCTGTTTCTTATGATGGTATGTAACTGGTGTATCTAGTTGTGTGCCTGTTGAACCTTCCTTTGCCAACTGATCTGCTTTCTCATTTTCTGGTATTCCACAGTGAGATGGGATCCACTGCAGGGCAACCCTGTGGTGCTTGCAGAGTTCAGTCAATAAGGTCTGCAGATGTGGTAATTTTCTGGATTGTAGTGCCTGGAGTACTGATCTTGCATCTGTCAAAAACACTACAGGCTGTGGGCTAAGATTACTGTTCAGCAGTTTTTCTATTGCCAACTTTATTGCTTGTATTTCTGCATCATAATTGTGACAATATTTCCCTGTTGCTATTTTATTCATATCCCTAGTGTTATTTGGGTACTCTATATATGCACCTGCTCCCCCATTCTTTACTGCATTCTGTGCTGATCCATCTGTGTACACACGGATCCATAGGTCTTGTGGGTATTCTTCATCCAGGAAACTGAGAGTTATTGTTTTTCGCTGTAGACTATTTTGTTCCTCTTTGTCAACTATTCCTTTCACTTCTGTCCGTATTTGAACTGATAATCCTGATTCATCTGTCCAGGGAGTCTGTTCTGGTATGGGCAGAAGGGGTTTAACAACTCTTGGCATGTTTGGTGTTTGTCTACTAATACGCTTGGCTTGGTGGATAAAGTTTCTCCATCTCCAATATTGGTGTTGATTTCATTGCTCCTGTGATGACCCTAAGTGCCTGGTTTTGTACTTTATCCAGTTCTTGCAATGTGGTGTTTGATGCTGAGCACCATGCGGATGATCCATATTCTAAATGTGGGCGTATACTCTGTTGGTAAACTTTACTGAGTATTTTCCCACTCGCACCCCATGTGGTTCCACACAACTTTCTTAGAATAGCCAATTTCCTCCTTGCTTTTTGGGTTGCCTTATTTATCTGCTGTTTCCAAGATAGTTTGTTATCAAATGTAACTCCGAGATATGTAGCTTGTATGTCTTCTTTCACAGGCTCATTGTTTATGTAGATGGCTCCTGCTTTTTGTTTTGGGGAGAGTGTGAAAAGTGTAGTACTGCATTTGTCTGTATTGATGCTGATACACCCTCTATTTGTCCATGAATTCAGTGCATTCATAGCTCTTTGTAGCAATTTGGAGGCCACTGTTGCATACTCCTCTGTGCACCACATTACCAAGTCATCTGCATACATTGCCACTTTGATGCCATGTGGTAGTTCAGTAACTAGGTCATTGATGTAGATCAGAAAAAGTGTTGGAGATAGTACCCCTCCTTGTGGAACGCCCTGGCGCAATAAGACCTTCTTACTCTTAAGACCATCCAGTTGCACTCTGGCTCTCCTGTTAGCACAAGCTTAATCCAACGTCTAATAATCTTTTGCTTTTATGTGGGTACACATAACACAATAACATAGTTATTGAAAGAGGTACATTATTAGTATTCTTATGTTTAGTCATGTGACTTAATCAGCTGTTAACTGTATCCTGTTGTTTGTGACACTCCTGAGGTACTTGTTTAAAAAACAAAGACCTCATAGTGTATGACATGTATAACGTTCAGGTTTGGGAGGGATGATGAACTTTGGTCACTTAGAAAAGAGTGATACTTCTTCCTTTATCTTTTTACTCATCTTCCTCTCACAGTTTGTAATACTATTTTAGCCAGTCCTGATGAATACAGCAAATTCACTTCAGTTTATATTTTCTGACAATATACACAAAAATAATATTTGTTGTAACTTGTGCCTTTAGTTGTAAAAGAAAAAATACAAGAGAGCAGTTAATTAGTTTATTGTACTTTAACCTTTCTTTTACAGTTTGAAAAACCAGGTCGTCGAGATGACTTCGATTATCCACAAATGGCTTTGGAAGCCGGTATGTATTGCTACTGGGGCTTTACCAATATGGGGCCTTGAACTTTGACCAATTTTATATGAAAATGGGGATTACAGATTTTTAAATTCACCTATTTCATGAAATGTTGTAGGGAACTGCAGTTCTGGTTGCGGGGAACTAGTCCTGTATCCTTGTGCAAGAAATAGTTACTGTTATTGACTGTGATTGTGTGTGCAAATCTTATGTATATTTAAATGTATCTTTTACAAGCATAATGGAATACAGCTGTATGATATTGCATTTTGTCTTCTTTTTCATTTAATAAACACCATTCATCAGCGAAAAAAAAGAGTAGTAAGTTGTGTTTGATGTCTGTTTTATGTTCTTACTTTATCTTGAATTTTGTAGCTACTTTGTCTTCATTATTTATTTGAGCATATTTTTCTACTTGCTAAGATTTGTATGAGTAAGACTTGTAACCAAGTTATTTACAAAGTTTTCAGTATAAAATGAAAAATAAAAAACACAATAAAAATGTGTAGTCTCTAGAGAGATAAAAATGGAGTTGCAAAAGGGGGCATTAGTGAATTGGTCTGTGAGAAATAGAGGATGGGTAGTTTCACAATTAATGGGTTCTAGGTTCACCTAGCCATAAAAAGGGAAAATAAATTCTGGTGTTGTGCTGACCACATTGCCTGAACTTAATGGTAGAAATAATGGCTTGTTAAAATGTGAAACACTCATCATGTTTAACAGTACAGTTAATCCAGGAACTTGAGAATAGTTGTCAAAAACTGGATGCTGAAATTCTTCTGGTGAAAGTTATGTACCAAACAAGTAATGAATAAATATTTACTCTATTATTATAAACTCCAAGGTTAATACGTATATTTTTATTTTCGTCCTTCCCAAACCGTTAGACATCGCATAGGGCTTGTGGTATTTTTTGCCACCCATCTCTATTCTGGACAAGATGTTCAATTTTATCTATTTAATCTATGCCTGCCAACATTGTTTCTCTTATAAGTGTTCTTTTCAGTATCTATTTAGCTCTTCCTCTTTTTCTCTATCCTGATGTTTTCCATAGAAAGAGCCTGTTTTGGAATAAATACATATGCTATATATATATATGATATTAGAAGTTAGTAAACTTTTAATTCAGGTTATCTGACATTGAGCTTTAGGGTTCAGACCCAATTTCTGGTATGGGCAGCCATGTATGTTCTGCTTTATTTGTATGTGTGCGTCTCTAATACTGCTATTCCCATGTCATTTGTGTGTGTGTGTTGACCAAACCATTATTCTGTTGCTGTTTTCACATGGAAGATTTCTCCTGTTCATAGTCAGCTCTTTAAAGGGCATTAAATAGGCATATACAGATTGTGTAGTCAACAGTAAGTTTTTTATATATTTGTACCCAGCCCATCCATCATCAACATGACATTTGTGGGTAACAGGTTGTTATCTCTCTTTGATCCCTACTCAAGTGACAAGACTATTTGTTGCAAGAGTCGTGAGCTGGAACAGAATCTTGATTGATTATCCTAATAGTAGCAGTTCAACTAGATATATTTTACTTTTTTTTTCAGTTTTTAGTAAACAAAGTTTGATTGATTTTAGAATGCATAAGACTACATGGGTGTTACTAGATCATAGAACAGAGAATCAAATTGACCACATATGTATTAATAATAAGTTTAAGTCATCCTTACAGGATGTAAAAGTTTATATATTGTATATATATACGAGACAACCATTTTTTCTGTTTTCAGTAAACAAGGTTTTATTGTTTTTCAAGAACTGCATCAGTTCTAACATCTCTCTATATTAAACATCAATGTTGTGTTCTGTTAGGTACAAAAGCTCTTCAAGATGCAGGAATTCGTTATGAACAGATTGAGCAAGCATGCTGTGGTTATGTATATGGTAAGTTCCAACTGCAACATGTTCAATCCTTTTATCAATTTATATTACTGTGTGTAATCTGAAACAAACTTTTGTTGTTACTACTGTTTATATACATTCATATTTAATGTTGTTTGTTTGGCACTAGTATAGATGTGTTTTATGCTTCTTGGAGATAAGCACAGATATCAAATATAACAAAAAGACTATGAATCCTTTGGTCTAATTAAATCCTACTTGCCCTATTGTCTAATAATCTTTTTACATAGACTCTACGAAAATCCTGACCACCATATTTTCCACCATTTAAAAAAAATATCAGTGGTGCATATTCTGGCTCTGAATTTTGTGTTTAATGTGTAACATTTGTTACATCTGATGAAGAATTTTGCCGAAATCTTGTAGTTTGTCTTGTCTTTCTGTTAGTCTAGCTGCTCAGTATCATTTTATGTTTCTTGCATGGTTGTTAAAATAAAGAGCTTAATGTTTTATATGCTTTCCAAAAAAATGAGGAAGACACTATGCAATCCATTTTTGACAATAGAAACAAGAAAAAGAGTTCTTAAATGTTATGTAGAGCCAGTCTTAACACATGGATGTGAATCATGGACACTAGGACAACAGACAAGAAAATCACTGGAGTCTGTAGAAATGTAGTTTTACAGAAGAATGTTGAGAATACCATGGACAGCTAAGAAGAGCAATGAAAATGTTCTGAAAAAAGAGAGCTAGTTTCCAGTATTAGGAAGAAACAATAATTTTTTGGACATGTAATGAGGAGGGAACAGCTGGAGTATATTATAACAACTGGAAAGATAGAGGGAAGCAAGGAGAAAAAATACCAGACAGCTTAAGAGAATGGCTTGGCAGAAGGTCTACAGCGAAATGATAAATAACTGTTGAGATCGAAAGTTGTGGAGAAACATGATCACCTACGCCAGCAGGCCAGGTACTTGATGATGAGGAATGTTTTATAAGCACAGATGGGTAAGAAGCTATTTCATGTAATGATTTTTTAAAATGTATTGTTTTTAAGAATATGAAAATATTTTATACAGGTGATACGTGTAGTGGTCAGAGAGCCTTGTACCAATTGGGACTGAGTGGTATCCCTATCTTTAATGTGAGTATTATTTTTATTTCCAGCCATTTTGACATTGTGATAATACTTTTTTCAATAGATCAGGATAAGAGATTTATAACAGCGCAGGTTTTCCTTATTTGAAATTCAAGTTCACTGGAAACTATAGATACAGTTTGCGGATGAAAACGTGTGTCAGTACCAGGAAAGCTGTTTGTGCCAGCATCAATAAAGCAGAACAATCCATACCCTACTTTACCTTTTCGCGGTGGTACTAGAAATAGCCTGACTGTTGGGTGGGGATGAAAAGGGGAGGCAACTTGGTACTCAAAAACACCATTCTGAAGTTGGATGTGTTGAGCTGCTCAAACATCACTTTCCTGCTATCAACAACATGGCACATTTGATCCCACTTAACAACCTTTTAAGGGCAAATGATGAAGAGGATTAATCATTCCTTCAGTGAGTGCAAGAAAGAAATGAAACGATCTAGTTTTAACAAATCATAACAGAACAATCAATACAAGTTTGATAAAGAGCACCAAGCACCTTTAGGTTTGGATAGAGCACAACGATGTCAATTCATCATCATCAATTAATTTCTTGAAGATGTTGAGAATTTGAGTGCACTAGATTAAGACAG
Organism: Megaustenia siamemsis; assembly: GCA_032433765.1. Taxonomy (NCBI): domain Eukaryota; kingdom Metazoa; phylum Mollusca; class Gastropoda; order Stylommatophora; family Ariophantidae; genus Megaustenia; species Megaustenia siamemsis. The sequence continues at coordinate 72,275,780 of JAVIAB010000160.1, read as the reverse complement.
TAATAAAGTTTCAGAATGACAGAACCCACATGAACATTTGTTTGTATATCATGATTAGGTCACATATCCTTTGTAGAACATTGCATTTACCACGGCCCATCTGAAAGAATCTCCTACTCAAGGCAGATTCCCACTTTTTCTTTTGTCATGTTCAAGATCTCTTTGGTGTCTTGAAACCATCTTCTTGGAATCACGCCTTCCATTATTTTTCTATTTGGCTCACTGTGTCTTTTAACATGGCCAAATTATTTTAAGTTAAAGTTTGCAAAGTTAGTTAGCTATATCTTCCACTGTAATTGGTCAGCATGAATAATACTGAGAATATAGACAGCTTAGCTTAGGAATTGTTACGTTTATTAATACTGTTCTTATTAGAGTTTTAAGAAATAAAAACTCATATAATAAAGTTGTTATTGTGGCTAGGTGTAATAATTCATTTAATAAAGTTAACAAGTCTTGCCTTGTCACCCTTATCTGTGCTACAAAGTACATGCACTATATGCTGAGATCTCACTTAGTACCAGACATAAGATAACAATAACAAAGATAATTGTCTTATTTGTAAGCAGAGAAACAATTCTTGCTGATGGAGTTTCTTTCAACGAAATACATCATAATAATCTATAATTTGTGGTATTAGGTGGATGAAGTTACGTTGTTCTTTACAGAAAGCCATATCTGCACCTTTCAGCTCAACACATCCATCTTCATGACCTTTCAGATGCTGGGTTGCCTTCCCTTTTATCCCTACTTGCTTGGCCGGACTGGTTAGTCTATTACCAGAGCAACCTCAGGTAGGTGAGGTAAATTCCTCATGCTGCATCTATCACCTTTTGGTGATGAATTGTACCCTTGGAGTTTATAAGGCCCTAACTTATTGTTCTCTTTAAAATGTGCCAATGAACTTTGCAAAATTGGCACTAACACCATATTTTCCATAGACCTTCAGATGTGAAGGAAACTTTTACTTACTATTCACTACATTATATTTTTTCCAGAATGTTATATTTCATCATCACCAAGTACCATGCCTGTTAGCATAGATGATAATGTCTCTCCACAACTCTTGTTCTAGACAGTTATCATTTTTGCAGGAGCTACTGAGTTAAGTGCTCTGTGCACACCGTGAGCTGTTTGTCTCATCCGGTTTGATCCTGCTTCGATATCCCGCTTGTTTACGATGAATGATGATATCGTATGACGGAACAGTTGGCTGTGTTCACTTTCTGCGCGGTTTCGCCTTATGTCTTTTGGCGTGTGCTGAGACTGCTACGATGGGGACTACAGTTACCTTTCTTTGTTTGGGAGATGAGCTAGTAATTCGGATGATTCCACTGGCACGGGCGGTTGAACAATTCTGGATTTTAATTTGTTTGCTGTGATACCGAGGCCTTCCATAACCAATAACAATATCATTTCTGTTGTTTACCTTCTGCCACGCCATTTAAGTTGTCTGTTATCTCTTCGATCCTCAATTTTCCCAGTTGTCAAAATATATTCCAGTTATTCCCTTCTCATTGCATGGCTAAAAATGATGATTGTCTCTTCTTAATATTTGATATATTCACTACATACAAATAGTTTTGTTTCATGTTTGTACTCGGCAGGTCAACAATGCTTGTTCCTCTGGTTCATCAGCTATGTATATGGCTAAAAATTTGATTGCTGGAGGTATTGTACTTTTGTCGTTTATTTTAATGACTGTTCATATTAGTTGGAACAATTCTTAGTTATCCATATTAGTTTCTAGAATAATTAACCTCTCACATTAATCTGTGAATTGATGAATCTTTATTATTCACTAAAGTCAGTTATGACTTTATAGCAGGTTCACCTAAAGGCATTTCCTATTCCTGGGACAAATTCTGTACTATTTAAAAATGAAATTAGCATATTATTAGTCCTGTACTCTGTCATTAGTAACATGAGTGAAATGTCTATTTTAACAGTTGTACACATTTTCAGCAATAAAGTGAATAAATGTAATGAGCAGATGTGTAACAATTTTTTAAATCTTACTTTTAGAAATGTAATTTTCACGTTTCAATCTTATTAATATTTTTACATATGTAATATGCATTTATAAACATATGTTTTTTTTTCAATTTTATAACAATAAATGATATTTTTTGGGGGGTATACAACATATAAGTGCATGAGTATAAAATGGTTTACACACCTTCAGGCATTACATGATATATAGTAAATATAGTAATAAATAAGAATATAGAACTGCTGCTGCAACAACCCTTGCTTTATGTTTACTGTATTTTTGTGCTTATGTTTACTGTTTGTACCATAAGAACATTTTCTGTGTCATATTTGGTTTGACAGGTTTGGCAGACTGTGTCATGGCGATTGGATTTGAGAAAATGGAGAGGGGATCATTGAGCACTAAGGTAATGCATACTTACTAGTTGTCATTTCTTTATACCCCTTGATGTAATGTCACCCTTTCTTTATTTTTAATGTGGTCTTCTCTTTGGAGCTTTGCTCAGGTTATTCCATATGTTATGATCATCTTCTTTTAGTAATTTAGCAGTATCATTTATGTGAAACCTGCGCAGTAGAGAAGGGATAATCTTTAAAAAATCCCTAAATTATTATTTTAAAATCTTCATAGAGATAACTATAAAAAATGTTGGCTTCCTTCTTCACCCTGTCCTTAGTTAGCACAGACCAACAAAGCCAGCGATCAATGTGACTTTTGGCATCTTGTAAGACAGCATTAATTATCAAAGACATGTATGATGGTTACGCATATGCAGTTCGAACAGAGGAAGGACTGAGCGAATGTTTCCCAATAGAAACTGGGGTTAAACAAGGATGTATTTTATCGCCCTTGTTATTTGGAATTGTTATGGACTTCATAATGAAGAAATGCTGCACTGGTAATAAAGGCATCGAATGGATACAAGGAGACCATTTGGAGGACCTCGACTTTGCTTATGACATAGTTCTCATCAGCAGTCAGATAAAAACGATGCAGGAAAACACAAATGAACTATAATCAATAGCGAGCAAAATTGGGCTTGAGATCAATCATGAAAAGACTAAAGTCATGACAAGTTTAATTCCAACAGGTGACAAAATATACATGGAAAACAAACCAGTAGAAGAGATCGATCACTTTATCTATCTTGGAAGTCACATTGATCTAGAAGGGGATACGAGCAAAGAAATTAGAATCAGAATAGCTAAAGCAGCAATGTCTTTCAGAAGCCTTGAAAAGTTGTGGAAATCAAAACTAACCAGCACAAACACAAAACTTAGGCTATTCAAATCAAATGTACTATCAACCCTTACGTATGCGTGTGAAAGCTGGAAAACAACAAGAGATATAGAAACAAAGTTGAACGCATTCGAAAATAAATGTCTAAGGAAAATACTTGGTATAGCATTGAACGAATTCAAAACAAACGAGGAAATTAGAGAAATCGCCAATCAACCACTAATATCTTCAGTAATAAAGAAAAGACGATGGTCATACGTTGGACATGTGATGAGAAGAGATAGTAACCGAATGGCAAAGCAAGCCCTCATATGGGAAACAACAGGTAAAAGAAAAAGAGGAAGACCCAGGGAGACACTGAGAAGAACATTGATGAGAGAGGCAAGAGCAGCAGGAATCGGCTCCCTCAATGAGATAGAACTGCTTGCACAGAACAGAGACAGATGGCGAGATTTGATAAAATATCTTTAAAAGAAAACTGCTAGAACAAAAAAAAATTCATATAGGAGAAGGTGTATCTTGGTCTACGCCCTATGGGCCGGTTACGGCTCGAAAGGTCAATAGATAGATAGAAGACAGCATTAGAACCTTTCTACCTTGCTCAGTCCATAACCATCTTACACAGGTCACAGTTGCTTGCTTTAATATTAAAGTAGTTTTTTAGCTATCATCATAGAAATTGTTTCTACATGTTTGAATGATGATGTCTTTAGGCAACTACATTCCACTCATTGCTAGAGATTGATATTTGAGTTATTCAAATTTGTGACAAAATTCTATTTGAATATTTTAGAATAGTTAATTTTTATGTTATTGATATTTTTAGTCCAGTAACATTTAAGATAATATTTCAAAATTTGACAAGTTTAACCGCAGATGTTTTATGATCATTTTAATGTGCTGAAGCAGAATTGACAAATGGCGAGATTTGATAAAAAGATCTTTACAGGGATTGAAAACTGCTAGAATAAAAAATTTAGATAAGAGAAAGAGTATCTGGGTCTATGCTCTATGGGCCGGCTATGGCTCGAAAGGTCGATTGATAGATAGCAGAATTATACTCAAGTCATGTTTCAGAACTGATTAAATTTACTAAAATATCAACAAACAGCTGGGGGGGGGGGTTGGAAATTGGTCTGTCGGAGAAAAGGGGGGAGGGGGGTGGAACTTGTCCTATCTAGAGGTACTGCAGTACTAAGTTTTCTATATCAGTAGATATACCAGCCACTGCTTGGAACATGGTGATCCGAGCTCCTGATTGCAAACTTGGGTTGATGCAGGCTGTTTCTTGGGATACCAAATACTAGTTTGATGTGACGTCTTGTTCAACTGATAAGCTGTAGGTCCTGCAGTGTTGAGCAAAGATCGCTGGACTTGTGTACCAAAGCATTGCATGCATCGACAGTGTAGAAGAAATCAAAAGCCAATTAACAGCTGTGAGATATATTGGTATAATGGAATCAGATAAAACACATATTTAGAATAGATAATAAGAGAAATTTACTCTTTTGATCTACATTTAGTATTAAAATGTAATACTTGTTACTTTGTCTACTAGTTTACTGACCGTACAAATCCCATGGACAAGCACATGAACGTGTTGGTCAATGCCCATGGTTTAGATAAAGCTCCTTTTGCCTCACAGATATTTGGGAGTGCAGGAAGAGAGCACATGGAAAAATATGGTGTGTATTGTGTGTGTGTGCACATGTACCAAGGTTTGGTTTAATAGGTTTAAAAATATGTTTAGGTCTAAAAGTTGGGACTAACCTTGTAGATTGTAAGACATAGAAATAGTTATTAGCAGTTGGTTGAAGGTCATCTCATGAAAATCATAGTTCAAGTTTGGTCACATGATAAATACTGAAAGCCAATTTTATTTTTTTTAAGATATTGAAAGTCACTCGCTGGCCATTGAAGGAGGATCAGACACATTTAGTTATAGATAGAATTCACTGGCGAGGAGAAGATAACATCTTGAAAGGCTGACAACATCTAGGTTCTCATAGTAATAGTTTAGACTCCAGTATATTATAGCAGCCATGATTACAGGGAATGTTTCAGTTAGGGCAGATTAAGAATATTAGAAAGTGTTGGTCCATCATGGACAGTTAAAAACTTTACAGGTTCATTAAGAACCGATTAGCAGTATAAATTTTTGAGTGCAGAGTATTCGAGTTTGTTATTTGATCAAATGTCCAAGTCTAAGATATCACAGATCACCTACAACAACAGTCTAATACAATGTTCAGCAACAATAATGATATTAAAGAGTTGAACCAGTGTACATGTAGCAGGTTATGCTGACTCCACATTAATATACAGACTCTGCTACAAGGTTACAACTTATGTAAACAACAAAATCAAGGATCATCTCTTCAGTACATACTTATGTACTAGCTTGAAAGGACGATAGATAGATTAAAAAAATATAAGTAGTTTATTTCAAATTATTCAGTATATTTTAATGTGTCCATTAATAGGATTGTTGTAATAATGCCCCTACAGATAATACATTTGTTTCAAACATGGGTATTCACTTTAGATAACAGCATATTTACTTTCTAAATTAAGTGGGAACCCCTAGTAAAACAGTGTTTAGTGAACTTAGGTTGAGTTCAATCATGAATACTGCTTCTAGGTTCACCCAGCAAAAATAGGTACCTGATTTTTGGGATGGTGGAGAAAGATGTTACTGGTGTAATACTGACATCGCTACTCAAAATGTGTGCAGAGTGGAAATAAAATATGGATGCTAACACCAAATTCTCTGTATGTTGTGGTTGTTTGATTTTTATTTCCTTTTTTTCATATTTGTTAAAATGAATCAATTTTATTGACACAGGGCATTATATTCAATGCAAACACCATTTTAGCTTTGCATGATACCAACCACATCGCCTGAAAATGTTCCTTTGGTCATGGAAAAATATAGTCACTACCACCATATTCCTCCATATACCTAGCAAGGCAGGGGAGAGAACTTTAACTGTCCACCTTCAATTCCAAATATAATAATAGTTTGAGTAATTTTTCAATCTGTGCAGTTGGTCAGTGTTAATATAAATAAGGAGTTAGTGTGGCGTCATTCACAGACTTTGTGTAGATTTTTTTTACTGCTGAAATAAGTGCTCCCATAATCCACATTTCTTGGTCTATTTTGTAGAAAGTTGAAAGAAATTGGTGTGTAATTTCCCTTAGATATGCCTTTATCAGGTTAACAGAACAATTTTTTTAAAAAAATCTCTTACAAATTAAGTAAACTTTAGAACTTGTAAGGTATGATTTCATATGCTTATTTTGTAGCTTTATGTCATCATCATTAGGTTGCATGTCATTTGCTGAACGTTGCATTTACGGTGGAAAGAATCTGTCTCTAGCCAGATCTCCCACTTCTTCTGTCATGTTCAAGATGTCTTTGATATCTTGAAACCATCTTCTTCTTTCTTCTGCCCTTGATGCATGTGTCCAGGAACCATGCCTTCCATTATTGTCCCTTTCAGCCAGCTGTGTCTTTTGATGCGGGTATAGTATTTTAAATTTCCTTTGTAGAATTGTGTTTATAAGCCAGTTCTTTTTAATGTTTAAATCTTTTAATATGTATTCATTACTCTTTTTAATTATTCAAGGTATGTTAAGGATGTTTTGCTGTATATCTTATTTTTGATAAATTAAACATAACTTAACACATTAGTACCATTTTACCAATGTCTTCAGGAACAACACCAGAGCACTTTGCAAAAGTTGCTTGGAAAAACCATAAGCATTCAGTAAATAACCCGTAAGTATAGTAACAAGAATGGTTGATGGACTTTGCTTACTGTTCTTGACTTTAAAACTAGTACATTCTTCTATGGTCTATTTCACAAACATTCTATCTATCTGTCTAGTGACCCGAAGATCTACTAAAATCTATCTTTGTAGCCATACCGAAGAAGTCAGGAGCCACTGATTGTGGAGACCACCGCACTATTAGTCTCGTGAGCCATATGACTAAAATATTACTAAGAATAATCATGAGACATGTAAGGAACAAAATAAAACCAGAAATAAGTGAGGAACAATGTCGATTTGTGGAAGGAAAGGGCACCAATAATGCAATATACATCTTAAGAACATTGATAGAAAGATCTATATATGTGCTTTATAGACTACACATAAGCATTTGACCAGGTAAAGCATGTGGAAATAATCAATATGCTGGAGAAATTAAACATTGATGGCAAGGATCTGCAAATCATAAAAAACATGTACTGGCAGCAAACAGCAGCTATACGAATTAACAACCAAACAGGACAATTCCAATATATAAAACAAGGAGTCAGACAAGGCTGTGTTCTGTCACCGGATTTGTTTTCACTTTACAGCGAACATATTATGAGATCAATAGTAGACAAAAAAGGAATTGAAGTGAACGGTCACAACATAAATAATTTGCGATATGCGGATGACACAGTCTTAATAGCAGAGAATGAACTACAAGAAATGATAGACATAATAGTAAAAGAAAGCAACAAGAAAGGTCTCAGTCTGAATAGCAAGAAAACTGAAGTAATGGTTATATCGAAGAAACAATCATCACCATCATGCAGCATAAAAATAAACAAGACAAATCTGAAACAAGTGCAACTCGTCAAATACTTGGGCACAATAATAACATCAGATGGAAGATGCACCACAGAAATAAAAAGCAGAATAGCTCAGGCCAAAATAGCATTTCAGAAAATGAAAAATATCTTATGCAACAAATATATGTCAATAAAATGAGAAAGAGAGTTCATCGGTGCTATATAGAACCAATTCTCACCTATGGAAGCGAATCATGGACAGTAGACAAACAAATGAAAAGACGATTGGAGGCCACAGAGATGGGATTTCTCAGAAGAATGTTGAAAGTTCCCTGGACAGATAAAAAGACCAATGAGGAAGTTCTCAAGGAGGCCAACACAAAAAGGGAGCTGTTAAAAAACATCAGAAAGAAGCAATCAACATTTTTCGGGCACATCATGAGAAGAGGAAAGTTGGAATACTTGGTTACAACTGGCAAAATAAAAGGAATAAGAGATTGCGGACGACAAAGAGAGAAAATACTGGATAGCATGGTGTCATGGCATTGAAAACAGTCAACAACAGAACTGATACGATGCACTGTGGATAGAAGATTGTGGAGGGACATGATCACCTACGCCAACCGGTAAGGTACATGATGATGATGTCTATTGACCTTTTGAGCCATAGCTGGCCCATTGGGCGTAGACCCAGATACTCTTTCTCTTATCTGAATTTTTATTCTAGCAGTTTTCAACCCTTGTAAAGATCTTTTATCAAATCTCGCCATTTGTCTCTGTTCTGTGCAAGCAGCTCTATCTCATTGAGGGAGCCGATTCCTGCTGCTCTTGCCTCTCTCATCAATGTTCTTCTCAGTCTCTCTGGGTCTTCCTCTTTTCTTCTTACCTGTTGTTTCCCACATGAGGGCTTGCTTTGCTATTCAGTTATTATCTCTCCACATCACATGTCCAACATATGACCTTTGTCTTTTCTTGATTACTGAAGATATTAGTGGTTGATTGGCGATTTCTCTAATTTCCTCATTTGTTTTGAATTCGTTCCATGCCATACCAAGTATTTTTCTTAGGCATTTATTTTCAAATGGGTTCAACTTTGTTTCTATGTCTCACATGTTGTTTTCCAGCTCTCACATGCTTATGTAAGGGTTGATAGGACATTTGATTTGAATAGTCTAAGTTTTGTGTTTGTGCTGATGCATTTTGATTTCCACAGCTTTTCCACAAATTTCTCTAATTTCCTCGTTTGTTTTGAATTCATTCCACACTATACCAAGTATTTTTCTTAGGCATTTATTTTCAAATGGGTTCAACTTTGTTTCTATGTCCCTTGTTGTTTTCCAGCTCTCACATGCGTATGTAAGGGTTGATAGTACGTTTGATTTGAATAGTCTAAGTTTTGTGTTTGTGCTGATGAGTTTTGATTTCCACAACTTTTCAAGGCTTCTGAAAGACATTGTTGCTTTAGCTATTCTGATTCTAATTTCTTTACTTGTATGCCCTTCCCGATCAATGTGATTTCCAAGATAAATAAAGTGATCAATCTCTTCCATTGGTTTGTTTTCCATGTATATTCTGTCATATGTTGGAATTAAGCTTTTCATGACTTTAGTCTTTTCATGATTGATCTCAAGCCCAATTTTGCTGGCTATTGATGATAGTTCAATTGTGGTTTCCTGCATCGTTTTTATCTGACTGCTGATGAGGACTATGTGATCAGCAAAGTCAAGGTCCTCTAAATGGTCTCTGTGTATTCATTTGATGCCTTTGTTACCAGTGCAGCATTTCTTCATTATGAAGTCTTTAACAACTCCAAATAACAGAGGTGATAAAATACATCCTTTGGTAACCCCAGTTTCTATTGGAAAACATTCGCTCGTCCTTCCTCTGTACGAACTGCACATGTGTAGCCATCATACATGTCTTTAATAATATTTATGATTTTTGATGGTAAGTCATATTGCTTCAGAATTTTCCACAAAGAATCTCAATGAATGCTGTTGAATGCTTTTTTGAAGTCAATGAAGTTAAGTACACAATGTTTTTGCTTTTCAATGCTAGTCCATATTGGTTGTCATTTCTATTTGTTTGATATTATATTCAAAGTCTTTGCATTTTTAAGACTGCACCTTCCCTGATAAGTATCAATTTCTAATATACTCGTAAAATGTCTTTGTGTTTGTCTATTATTCCCACAATGGATGCACATGAAAATGTTTTATATTAATACTAAATAAATAAAGACTGCTTTAGTTGTTTATGTATTCCTTCATTCATTTGTTTGGGGTGAGTTAAACACCATGAAGAACATGTGGGACATTCCAGCAAGGCAGTAAAACTAAAATTACTGAGGGCATGTATCTTCCTTATAGCAGCATTGGTTGTAATCATGGACAATCAAACAGCAAGGAAGAAAATTGATTAATTTGAAACTAAATGCTACAGAAAAACCCTCAAGATACTTTGGATAGTGGTAAAGTGCAATGAAGACACACTAAAAGATTTACACATTAAAATAACAGGCTTATAAATACCATTCTGCAGAGGAAATTAAAATACTATGACCACATAAAAAGACACAACTGGCTGAAAGAACAGTGTAGGAAGGCATGGTTCCTGGAAGATGCATCAGGGCAGACCAAGAAGAAGGTGGTTTCAAGATATTAAAGAAATCTTGAACATGACAAAAGAACAAATGGGAGATCTGGCTAGAGACAGAGATTCTTTCAGACGGGCTATGGCGAATGCAACATTCTGCAAAGACATGTGACTTGATAATGATTGTGGGGCTGCAGTAGAGCAGTGGTTAGTGAATTGATCTGCTGGAAGACAAGATCTTGTGTCAGATTATGACTAATGCTTTCTATTTTCATAGCCTTTAAAGGTACCAGCATTTTTATTTTAAGAGAAGGAAAATTGGTACTGGGAAAGTGCTGATTACGTCACACACAAATGGTAAAATAAAATGTGGGTACCGACACCATGTTCCATATAGCCACTAAAGGCATAAAGGAGTTATAAATATTTTAAAAATAAAATTTGTAATGTTTGCCAGTGTCTTCCATTTTCATGTGGTAGATAAAATGTCTCTTTTTCATACACATTTTTATCTGAAGTAATTTTACCCACAACTGTCCCTGCTCGCAATGCTGAAAAACATATCAAGCTTTGTGTGATCCCTTTCGGCCCGCAGACCTTAGGAAAACTGGCTGTGACAAAAACATACACAAATATTGTACCCACCGCCCGTGCGCTGCCGGGGCCCGAAAGGGAAGTAAAGAATAGCGGCGCTGTACCCTACCAGGCATGTTCGTAAGAGGCGAGAAAGGAGGGTTAGGCATGGGACTGGCTATCCCATACTGTAAAAAATAAGCCGAAAAAACTTCACAAACATGAACAAGTCAAAGAAAGATAAAGTAAATCCGTCAACCAGGAAAGAGAAGGGCTCTCTGTCTAAGAGACGTATGACGCAATCCGGAGAAAGCCATAAGGAGTCCGGGTTGCCGACTCACCCTTTGTCTACCAGGAAATCATCCAGAATTGGCACCTGGAATGTTCGTACCCTTAACGAACAGGGAAAAGCGGCACAAGTGGCAGCAGAAATTAACAACTACAAGATAGATATTCTGGGAATGTGTGAAACAAGATGGCTGGGAGCGGAGAGAATAAAATTGAATACAGGGGAGATGATTTTATCATCAGGACACCAGGAACCAGGAGCACAACATAGCGAAGGGGTAGCTATAATGCTATCAAAGAATGCACAGAAGACACTAATAGAATGGGAGGCAGTGGGACCAAGACTGGTGAGAGCAACATTTAGAACAACCAAAAACAAATAAAATTACACATTATACAATGCTATGCACCAACCAACGATAAAGATGACTCAGTTAAAGATGATTTTTATGAACAGCTACAATGCCAGATGGATGCAAGACGAGCCAAGGATATTATAATCTTGATGGGAGACCTAAATGCTAAGGTAGGATCAGACAACAGAGGCTTTGAAGAGATTATGGGAAAACATGGACTTGGAGATATAAACGAGAATGGAGAGATATTTGTGAATTTCTGCGCCCTTAATCAAATGAGCCTAGGAGGAACAATATTCCAACATAAAAGAATACACAAAGCTACATGGGTGTCACCAGATCATAGAACGGAAAATCAAATTGATCACATATGTATTAATAATAAGTTTAAGTCATCCTTACAGGATGTAAAAGTATATAGAGGGGCAGATATAGCTTCTGATCATCATCTTCTGTTAGCCAAACTTAAAATTAAATTAAAAAGGTATACTACAACGAATAAGGGCAGAACGTATTTCAATGTAGGGTTTCTTAAAGAACAAGGAATTAAAGATAAATTCGCAGTCACAATATCAAACAAATACCAAGTCCTCCAACAACTAGAAAATACAATAAATATAGAAGATCATTGGAAACAGGTAAAAAATATATGGAAAGAGACATGCGAAGAAACACTGGGGAAAAGAGAACGCCAGAATAAGGCATGGATGACAGCAGAGACCCTGGATAAAATTAAAGAAAGAAAGAACAAGAAAGCAGACATAAATAAAAGCAAAACAAGAAGTAATAAAGCCAAGACACAGGAAGCTTACACAGAGGTGAACAAAGAAGTGAGAAGATGCATTAAAAGGGATAAGAGGAAATATATAGATGAATTAGCTAAAGAGGCAGAAGAAGCAGCAAATAAAGGGAATATGAAAGAACTGTACAACAGTACAAAGAAATTAGGTGGAAAATACAAACAGATCAACGCCTTTATCAAAGATAAGAAAGGAAATCTGCTTAGTAATATAAAGGAACAAATGGAGAGATGGAAGGAGCACTTTGAAGAACTTTTGAACAGACCTGGCTCAAATAATCCTCCAGATATACTACCAGCAGAAGAAGAATTACACGTTAACTGCGGAAAACCAAGCAAAGAAGAAATAATGAAAGCCATCAAACTGTTAAAAGATGGTAAAGCCACAGAACCTGATGAAATTCCTTCGGAAGCCATCAAAGCAGATATTATCACCTCTACCAAGATGTTACATAATCTATTGGATGAAATTTGGGAGAGGGAAGAAATACCTAAAGACTGGAGAGAAGGTTATATGATCAAACTACCAAAGAAAGGAAGTTTACAGGAGTGCACAAATTATAGGGGAATTATGCTACTATCAGTGCCAGGAAAAATATTAGGCAGAATCATTCTGGAGAGACTAAAAGAGGCTATAGAGAAACACTTGAGAGATGAACAAGCAGGTTTTAGGAAGAACAGATCATGTGCTGATCAAATAACTACTCTACGTATGATAGTTGAACAAAGTTTAGAACTAAAATCCCCACTTTATATTGGATTCATAGATTACGAAAAGGCATTTGATAGTTTAGACAGAAGAATGCTTTGGAAGTTGCTGAGTCATTATGGAATCCCCATAAAGTTTATTAACCTGATAAAAACAATGTATGAAGGAACAAAATGTAGTGTGGTGCATGAAGGACAGCTTACAGAAGCATTTGAAATAAGAACAGGAGTAAGGCAAGGATGCCTTCTGTCTCCATTTCTCTTTCTACTGGCCATAGATTGGATTATGAAAATAACTCAAAACAACAGAAATGGGATCCAGTGGTCACTGACCAAACAACTTGATGATTTAGACTTTGCTGATGACATAGCTCTCCTATCACACAGCCACCAACAGATGCAAGATAAAATGAGTATATTAGATGAGAGATCACAACAGCTAGGACTAAAGATTAATAGAGATAAGACCAACATTATGAGAATTAATGCAGTTGGCAATAACCAAATAAAACTAGGAGAAATACCTCTACTAGACGTACAATCTTATATATATCTGGGCAGTAATATAGATAAAGAGGGAGGAACAGAAAACGATACCAAAATAAGGATATCAAAAGCAAGAGGAGCTTTCATTGCACTGGGAAACATATGGAAATCCAAAGAAATTAGGCTAAATACAAATTTTCAACTCCAATGTTAAGTCGGTTCTATTATATGGCTGTGAAACATGGAGAATAACAAAATTGACAATCACGAAGGTACAGACTTTCATTAATGGATGCTTGCGCAGAATAAAGGGATGGAAATGGCAGGACAAAGTCACAAACGTGGAATTATGGAAATGTACCGGTCAAATACCAGTGGATAAAGAAATACAGCGAAGACGATGGCGATGGATAGGACACACACTACGGAAACCAACTGAGAGTATTACACAACAGGCCCTTTTTTGGAATCCCCAGGGGAAAAGACAAAGAGGAAGACCAAGGAATTCTTGGAGAAGACAGATTGAAGCAGAGATGAAGATGATGGGGAAGACATGGAATGATCTTAAAAGAATTGCAAAAAACAGAACGACTTGGAAAGTGTTTGTTGAAGACCTATGCTCCACTGGGAGCTAAAAGGTAGAAGAAGAAGAAGAATTTTACCCACAACTGTCCCTGCTCGCAATGCTGAAAAACATATCAAGCTTTGTGTGATCCCTTTCGGCCCGCAGACCTTAGGAAAACTGGCTGTGACAAAAACATACACAAATATTTAAAATAGAAATGAATTCATCTCTCCAGAACACCTCAACGAGATAAACCAAGAGCATTTTTATATAACAAATGTCAGTATAATAATACAGTGTGTTCACAAATGTCTGCTGTTGTTTGAAAATGTATATCTCAGCATTGGTGGAGTAAAAGTTGTTGAGAAAAATAAATATTTATATCATCGTCAGCCCTATGTCACAATTTTTGTCTTTTTTTTTCTGCCTTTCAACTCCCTGTGGAGCATAGGTCTTCAACAAAAGCTTTCCAAACCGTTGTTGCTTATATCTCGAAGAAGAAAATCTTTCCTAATTACCTGACGAGAGAGGAAAAATTGTGAAATAGGTTTGACAATGACATAAATATGTATTTTCAACAATTTTTACTTCATCAATGTTGTGATATACATGTTTAAACAACTGCAAACATTTGTGAGCACACTATAGATGCAGTTTTTAGATGGAAAATAGTAACTGTGCTGCAGCAGTTACATTGAAAACTGCTAGAATAACAATTTAGATAAGAGAAAGAGTACCTGGGTCTATGCCCTTTGGGCCAGCTAAGGCTCGAAAGGTAAATAGATAGATAGCAGTTACATAATTAGTAAGTATCAAGACTACACAGATGAACAAATAGAGGCATACTATGAAGACCTAAATAAAGTTATGAAGCAAGTGAAATCTTCAGACATCTTGATTGTAATGGGTGACATGAACGCTAAAGTAGGAAAAGGTAGATATAAGACAATTATAGGAAATCATGGTTTAGGAAAAAGAAATGACAGAGGAGAAAGATTAATACAATTCTGTGAAGAAAACAGGCTGATAATATGTAACACCTACTTTGAGCAAGAGAAAAGGAAACTATACACATGGAAAAGCCCTGGAGATAAGAAGAGGAATCAAATAGATTACATAATGATAAAAGAAAGGTTCCGTAACAGCGTAAAGAAAGCCAAAACCTACCCAGGAGCAGATATTAATTCTGATCACAATCCTGTAATGATTAAAATGAAAATCAAACTAAAGAGAAACAAGCAAAAATCTGATTCATCAACAAACCCACTCGACATAACAGCTTTAAATCAAAAAGATATTAAAGATACCTATACAATACAAGTAAAGAACACATACCAGAAGCTGCTAGAAGAAGGAATTGAACAATACAGAAGAGAAAATCCTGATGAAAAAGTAACAACCAAATGGCAATGCATAAAGAAAAGCATACAAAAAGCCTGCGACACCTTACCCAAAAGAGAAAAGAACAAAAAACAAAAATGGATAACTAACACCATCTTAGAAAAAATGGAAGAAAGGAGACAAGCGAAGAACACTGCCCAATACAATAAAATAGATAATGAGATACGCAAAATGTGCAAAAAGCAAAAGAAGACTGGCTCAGCCAAAATGTAGAGAAATAGAAACTATGGAAAGCAAACAAGACCTAAGAGGAATGCACACAGAAATAAAGAGAATGACTAATAAAAATAAAAAAGCCACAGAAGGTGGATGCATTGCAGACAAAAAAGGAAAAATGCTAACAGACAATAAGGATATCATAGATAGATGGCAGGAATATATAACAGAACTATTTCATGATCAAAGGGACAAGAAACCAGTTATAAAATGTACATCAGGCTATAAAATCTTAAAATCTGAGGTGGAAAAAGCTATAAAAACAATGAAAAGGGGAAAAGCAGCAGGACCTGAAAGCATACAGATAGAGATGATACAGGCACTTGAAGATTTTGGCATTGAAGTGATTACAGACATATGCAACGACATATACCACACAGGATACATACCAAATGAACTAAAAACATCAACTTTCATTGCATTGCCTAAAAAGAATGGTGCAGTTGAATGCAGTGACTTTAGAACAATAAGCCTAATGAGCCATGTTACAAAATCTTGCTAAAGTTATACAAGGAAGGATTCAGAATAAAATCAATACTGAATTAGATGAGCAGCAATTTGGATTTAGGAAAATAGCGGGACAAAAGAAGCCATATTCTGCATGAGAACATTAATCGAAAAATACACAGAAGTAAACAAACCAATATATGCCTGCTTCATAGACTACACCAAAGCTTTTGATAGAGTACACCACAAACAACTTATAGAATGCCTAAAAGAGATACATCTAGATGACATGGATATACGACTAATATGCAATCTATACTGGGAGCAAACAGCAATAATAAAATATAACAAAGAGTTCTCTACACCCATTGATATAAAAAGAGGAGTAAGACAAGGATGCATCCTATCACCAAGCTTGTTCAATCTATACACTGAGCAAATCTTTAAAAACATCATAGAGATGCCAGGCCTACAAATTAATGGAAAGATAATCAATAACCTAAGATATGCTGACGATACTGTACTACTAGCAGAAAATCCTAAAGACCTACAACAATTACTTAATGAAATAAACACGACAAGCAAAAAATATGGACTAGATATGAATATCAAAAAGACTAAAACTATGATCATAAACAAAGAAAATACTCAAAACCCACAAGTGGATATCAAAATTGAAGGAATAGACCTTGAGACAGTTCAGAACTACAACTACCTTGGATATACTATAACCAGTGATGGAAAATGTACAACTGAAATAAACAAAAGAATAGGAATGGCAAAAAGTAATTTTAATGTCATGAAGGACATACTAACATCAAAACAAATAACACCAGAACTAAAACTAAGAATAGCAAAATGTTACATCTTCTCAATATTCCTATATGGTGCTGAAACATGGACATTAGACAAGAAAACAGAACAGAATTGAAGCCTTTGAAATGTGGATATATAGAAGAATAGGTAGAATTGGATGGAAGGAAAAGAAAACAAATGACAAAGTCTTAAAACAACTAAAAATGAAAAGAGAACTTCTGAACACAATTAGAACAAGACAAATGCGATTCTTAGGCCATGTTAAAAGACACAACAGCCTACTGAAAGTGATCCTGGAGGGGAAAATACAAGGTAAAAGAGGCAGAGGCAGACCAAGATTAACATGGACGAGTAACATCAAAAGATGGACAAATCAACCGATGACAACCTGCACCATCAAAGCAAGAGATAGAGCAAAATGGCGCTCCATGGTAGCCAACCTTCGTTGCGGAGACGGCACTCAATGATGATGATGATGATGTAAGAGGATGATTGTATCTCTTATTGGGAAGACATGTGGTTGAAAAGAAAATCGTTGTGTAGAGCAGGATGCTACCAATGCCAGACCTGGACTCTAGGCTCAAGAACAATAGGTAAAATCATCCTTACCTAGATGAAATGTGTTACACATGACACAAAACAGCCTGAGAGATAACATCAGAAATGAAAAACTGAGAAAAAAGCTAGAAGTAATTTTCTTTATAGAATACATACAGAAACAACAGATAAAATGTACAGGTCATGTGATGAGGCAGAAAGACCAAAACACAACAAGACTAATTCATTAAATGTAACTAGAACACCAGTCTCAAGGGCTGACCGCAAAAAAGATAGATTGATGAAGTATTAGAAACACTCGAAAACATAGCAGCAGCAGAGGCTAACAGAAGAGCCAAAGACTACAGGTTATATCTCCCCTCAATACTGAAAGGCAAATGAGGAGGGCGGGGAGAAGAAAAGTAGCAGGAGGAAATCTGACCATTAAGGCGTTTCAACTCTTGAGCATGAATACTTTCTTGACAGGGAGGCTGCTTCTGAAGATCAGAGAGCCTCCTACATAAAGGTTTTGCTTTCTTATTTTTTTACCAATAAGAGATGGGAAAGAATATATGTTTAATCTTTATTTTCAGTTATTCCCAGTTTCAAACAGAGTACACTTTAGAGGAAATCAAGGAGTCACCTTTGATTTATTATCCACTGACAAAACTGCAGTGTTGGTAGGCTATGTTTGTCTTCTTGTTAACATTATGAACATGCCGTTTTCCTGCTAACTTAGAGTATGGATTTTAGAAGTATTATGAATATGGATATTTTGTTGTTGTTGTACATTTGGTTTTGATGATGATTTTTCCCTTTAACTTTGATTTAGTGAGAATTTTATGAACCTGGAACCTGAATAAAGTAATTACTGCCTTGATTTAGTCACGTTATTAGTTTTGATTTTTTTCTTTCAAGTTTTTGTCCAAATAAAATAAACCTGATAAATTTTTCTGATGGGATAGCATTAGGATACAAATTTTATTATGGACAAAAAAAAACCTCATTTATTTTTGCATGTCATAGTTTTAACTGCTCAGTTTATTTGTACTTGTATCCACTGTATGGTGACATTGATTTGATGAATGTGTAGATATGTTTGTAGCTTGTGAGTGTCTCACTATAAGGACAGAAATTTGAGAGACTGGCTAATATATCTTTATTGTTAATATTCATTGATTTATTATGGAATGGACATAGTCATAGTGTCAGTCCCACATGAATGTGTTCAGAATAAGTAATTGTGAATAGTGCTTGGCTGTACTAGAGGTGCCTACTGCAAAAATGAGGTATTCGTTTGCTCAGTCCAATCAGTCCAAAGCCTTATTGATAGCCAGAGTCATCTACTGCTAATATCAAAGATAAAAAAAAATAATCTAGTGTGGATGTCGTGACCAATATTTTTGTTAAAAACAAAAAAAAGATGATGTATATGCTGACATATCAGTGACAGCTAACATCTAAATAAATCATATTCAAAGAGTTAAGCAAGATGATGTATATGCTGACATATCAGTGACATCTAACATCTAAATAAATCATATTCAAAGAGTTAAGCAAGATGATGTATATGCTGACATATCAGTGACAGCTGACATCTAACATCTAAATAAATCATATTCAAAGAGTTAAGCAAGGTATCATCTAGGATAATGGTGGTTGAATTCGCCAATAATATTTGCAGCCTTTATTTGAATTTGATGGCTTTTGGTGTTTCAAGTTTACTATTGTTGATGCTGAATGATCAGAGATTTTCTTTCTAAAATGTATTTTCATGATAACATCTTTTACTGCTAGCCCTACCTCTGATGGCTCGGCCTGTGTTATCTTAGCAAGTGAAGACTTTGTGATCAAAAATGGACTTCAAGCTCAAGCTATTGAGATTGTTGCCATGGAGATGAATACTGATGTGACCGGTGTTTTCAGTGAAGGCACCTCCCTCAAAATGGTAAATCCAACATTTAAAAAATAATTTCTTTACTATCATACAGTTCTATAATTGTTTTCATTTTATTTCCTCTTATTTATGTGTGCCTTCCTATCTGATTCCTTTAATTCCTATGTGAGTCTTTGGGCCTCCGGGCATAATGAGTTGCTTATATATTTTCCCATTTGTGTGAGATGAGCCCGAGCTAGGCAACCTGCTGTCATATAACAGGGTCAGCAACCCTCAGCTGATCAACACTACACTTTCCCTCCTAGTTGGGTTCCCTGTCAATGTCTGTGTCAAAACAGATTACTAACAAGATGAGGATTTCCATAGTCCATGCATTGGGAGGGTCTGTTGACATAGAAGACCTAGTATTGGAGTAGACCTGTAGCATGAACGAGCTTAGTCCTCTATAGCAGAACTAGGGAAGTCAGGAAAGCCGCTGCAATTGCCATGACTTCAAAAAGTCTAAGTGCTCATGAACACCTTATGGCATTCAATCACAATCAATTTTTCGTGTGTTCCAGCTGTTTGGGTTTACTTCAGTGAGTTTCCCATCCAGTCTTTGATGTCATAAACCTATTTTTTCCTTTTTGACTACTACAATCCTTCACTTTTGCCTGTATACCATGGTTTTGACCAAACTGTACTAAAGGTCTTTTCTTTATCAATTATCTATCTATCTATCTATTGACCTTTCGAGCCGTAGCCGGCCCATAGGGCATAGACAAGATACTCCTTCTCTTATCTGAATTTTTGTTCTAGCAGTTTTCTTTTAAAGATATTTTATCAAATCTCACCATTTGTCTTTGTTCTGTGTTTATCAATTATACACACCTGGTTTCTCTAATTTCTTTGTTTGTTTTGAGTTCATTGCATGCTATACCAAGTATTTTCCTTAGAAAATATTTTATTTGTTTACAGATTATTTATTGCAAACTCTGAAATAATTACACTATCATTGTTCAACACAATCCCTCAGTGCTTGACAGGCACAAAGATAACACTTGAAATGTTCTTTTAGACTGAGGTGCACAAGTCGCTTGTGCACTGCTACTTGGGTACACATCTTACACACTTTGGATTTTCAGCTTGTCATGTGTGATGTGATGGCTGATCCATATGAATGTCCAATTAATAGTGATGCTGATTCCTTGACTATGCCATGTTATTATTTCCTTATCAATTCTCTATGGCTGCAGTTTTTGTGTCAGTAGCTGACATGAATGCTGGATCTGGACAAGGAGAATCTTTCACTCGGGTGATGTCATTATTAACTTCTCACTTCTTTCTTACACTTATGTACAACTTATACACCTGTCACCATTCATATTTCTTATATGATGATGAATCTCTATAGGTTTCATGTCTTTGCTAAACAAAAACCTCACAGTTCTTCACTGCTCCTACTTGATGCAGTTGCAAAGAATTGACCATCTTATCAAACTGTTTCACAGGTTCCTAATCGTCCAATGCCATCTATTGGCAGCTTAAAGTCACTGCCTCCGTGTACTAGACACAAAAATATTAGATGTACATGCCATTTTTAAACAACTTATCTAATACTGGATGGCCCTTGTTTGTGTATTGTTGCATGTTGGTATTGTCGTATTATCTTTTTCAGATTGGTTTTGACATGGCAGAGAGTGCAGCTCAAAGAGCATTTCAGAAAGCAGGTATGAAGAATAACTGTGTTCACTTCTGTAATATATAATACTTGCTCGTTGTTTATAAATCCTTCTTTCTATTTCAGTATATTACATTATCTTAACCAGCCAAGATATAACAATAAAATAAATGAAAATTGATCTAGAACACGCATTTTGTTGCGACCATTTATTCACAAAATTGGAAAAGTGGGTAATCGAAGAATTACAAGGTTTTAGTGGAAATGAATTATGAAAACATTGATAACTTATAAGCTGAAAATTGTGGCTTTTGGGATCGGCATACTGTCAACAAAAGCTGCTATTCGTGGCTCATGGTATGGAGTGTGTTAAATAAGAGAATTACAAGGTTTTAGTGGAAATATTTGCAATTAATAAGAAAAATACTTGGAATAGTGTGGAACGAATTCAAAACAAACAAGGAAATTAGAGAAATCGCCATCAACCACTAATATCTTCAGTAATAAGGAAAAGACGATGGTCATATGTTGGGCATGTGATGAGAAGAGATAATAGCCGAATAGCAAAGCAGGCCCTCATATGGGAAACAACAGGTAAGAGAAAAAGAGGAAGACCCAGGGAGACACTGAGAAGAACATTGATGAGAGAAGTAAACTGCTAGAACAAAAATTCAGATAAGAGGAGTATCTTGGTCTACACCCTATGGGCCGACAACGGCTTGAAAGGTCAATAGATAGATAACAGGTTAAAGAGAAAACATCCACTTTGTATATTATTACCAATTAATAAAGTAGCCTGTCTGTTGATGTATAAAACATTCAGTCAGTCATGACTATAAGGGGACATGTTTTAATCTCAATGTGTGTTTATCTTCTTTTAATTGCTTCCTTTCTTTGTTACACGTGCAGCTTGTGTGAGGTTTCCCTAGAGCTATCAATTATATTCTCATGAAACTTGTCTAAATTGAGCTCTAGTATCTGCACACAAACTTACACAGATTTTGTTTTAATCTCAATGTGTGTTTATCTTCTTTTAATTGCTTCCTTTCTTTGTTACACGTGCAGCTTGTGTGAGGTTTCCCTAGAGCTATCAATTATATTCTCATGAAACTTGTCTAAATTGAGCTCTAGTATCTGCACACAAACTTACACAGATGTTGTTGTAATAGTAGATAAGGTTCTTCTGTCTTCTCTTTCTTATTCTTCTTCTTCACTTCCTCCTGTACCAGCCTGCGTGTCAAGGGAGATGCTAAGTTCTGGTTCTTCTATTCGGGTCATTTCCTGGCCACCACCAATAATTAGGTACATGCTAATTGATGACAAATATTTAATCAACCTGGCACATTTATAGCATATTTGCTTTGTGCCAATTGTATACAAATGTGTCAATAAACTGTGTTGTGTGTTTAATGCAGTGAAATAATATCCTAGAACACAGTATAGCTGCTTTTAAAGTCTTTCTTTATTGTGGAAACATGAACATATTATATTATGTTAGTTTCATTCACACATTCCATTCCAGGAGTTTCAAAACATGGCTCGAATAACCAAACAGCAGCATTTAGCTGCTTTTAATCTATTGGCGTTTCCGTAGTTATTGCCACTAAAACCTTGTCATTATCTTATGTGTCTTTTCCAACTTCTTGAACACATTTTCAGAACAAAATGTGTTTTAGGTAAATTTTTGTTTATTTCCTTGTTTTTGTTTGAAATTTAAAAATTATTTATCAAAAATAGTCAGGCCATGGCATGTTGAACTCCTTGGTAGTGAATGTGTTAATTTAATGTTTGTGTATAATGTTTATATATATGGTCTTTGGTGTCTTGACAGACGATTGGTAGCAAGTAATCTTGATAAATCAGTAGTTTGGTAAAGCTTTAGTGTCTCATACTAGGAGCTGCTTTACTGAACATCTTTTTTTGTGGCTGAATTTGCCAATCCTGGACAGACAGGTCCATCCACAGAACGAGCAAGGTTTACCCATGGTACCCAGCCTTGTCTCCTTTTTCTTGCGCCTTTTGTCTTCTGAATTTGATATCAGCACCGTCTCGAAAGTTGCCATGCCATTTTTTATGTTTGCTTTCCATGTGTTACAATCTGCAGCCACATTTTCCCAGTTCCTATCACTGATAGAAAATTCCCTCAAGGAAGCCCTGCAAACATCCTTATATCTCAGCACTGGTCTGCCCTTTGATCTCTTTCCATCCTTAAGTTCGCCATACAATATTTGTTTGGGTATACGATTGTTTTCCATTCTTTTTACATGGCCCAGCCACCTTAGTCTATGAGTCCTAAGTTTATATATATCGTTTACATATCATCATCATCAAGTAATGGGCCTGCTGGCATAGGTGATCATGTCTCTCCACAACTTTCGATCACGA
Organism: Megaustenia siamemsis; assembly: GCA_032433765.1. Classification (NCBI taxonomy): domain Eukaryota; kingdom Metazoa; phylum Mollusca; class Gastropoda; order Stylommatophora; family Ariophantidae; genus Megaustenia; species Megaustenia siamemsis. Next base: position 72,252,251 of record JAVIAB010000160.1, on the reverse strand, counting down.
CGGTTATTTATCATTTCTGTTGTTGACCTTCTGCCCAGCTCTTAAGCTGTCTGGTATGTTTTCTCTTTGCTTCCCTCTATGTCTTCGTCCCTCAGTTTTCCCAGTTGTTACAATATATTCCAGCTGTTCTCTTCTCATTACATGGCCAAAAAATGATGATTGTTTCTTCCAAATATTGGAAATTAGCTCTCTGTTTGCTTTGACCTCTTTTAGAACATGTTCATGGACTTAGCTGTCCATGGTATTCTCAACATTCTTCTGTAAAACCACATTTCTACACAGACTCCAGTGATTTTCCTGTCTGTTGCCCTATTGACCATGATTCACATCCATATGTTAAGACTGGCTCTACATAACATTTAAGAACTCTTTTTCTTGTTTCTATTGTCAAAAATGGATTGCATAGTATCTTCCTCGTTTTTTGGAAAGCTGTTTTGGCCTGAGCCATTCTACATTTCACCTCTGTTGTACATCTTCCGTCTGAGGTTAACAAAGTTCCCAAATATTTAAATTCATTTACCTGTTTTAATAATATTCCACTTGTCTTTATTTTGCACTGAGGTGATGTCTTTTTCTTTGTTGTTACTATTATTTCTGTCTTTCTGCTATTAAGGCTGAATCCTTTATTTTTGCTTTCTTTCACTATAATGTCTAACATTTCTTGTAACTCATTTTCACTCTTAGCTATTAAGACTGTATCATCACCATACCTTGTATTATTTATATCATGACCTCCAATTATTATTCCAGGCATGCCCCTTATGGATCTTAAAATAATCTCACTATAAATATTAAATAAATTGTGTGACAGCACACAACCTTGCCTAACACCCTGTTTTATTTGTTGAAACATTCCCAATTGATTTCCAGTTCTTATGGCCGCTATTTGTTGCCAGTACATATACTTTATTATTCTTAGATCTTTGCTGTCTACGTTTATGCTTTCTAAAATTGTGATTATTACTTAGTGCTTTACTTTGTCAAAATGCTTTGGTATAATCTGTGAAACATAGGTATAGTTCTGTTTTCACCTTTATGGCTCTTTCTACTAAAGATCTTATGATGTATATGGTATTGCTTGTTCATATATAGTTTATGTATAATGTTTTATATATATCATGTGAACCAGTAATTAAATTATTTACTGTAGAGTGTAAAATGTCTCTACTAAACTTGTATGTACTTTAAAAGAATCACAGTTATTGTTTGAAGCAGCAATTCTAGTTTGGGTGCCTTGCTGGTTGTACATTGCTGGTATCAGCAGGAAACAGCAATGTCATTCTATCAGTTTGCTACTTTGTTATACATTTTGCATCCATGCAGCTCAACTGGTTGAGTATCACATTTTGTTATATTTTATTGTGCAGGTTTGAAACCCTCTGATGTTCAAGTTGTGGAGCTGCATGATTGTTTCTCCTGCAATGAGTTGATAACATATGAAGCTCTAGGATTATGTGCTCGTGGTATGTTTTAGTTCCAGTTGTGAGCATACTAGCTAATCATTTATATTTTTTTCATGTATGCCAACTTTGCATCTCCAGCATTGTACAGAGGGACAGAATTTTGATGTGATATATATATATTCATATATCACATTTTCTTATGCTACTGTGTTTTTCCTATCCCCATCTTGGCAAAAGGACAGCAGATTAAATTCACATAATCAAAAGAACTGAACACAATAGAATGAAGAACATGGTTTCAGCATTAGATTGTTGTTGGTTATGTTTATCTGTCCGTTAATTTTTCTCATATTTAAATGGGTCTGGTCTGTGGCCATAGGTAGGGCATTATGCTAAGCTTTGATTGTTTAGATTCATGTTTAGATCATTTTTTAAAGGCAAAGGTAGTCATATAATGTTAAATGTCTTAAGAGTATAAAGTGGTTGAAACATCTCAGAACTAAGTCTCAGTGTTTGGGGTATTCATTCTTTTCATCTTCCATATCTTTGAACTTAGTGAGATGTGCATTTTTATAGCAGAGTTGATTGGTCATGTCCATACCAAAAAACACATGTAACCTTTAGATTGGGAAGTCATCACTGATAATCGCACGCTCTTGCTATTAAATTATGTATTCTTGTTTGTTTGGTGTATATTATATTTGTCTTTGTAAGATATTTCTATGGTAAAGAAATCATAATACAATCCCAGTCTGGCCTTTCTAGTTGACCTTGTTAAGAGGAAATTGAAGATACTTGACTGAGATCAGGGAAGATATTATCAACAAAGAGGAGACGTGTCACTCCTCATCTCCAAATATTGCTTACAAATTGCCTATGAATCCAGACTTTTCAGTCAACTTGGATCAAGTCAGGTTTGATCCTGATCGATAACCTCTGTGTTCACTCAGATGTATATGGATTTATTTTTTTTTATTTGGAAATAAAGACAGCACTGGCGTAATCATAGCATATAGACAATATGGTGTTAGCATCCATTTTATTTTTATTTTTTTTTTACAATCAGTAATTTTTTGGGGTAATGAAGGTCAACATTATAGGGTTTCGATGGGGAACTTTTTTTTCTGCAAATTAACCATTTCAGGTGAGGCTGGTGCACTAATTGACCGGGGTGACAACACCTATGGCGGCAAATATGTGATCAACCCCAGTGGTGGACTCATCTCTAAAGGACATCCACTTGGGGCCACAGGTAAGTTTATTAACTTCTAATGATGAGAGTGGAATGAATGTATTAGAAGGAAAGATTCATTTTTAGATGCCAAACTTGCCATAACACATTGAAGTATTATCTTTACAACATCCCTGATGAATGTGCTTGTGGCAAAATTACTGCCAAACATCTGCTACAGATAGCTCAGTGGTTAGTGAACTAGACTACAATGGACAAAAGGGGTTGATCCTGATTGGCGGCTTCCAGGCTCACCCAGCTTTAAAACGGTACCAGAAAGCGGCACGGGTGTAATACCGACCATATTACCCCAAAAAATCAATGTGCTGAAGGTCAATAAAAATTATAGGCACTAACAACATATTCCTTATACGCCACTTGGCATGACAAGGGGCTCTTTTTATCTTTACCTTTTTTTTTTACATCTGCTACAGATGAGCACAACATAGGGAATAGAAACAGCTATTGTTGCTATCACAATGGGTTTATGAGAAATATGGAGTTAGTACCCATATTTTTCAGAGACCATAAGGAATCTCATTATACCTAGTGAAGTTTATGATGACTATCTTTTTTCGTTCACCAGCTTTGACCTCTGATGAAGTCCCTGGAGACTAGGAACTGAATTTTGCGTGTTAATCTATTTTTCCCTGGCAGCCGTGTGCACAGTGGTCCCTCTACTGCACAGACAGATAACTCCGTTTTCGGAGGTACTCATATTTTTTTCCGCCAATGAGTAATTGACGTTTCAAACCAGGCCTCGCTGCTGAGACCAAGGGGGTGGTTGCCGCAGAGAGAAATCATAGATAAAAATCCCAACTGGTGCAGCCATGAGGACTGTGATATTAATACACATAGAACCATATCGGTAAAATTTCTCAATACACCTAGTGGAGTTTATGATAAATATAGCATTGGTGCCCATATTTTTCAATGACCATTACCAGTATTTATGGGTAATGGCATCCAGAAAAAAAATTATTTGCCATATTTGAGAATTGAACCTGAACTGTCTTTAACATTGGATAAATGCACTAAATCTGTCATTTTGACCTTTAAAAAGTAATGGCAATCCAATTTTTCTGCAGGTGTTAGATATGCATGTATGTGTGGTGGGGTCTTTACATCAAAGATATGTGTATTAAGCTATGACCTGCCTCATATGCCTAGCACACCATTGCGACCTCCTTGTTATTCTTCTTATACTTGGTTGAGGAGCAACACTGGCTCTTGGCTCAGACTGCCTATTGTTCTGTTTTATTTTGTTGTTTGTGGATATCTCTGAATGTTGTGTAAGCATCAATGTGTCTCTTTAATTTGTTTGTTTTTTCACTTCTCAGTTTCCATCGTTAATAAATATTTTATTTGTTATTATTATCTTAATCTAACTTCTGGAAACTATTCCTGAATTCATGTTGTAACCCAGTAGCAGTGTGGTTTCTTTAGGTGGGATGATGAGAAGTACTGTGTTAATGTGCAGGTCATTAGTGGCAAAATGCTTTGTCGAGTAAAAGTCACGGTTCTCTCGATATGGTTTTAGCTGTCATATTTTTCCCATAGCTACAGCACATTTCTGGGTGATGTGGTTGGTAAAACTTCAGGCTGCCTTTTCTTGCCAGAAAAATCTCTGATACCCATATTTAGAGTCTGGGTGATGTGGTTGGTAAAACTTCAGGCTGCCTTTTCTTGCCAGAAAAATCTCTGATGCCCATATTTAGAGTCTGGGTGAGAAACCCGGCGCCTTGTTGGTGGAAAAGAGAGGAACAAAAAAAAAAAAATCTGCCACTTCTGGGGATTGAACCTGGACCCTTCTGACTAGGAAATGAGCACACTAGCCACTCAGCCACCAAGGCGAGCACACTAGCCACTCAGCCACCAAGGCGAGCACACTAGCCACTCAGCCACCAAGGCTTTTATGAGTAGCTCAGTTTTAATCCTGGTTCAGGCTGCCTGTTTTGTTTTCTGTTTGTGTGCAGATACTTCGAAAGCTGTAAAATTACTTGTCTCTCTGTAATTTATGTCTCTCACCTCTGAGTTTCTGTCTCAAATAAATACTCATTATTTAGTAATCAATACTCATTATTTAGTAATCAATACTCATTATTTGATAATCAATACTCATTATTTGATTATCAATACTCATTATTTGATTATCAAACATCTACCTCAGCCTCACCAACTTTACTGGAAGTCTCTTGGATATTATAGTTGTAAAATAATTCCTTCGTGCTATGTGAATGAATGACGTTAAATGATGCGCCTTAGTCTTTGCAATCATAGACTGCTAATCTCTGTAGTCGCCCACGCCTGGGATGCGGTTCACTCGCCGTTGCTTGTGTTTGCAAAGAGGCCGAGGCCAAGGTATTCTACCCTCCAGCCTCCCCCACTGCAGTCTCTTCACGAGGTCGAGGCGGTCATGCATAAGCTGTGACCTGACCTAATTCACTCCTGTCCGACTAACTGCCGGCCTGGGAACTGTTCAGTGTCGTATAGTGGTTAGTACTTCTTGCTGTATAGAATTTGTCGACAACAACCATGTTCTTTCTTCGCAGACATGTTGAAACATCAACTAACAGCACACACAACAACTCACTGAGATGTAAAACTCATGAACTTTATTGTGCTTGTATCCACAATCGATCACTACCGTGACCGATCTCTTATCAACTCTATATTTGTTAATACATGACATTAACAGAGTGACTTTTACACTGGTACTAGTGTTACTACAACTTGATCGTGTGTGCCCTATTTACAACATGGACAATTCTCTTGCATGCAACTGAGTGACAAACGTGACGAAGACACTTTCTCTGTTGTCTCCTTCATCAGTCAACGTCCGCCAATATGATAATAACATTGAATATTCTCTGCATACAATTAAATGACATAGCTTGACAAAGACATTCTCTCTGGTGCCTCATTCAGCAGACGTCTGCCAATATGTTAAGAACATTTGAAGATTCCCTTGCATACAATAATTTACATAACTTGACAAAGACACTCTCTCTGGTGCCTCATTCAGCAGACAACGTCCACCATGCTGGTAATAACATTGAATATTTTCTGCCTACAAATGAATGACAGACTGGTGACCAGTTCACCGCTACATTGAAGTATTAGTCGAGTGCTCTACTCACCATTAGAGAATTTACACTTCTTGCCTGCTATCAGAATCATACAGAATCACAGGGCATTTTGTCACAAATGCGTTCCCTTCCCTTGTAGGAATCAATACCTAACTATCACTTGCTGTCCAGCACTGACCATATTCACAGGCCCTGGACGCTTCATCACTAATTAGTCCCTAACTCTTCTATTAAGACTTATTCTCCTGCTCGACTGGAACATCCTTCCGTCTCGAGCTCTGGCACACAACTAACTAAACACTCACTAATTACACAATCTACAACAATTTTAAGGGCTGTTAACCATAGCCGGCTAACACCCTTCGGTAAGACCGCTCTGGTCCACCGCTAGTTTGAAACTGATTTATTTTCACACCTAACTCTACTCCTGTCTCACCTGACGCACCCAATTCACGTGCGGCAGTCATCTCCCTGAGTTGTTCTTACATTCACGTTTTTCCTGCCATACCTCTCTCACTCGACCTAACCGTCTTAATTCTTCCCCTCTACCTCTATTTCTATAAATGATCTTCATTCCTTCTTTATCCTTCAATCTCTGTCTTACTCTCTATTCTTTCTTTCACTCTATTACATAGTTGCATGAGTCTATTAATTGTAATTAACTGCCCATTGGGAAAACAGAATGGAGGGAGTTGCATGGAAAATATTTGCATGAACATGACACCTTAAACAAGCTAAGAGAACAGAATGGTGGGTGTTACATGGAAAATATTTGCATGAACATGACACCTTAAACAAGCTGGGAAAACAGAATGGAGGGAGTTACATGGAAAATATGTGCATGAACATGACACCTTGAACAAGCTGGGAAAACAGAATGGTGGGAGTTACATGGAAAATATGTGCATGAACATGACACCTTAAACAAGCTAAGAGAACAGAATGGTGGGTGTTTAAAAAAAAAAAAGCTCAGCAGACAGCTGATCTTGCTTTCAGTGGCGGTTTTCCGAAAACACCCCAATACTGGCTGGAGCTATGTGAACTATAGATGGGCGACCTCATTTTACCCACAACCGCCCCTGCTCGCAATGCTAAAAACGTCACGACTATTGGTCGCCCCCTCTTCAGCGGGCAGGCTCGGAGATATCGATGGTGTCGAGCAGACCGAGATATGATGAACACGTCATTGTGGCCTCAGAGCACATCTACATAAGATGGAACAACTCTGATTTTGCAACTTGCGAACTGTGGGACATCGAGACACTAAAGAAGAATAATAACGGCAGCACTCTCAATATCTGAAGAACACAAATATCGCCCACAGTAACAACCCTGCATGACAAGTTATGGGGAATTGGTAATGATCTCAAATGCTTGTGTTCGTGATCCAAGCTGGTCTAAATACATAGCATAATAGCAATAGCCGATCGCTGAAGGAGAATAACTGTTTCATTGATTGTGTATAGATTGACTGCTGTTCTTAGGCGTGGCACACAATAATGTTTTCATAAATAAAGGTCACTTCCTGTTTACTAGAGTACGCTCCCGTTATCGGTGTTTTATCTTGTTGAGTCGGGTTGTCACTGTTCCTGGCCGGCTGCGTTCAAAGTCCATAACTTTGCCGTTTTGAACAATAACAGGATTTCATTACCGGTTGGACGGTTCAGCATTTGCGTCAACAAAACGTAAAAAAGGAATATTGTTTTCCAGTGAAGTGGGTATTACGTACAACTGAGTCAACAACATAATTTAATATTAAGTAATAATTTATTTACAATGAACAAAGTCATGTCCAATTAAATTAATTAAAATTGTTTCTTTTCTGAGGACCAACACATTTCAATTTATTACTACATACTATATATTATGTACACAAAGCGACTAAATAAATGGCTACTAGTAAAAACCGAAATATCACATGAATTTCGTGAAGTCTAACTAGCCGGTTGTTTGCACGCAAACATGTGACACACACATTGTAATGTTATTGTGGTTCACTCACTTGTACTTCCTTCTCATATAAGCCTTATGACGATGATGTGTAAGGTGTATTATTGGGTCCAGGGTTGTTGGCAGGCCTATGGTTTCTGTCAAGGTGTTCTCCCATGGTTTTTCTTTATCCCGATGGTAGCTGATAGGCAACAATGGTTTGTTTTCCAGGGTGTCCTTCCTTAAAGATAGAGCATTGGATGGAGCTCTTGCTGGCATGGCCTGCCCCTTCGTTGGACATATGATGGGGAGTTTTTTAGTTGGTGCACCAGTTCCACTAATTGCCCCCACCCCATCCTGGTAGAAGAGGCCTTAAATCTGGTCTTTAGTTCATGAGGTCAGAATTGAGCTACTGATACTCTGAGTAGTTTACATAATTCAGTATGAATATGAAAAATCCAACACCACAATGGAAACAAATTAAACGCTCAGGGGTCGCCAAAAGTGGTAATTAGGAAGGTACATGGAGGGAGGTAATGTTTGAATACGGAAAACCGTCACATTTTGAGGAATTTGTGTTTTGATGAGGTAAATTTTGCTACAGTATTGTAATCTATGGTTAAACTGTTATCTTTTATTATCAAAATCTCCAACCATTATATTAAGCAGTTTATTGTCTTTATTATTTGAACCTAAGTGCAGTAAAAAGGAAATGAAGCTTATTCTTCACACTGTATATAATACATTTTATACTTATTAGAATTTCGCAGGAAAAGTACAAAATCAGTAACGAAACCCGTAAGTAAAAAAAGTAAAGTACCCCCCGTCACGCCAAGTGGCGTATAGGGAAATATGGTGTTAGTGACCCTATATTTTACAGACCTTCAGCACATGATTTTTGGGGTAATGTGGTCGGTATTACGCCCGTGCTGCTTTTACTTTCCCAGAAAAAATCCGGTACCCATTTTAAGGCTGGGTGAACCCGGAGCCGTCGGTTGGGATCGAACCCTACCCCTTGTCCGTAGTAATCCAGTTCACTAACCACTGAGCTATCGCGGCTCCTACTAATTTTTAGGGAATTAGTAAAACCCAGGTGTCCTCGCCAGGATTACGAACCCCGGCTGTTGCCGTGGTAAGCCAACCGCCTATCGATTGCGCTAACCGGACACCCCAACGAAACCCGTCTTAAAAAGTATTTTTCAGCGGCTTCAGTATCGAGAGGTGGGCACAGTCGGTGGTATCAGTTTTCAACTGTTTAATAAATTATATATATATATATATATATATATATATATATATATATATGTAACCAGTAGAAGAGATTGATTACTTTACCTATCTTGGAAGTCACATTGATCGAGAAGGGGATGCAAGCAAAGAAGTTAGAATCAGAATGGCTAAAGCAGCAATGTCTTTCAGAAGCCTTGAAAAGTTGTGGAAATCAAAACTCATCAGCACAAACAGAAAACTTAGACTATTCAAATCAAACGAACTATCAACCCTTACGTATGCGTGTGAAAGCTGGAAAACAACAAGAGATATAGAAACAAAGTTGAATGCATTCGAAAATAAATGTCTAAGAAAAATACTTGGTATAGCGTGGAACAAATTCAAAATAAACGAGGAAATTATAGAAATAACCAATCAACCACTAATATCTTCAGTAATAAAGAAAAAACAATGGTCATATGTTGGACATGTGATGAGAAGAGATAATAAACAAATAGCAAAGCAAGCCCTCATATGGGAAACAACAGGTAAGAGAAAAAGAGGAAGACCCAGGGAGACACTGAGAAGAACATTGATGAGAGGGGCAAAAGCAGCAGGATTCGGCTCCCTCAATGAGATAGAGCTGCTTGCACAGAACAGAGACAAATGGCGAGATTTGATAAAATATCTTTAAAAGAATTGAAAACTGCTAGAACAAAAATTCAGATAAGAGGAGTATCTTGGTCTACGCCCTATGGGCCGGCTACGGCTCGAAAGGTTAATAGATAGATAGAGATATATATATATATATATTATAGACTTCATATGTATTTAAATGATTATTTGTCCTATATTAAGTTCCTTGAGCTCTCTTTTTTCATAGACTAATGAAATTACAGAAGAATTTGGTTATTTTCTGTAAGATAGGAAGGTGTGAAAATGTATATATATGTATTTGTGTGAAGTGACAAAACAGTTTGTATACATTTATTTTGTCTATGTTGTGTTATATGTGTGTTGCTTGTTTTTATGTTTGTGTCTGTAAAGCTGATACTTTAGTAGTAATATGTTTTGTTCTGTTTATGCGCATGTAAAGGTAATACTCAGCAGTAATGATTGCTTTGTTCTCATTGCTATTGTTTTTACTTTCAGGGTTGGCTCAGTGTACAGAATTGTGCTGGCAGCTCAGAGGAATGGCTGGGAAGAGACAAGTCAAAAATGCAAAGGTTGCACTTCAACATAATTTAGGATTAGGTGGTGCAGTTGTTGTTGCTCTCTATAAACATGGATTCCCTGAAGCTAATGAAGCCACGTAAGTTTCTGGCAGTCAGTAGCTAAATATCACATGTAACAAATGTGATCTGGTTATGTTTTTACTTAACCTTCAGCACAGCTATTTCTCACTGATACTTTAGTTAGTCTGCTCATTTGTGCCTTTTCAGTAAAGTACAATACACATGCTTCATATATAATACATTCAAAGTGATTACAAGAAGCTGCAGTACAAACATTGGTACAAGTGTTACAGTTAAAGATTGAATATTGCATCCAGGAAACTCTCATATTTGCCAGTCTTTGATCTGTTAGTTACAAGCAATATTCTACTAAAATAGCACATATAGCTTTTGTGTGTGTGTGTGGCGGCAGCTGCTGCTGCTGTTGGTTCTTGTTGCTGTTGTTGTTGTTGTCACAAATTGGAACTATTTTCTTAACATATCTATTTTAAGAATGAGGGGAATGTACTAGGCTCTAGATATTTTCATCTAAGAATTATGCAGAACTCCAAGATCACAACTAAAATGCCACTTTTAGATAAAAACAAACAGCTGTGTGAGGCAGTGATGGTGATAGCATGTCGCATGCCTCAAGACATGCCACATTTAGTAGCATTGTCAGGATTTTACCTGGAGTTGTTTTCATTGTGCATGCTAAATGACATATATCTTTCCATTTGTGTGTGTGTGCTTCCTTATTACTTCAACCAGAAATTTTGTTCTCATTATCATTTGTATCTGTACATGATGATATGTGAAGGATTGCTGGTACTTGAGTGATATATTCTTATTTCTTTTTTCTTTGCAACCATGCAAGGAGATGAATCTTTTTGTTATTAGCTTTGAAAAGGAATTTGAAGTGGCAAGCTTTGCATCTTTGAACCCATAAAGTCAAGCTTTATCACAGTAAAATTAAGGGGTTGGATTTGTCTTTTGATTTCTAATCCTTTGCCAAATTAATGGGCCTGCTTCTAAATGATTGTGTATAGGTTGGCTGTGGTCTTGATGATTTCTCAATACATCTCAGCCCACTTAATGTCATTTTAAGGACAGATGATGAAGAGGTTGAATTAATCCATTTTATACTGGTACAGAAAAGATTTAGGAATGGGCTAACATCTGTTAAAATAAGGCCAGGAGCAGATTGCAATAGTGACCAATAGTTGGAAAAATGAGAATAAATTTGAGGTAAAATTTATAGAATAAGCTGTACAGGTAAAGATGGATCTATATATGTGCTTTATAGACTACACAAAAGCATTTGACAAAGTAGAGCATGTGGAAATGATCAATATGCTGGAGAAATTAAAGATTGATGGTAAGGATCTCAGAAACTTAAAAAAAACATGTAATGACAGCAAACAGCAGACATATGAATTAGCTACTAAATGGGACAGTTCCATTATATAAAACAAGGACTCAGACAGAATTGTGTTCTCATCGCCGTATTTGTTTTCACTTTACAGCGAAAGTATTATGAGATCACTAGTAGACAATAAAGGAATTGGTCACAACATAAACAATTTGCAATATACGGATGACACAGTCTTAATATCAGAGACAGAGAATGAACTACAAGAAATGATGGATGTAATAGTAAAAGAAAGCAACAAGGAAGGTCACAGTCTGAATAGTAAGAAAACAGAAGTAATGGTCATAACAAGAAACAATCATCTCCATCATGCAGCATAAAGATAAATAGGACAAATCTGAAACAGGTGCAACGCATCAAATACTTGGGCACAATAATAACAACAGATGGAAGAATGACCACAGAAATAAAAAAACAGAATAGCTCGGGCCAAAATACCATTTCAAAAAATGAACATCTTATGCAATAAGTCTGTGTCAATAAAAGTGAGAAAGAGTTCATCTGTGCTATATACTGCCTATTCTGACCTGTGGAAGCAAATCATGGACAGTAGACAAACAAATGAAAGGCCATAGAGATAGGATTTCTCAGAAGAATGTTGAAAGTTCCCTGAGCAGCTAAAAAGATAGATGAGGACATTCTCAAAGAGGCCAACACAAAAGGGAACCTCCTAAAATACATCAGAAAGAAACAATATTTTTTGAACACACCATGAGAGGATGAAAGTTGGAATACTTGGTTGTAACTGGCAAAATATAGGGAAAGAGATTGCAGACGACAAAGAGAGAAGATACGCGATAGCTTGGTGTCATGGCATGAAAAACAGTTAACAACAGTATTAATATGATGTACTGTAGATAGATTACCCTAAAAATCATGTGCCGAAAGTCTGTAATGAGATTTGGTCCTAGTTAGTTTGTTTCTGACCATGAAGAGGCAGAACAGGATCTGGTTAGTTTTGTTTTGCTGATCCTGGTGAAAGAAAGCTGTCAGCTTTGAATCACTGACCTCTAACCATGGTTCTGTCAGGCTCCTTCATCCCCAATACACCTGTCTGCAACAGGGGAGGCTGAGGTGTGGTTGTGTTGTGCGCACATGCACTTATAAATATTTACAAACATGTTTATTTATAATTTCTTCTTACATTAACATTTTTAACTTCTTATGTAGTATATACTTTATTACAACTTCTACAGGAGACAACTTCAGGTTGCACAGACAAGTTCATCAACAGCAAAAGATTTCAAATCTTCAGCTGTTTTTTCTGAAATTGAAAAGGCTCTACAACAGGTATGTTTTCCAGTCAGCTTTGTTGACTGAAGCATAACCCCACAATGATGTTTATAAAGTGATTAAGACATTTTTGAATGTGCCAGAATGTACTGTAATGACATATGTCAAGGAATCCTTCATTTACTTATTTCTCTATATTTTATATCTTTTGGTTCAGTACCTCAAGCGCCAACAATTTTATAGAATGTAACATGTTCAGTTGAATAGTTTGCACGATTGGGAACATGCCTGACTTTGCAAGAGATAACTGACATTCCTAACAATGTAAAGTAATTAAGACTGTTGAAGACATGGCTGGATAAAAATTGTAGAATTTAGGCAAGTTTACTTGAACTACTTGTAAATATATTGCTGCAATTTTCATTTATATTTTATTTTTAACTGTCATTTTGTAACATAAATAAAATGGACATCAAGCAACTAAACCAGTAGAGAGATGAGACTAACTACAATGTTCAGCAAAAGTCTTCGTCACTATAGCACCTTTAAATACAAGGACAAACACAAAAGGCAACTGATCTCCAATCTCAAAATATTGACACTTGTTTATATATTCTATATTTGTGCTTTTATCCATTATTACACTGCTGCTAGTTTTTGTTATTTAACATATTTTATATTTGTGCTTGTCTCTGTTGTTTTGTATGAAAGCAGACCGTTTGACATTTGGTTTTTCCTAATCTATTTCAGGATGGGGCCAGTATTGTGAAAAAGGTGAATGGAGTTTTCTCCTTCAAAGTGAAAGGACCAGCTGATCAGGAGGGTGTCTGGGTTGTGGATGCCAAAAATGGAAGTGGCTCTGTGAAGTTTAACTCAAGTGGTGAGTAACCTTTCATGTCTGCTTATATTTTGTGTCTGGGTTGTTGTTGCCAAAAATGGAGGTGGCTCTGTGAAGTTTAACTCAAATGGTGAGTAACCTTTCATGTCAGCTTATATTTTGTATCTGGGTTGTGGATGCCAAAAATGGAGGTGGCTCTGTGAAGTTTAACTCAAATGGTGAGTAACCTTTCATGTCTGCTTATATTTTGTATCTGGGTTGGTTGAGGATGTATATACATTTACAGCCGTATTTCACTAATAAGGGGACAAATCATAATCAAAATGTGGTATTGGCATTTATTTTGTCTGGGCAAACTGGCGAGGAATCAAAGAGGGAAGGCAATCCAGAAATGCTGAGATGGAGAGTAGGGTTTATGGGACCAAATGGCTAATTTGCTGTAAGCCATAGATATGCCTAAGTTTTGAAGAGTGGATGGCAAAAAGAGGTATTCATGGAATGGATATGTCAATGAAAGAGAGATTGTAATAATGATTTAATACTTGTCAACATTTCAAGAATTTACAAGTTAGGAAAGTGAAAACAATATGGACACTTAATGGTGATCACAGTGTTAATAGTAGATCATATATCCAAGCTTATTTTTATATAAAATTCTATTTGCAGATAGTATGAGATAGTTATCAAACAAAATACATCAGAATTATATATCATCGTTTGGGGAATGTTATAAACATTTTTTGGGTATATTAAAATTATATTATGACATTTAGATATATATTTTAGAAATGCTTATAGCAGCCTATCTTTCATTCGTCTGTAGTATTGCCTATATCTGCAATGTTGTTTTCTGTATACATTTTACTGTCTTTTGTAATTCTTGTTTATAGCAGTAGAAGTCATCATCAAATTGAGATTTCATTTAATAAAAAGTTTTTAAAATCTCTTGCTATTTTTGCATTGTAAAGTGAAAGACATGCATGGTCTATGAAAATTGTATTTATTATTTTGAATAACCCTGTATTTTCAGATAAAGCAGACACTACAATTACCATTGCTGACAGTGACTTGTTTGACTTGATGACTGGCAAACTCAATCCACAAACAGTAAGTTCTCTCACGTTGTGTCTTACTGTTTGTGATCACCATACACACATGTATACATCTGCACCCAAAATGTAACATTAAAGGAATAAAATCACAAATTTTGATTACATTTCCATTTAGATAGAGTTAATTCTATCTGTCTGTCTGTCTATTGTCCTTCTGAGTTTGAACCAGGGCAGAAATTCTAGACTTTTGTGTCCAACGATCTTGGTTATCAAGTGTCAGACCCTGCGCAGGACCTGCAATGTATCTCTCCACATGGCTCTGTTCTGGGTGAGTTGCTCAATCTCAGTGATGGAGCTGATACCTGCTGTTATTGCCGCATTTATGAGTCAAGATGTCTGTTTCAATAATAATGGATGTTTCACAATGGCTGCTTGTTGTGCCTTTGATCAATCATCCGTAGTAGGATGAAGAAATACAATTCCTCCACGGCCGGAACTGGAAACCCCACCGATTACAACTCTTTAAGATTCATTCAACTTTGTTAAATGACCATCAGTGGTGCAGTGGTTAACTTGATGGCATGATGATAAAATGATCTGGGTTTAATTCCAGCCGTACACGCTCCAGTCAACCTTTAGAAAACAACAGCAAAAAATGAATACCTGGCTCAATGTCATATAAGAGAGAATGTGTATTGAATCAAAGAGAGATTGAGTATTGAATCAAAGAGAGAATGTGTATTGAATCAAAGAGAGATTGGGTATTGAATCAAAGAGAGAATGTGTATTGAATCAAAGAGAGAATGTGTATTGAATCAAAGAGAGATTGGGTATTGAATCAAAGAGAGAATGTGTATTGAATCAAAGAGAGATTGAGTATTGAATCAAAGAGAGAATGTGTATTGAATCAAAGAGAGAATGTGTATTGAATCAAAGAGAGAATGTGTATTGAATCAAAGAGAGATTGAGTATTGAATCAAAGAGAGAATGTGTATTGAATCAAAGAGAGAATGTGTATTGAATCAAAGAGAGAATGTGTATTGAATCAAAGAGAGAATGTGTATTGAATCAAAGAGAGAATGTGTATTGAATCAAAGAGAGATTGAGTATTGAATCAAAGAGAGATTGTGTATTGAATCAAATGTTGAACTATATACAGAGACAGCAAATAATATAGTTTGCTCATTTGGAAAGAATGCCAACAGATTCATTTACGCCATGCAAAACATATATTACAAGAGGAGATGGAAGAAAAGCTCATGGTAGACCCAAAGTAAGATGGACTGACAACATTTGAGAAATGCAACATTATTGACAATGGTTGAGGCTGCCAGACGGGCATGAACTAGAACTTTGTATTGTCCTCAACACTCAAAAGGGTATAAGAGGAAGTAGAGAGAAAGTGAAACCTGGCTTAATTGGTTGGGAGGGCATTTGCCACTTTATATAAAAGTTGCTTTGGCTTAAATCCGGAAGTTTGATGCGCATGGCTGGTTACAGGCTTTAGAATAATCTGTGAACCAGAGCTGATCATGATTCTATTCCGCTTGCCCATATAGCCTTGAAAACAAATTAACTAGCCTGACCAAGCTAGTATGGAATTGAAGCGGTGAGACAAACCTAGCACCAAAAAATGAAATGTTGAGGTGTTGGACTGAAAGGCACAGTTTGCTGTTTGCAACACAATACACAGTTTGTTTAACCTTTAATAGGATTTTCCCATTTCACTCGAATGTCGAATGCCTGGTAGGGCTTTCTTGTACCAACCTCTTTCTCATCTCCTGTGTTTTACTGGCTAAGACATTCGCGTGGATCAGAAATCTTGTGAAATAAACTGGAAAATATATAATTAAGGCTTGGAAAGCAAAAGGGCAGCTCCCAGTAGGCGGTCAATGTTTACAGTTTCAGGCATGACATTAAATTCAGAAACTGTTCGGTAAACTTGTCACCTAAAAAAAATGTGGACCTGTAAAGGTTGAAGCATTTTAAACAGATAAGGAAAATGAGTAATTAGGTGCATGCACAAGATGAAAAAATATGAACAACACCATGTTGTTCACTCTTTTGTTAGCCATTATCCTTTCAATGCAAGGAGGTAGTCTTCTTAAAGCAACTTTTCTTTTTTTTTCTCTGACTCTGGGTGCTTGTTTTCTTATTAAGAGTATCTCATGTTTTATTACAGGCATTTTTCTTCACTTCTCTTACCACTTTCTGCTTGTTTTATTTACAAGAATATCTCCTATTTTATTGCAGGCATTTTTCTTCACTTCTCTTACCACTTTCTGCTTGTTTTGTTATTTACAAGAATATCTCCTATTTTATTGCAGCACTTCTCTTACCACTTTCTGCTTGTTTTGTTATTTACAAGAATATCTCCTATTTTATTGCAGCACTTCTCTTACCACTTTCTGCTTGTTTTGTTATTTACAAGAGTATCTCCTATTTTATTACAGCACTTCTCTTACCACTTTCTGCTTGTTTTGTTATTTACAAGAATATCTCCTATTTTATTACAGCACTTCTCTTACCACTTTCTGCTTGTTTTGTTATTTACAAGAATATCTCCTATTTTATTGCAGGCATTTTTCCAAGGCAAGCTGAAGATTACAGGCAATATGGGGCTGGCAATGAAACTGAAGGATATTCAACCAAAGTCTGGCTCCAAACTCTGAGTTACCATTCCCTCCTACTTTCATTTTTACCAACATTCTTTAAATATGGCAAGACTGGATGAGGGGGAAGCAAGACATTTTTTGACATATTTTACTTCTAATTTTTCTAAAGTTTTATATATTTTATCATAATTTGTTTTTATATCACATGGGGCTCTAAAACTTATTTCACAGAATATTACTATACAGGGAGCCGTGATAGCTCAGTGGTTAGTGAACTGGACTACAAAGGACAAGGGGCAGTGTTCTATCCCAACCGATGGCTTCCGGGTTTACCCAGCCTTTAATGGGTACCGGATTTTTTTTCTGGGAAAGTGAAGCGGATCGAGTGTAATACCAACCACATTACCCCAAAAATCATGTGCCTGAGGTCTGTAAAATTTATGGTCACTAACACCATATTCCCTATACGCCACTTGGCGTGACGGGGGTACTTTACTTTTTACTTATATTAGTACACACTATCATGTTGCTCTATCATTAACAGAACTTAAAATGTTTGAAAGATAACATTTATTCTTTGGTTCACTCTTACAGCGAAACCTTGGATGCTGCCATGTTTACAACAAAATTATAATAGGAATAAATTGATTTTTACATACACTTTGTTGACCTTTTTTGTTACTGTATTTATTGTAAACTGTGACCTTCCAGGCATGTCGTAAGAGGCAACTAAGGAGGTTGATCGATGACTTGACAAGCTGTCATTGTAAAAAGTATTGTTATGGAAACAGAAGTAAGAGTGACCATCATCAAGTGCCGTCTACGCATCGAAGGTTGACTACCATGGAGCATCATTCTGCTGTCTCTTGCTTTGATGGTGCAGATTTTCATAGGTTGACTTGTCCATCTTTTGATGTTACTCGTCCATGTTAGTCTTGGTCTGCCTCTTTTACCTTGTATTTTCCCTTCCAATATTACTTTTTTGTTGTGTCTTTTAAAATGCCCCAAAAATTTCATTTGTCTTGTTCTAATTGTGTTTAGTAGTTCTCTTTTCATTTTTAGTTGTTTTAAAACTTAATTGTTTGTTTTCTTTTCTTTCCATCCAATACTACCTATTCTTCTTTAAATCCACATTTCAAAGGCTTCCATTTTCTGTTCTGTTTACTTGTCTAATGTCCATGTTTCTGTACCATACAGAACTATTGAGGAGATGTAACATTTTGCTATTCTTAGTTTTAGCCCTGGTGTTATTTGTTTTGTGACCATAGATGGCATTGAGGCATAGTAGATGATCACCAACACAAGTGATACATAATACTGTGGACAGGAAATGTTCAGATTGCACCAACGGTCTGGTGTGTGGTAAATAATGTCATGTTATTTATTTGATGTGCAAGCAAGGCTTTGTCAGTCATCAATTTGTTACGGTAGTAGATCAAACAGATATGTGTGTACTACCATTGTTTTAAAGTTAAACAGACTTTCTTTTATCATTTGAGGTTATATGTGATATCATTTCTTTGTCTGAATGATGTCTTTTGTTCATTCTTCATATAATATGGAGCAGATAATTGATTCAGTGTATTTTCATGTTTATGTCAAATTACAAATTATTTAATTATGTTTTATTTGAATTTATTTTTGAATAATAAAGGTGGATTGTTCTGTACAAATATTTACAAACAAAAGTACAATGTTCAGCATTTGTATGTGAATACTCCAGCACCAAGTTTCAAGGCCTTATTTTGATAATCACTATATTTCTGTATTAAATATTATTTTGGAAACAAACATTTTAAATGTTTAATAATAACAGACATACTGAATTAGCTCACATAAGACAATAATATTCAGAACAGGATTTTGTAAATTAAATGTACACTTGTAAACCAAAAGCAACCCTTACCTCATGGTGTGCATATTGTTGATATGCTGAGACACCTTTGCCTGCATCCCTGGACTTTGTGAGTACAGGGAAATGAGAGCTGTATTGTCATCAAAGATTGTTATCCAGTGGTTCAGGTGGATGCCCTTCGAGATGCATGAAGGGCACAGGACTTTAACAACTTTGAGCTCACATCACTGCTTTGGATGAAAGAGATGGGAGTTAAGGTGGGCACAGCCAGAGACAAGAGGCTTAGTGGGCGCATAAGAGGACTTATCAACCAACACAGAGCTGGAGATACCAGTTACTGGATATTGCGAGGGAATCTGAGCACCTACTGACATATTTAGAACACAGTAATGATAACCCACAAATAACTCAATGCATATCAAGTCGCTCTCATACCCAAGAGCATAATTGAGAACTCTTACAGAACAAACACAAATTTCACAGAAAATAAGCTATGGGGCAGATGCTAAAACCTGCAACAATGAAATTTATGGAAATGACTCATCTCACAGTTTATACTCCTGAGCTAAGGAATCTAAATGCACAATAATTTTTCAACTCACGAAATATAGATATTAGATCTATCTTGGCCATTTACACAAAAATTACCTCAGAGCCTAAAAACAATTTGTTGAGAAAGACACCTTTTTTTTTTTTAGATATACCAAAATGTATTATTGTGTATATTATAACAATGATGGTGTCTGTGTAATTAGTTTAGCTCTCTGGGTAGTCCTCGTCAGTGCTAAATTTGGTCCAGAGGTTTTTTCAAGAGAATTGTTGTAGAAATCTAGTTTTCACTACCATTTTTTTACATAAAAAATGTCTAATGATTGTCAATAAGGCATACACTGAGGTTAAGCAGTTCATTCACCTTGAGAAAGGCAAAAAGCCAAAGTTCACTTTTTATATTTTTTTATATATCAATAAAGTCTTTTTCATTTTTCTTTAAACTCTTCTCTTACCAAAGGATAACTAGGTCTGTACAAGAGATGATCTGAAGAATATTAAAATTAAAAACAAAATTTTCCCACTCATCAATTTTTACAAAGTAATCAAACCTGATTGCTAACAACAAATTCTTTAAAATTAAACTCCTAACAATAGAGATTTCTACTTGTTTATCTGTCTGTCAGCCTGCCCTTTTGAACCGAAGACAGCACATGTCAGAAATTCTAGACTCTTGTGTCCAACCTTGTACAGGCCCTGCATTGTGTTTCATCACGTGGCCTGTTCTGGATGAGTTGCTCAATCTCTGCGATGGAAGCTCATGCCTGCTGTTAGAGCTATTTCCACTTGTAGACATTTAAAAACATGAATTAGATGAGTAATGAAGAAATTCATTAGTAACCTTTGGCTGAGTGATATTTCAGCCAGCTGTAGGACTTACAAGAGGGGTCTAGGAGGAGTTGAGTTGCTTTCTAAGATGTGCTAATCTCTCAACATTATTTATATCAAATAAATGAAGATAAATTAACATTTTATCTTCTGGAATGAACACATATAAGATAACACTGCCTGACTTTCTCAGCTCTCAAGACTAAAAGGCTGCTTGTGCAAACACCAGTTTGGCCTACAGAACACACTATTTTTCAATATTGAAGCATTCACCTCAATAATTATTTACACATTTATGGGACTGTTTATGTATTGAAGGAATAACTTGCAGTTGCTGCTAATGTTTTAAATGATTATTTGTTGCAGAATAAAGTATAACTGTCCAGCATTTGTTGATGTGTTGTCAGATGTATGATTTGTTGCTGGTTTGCTTTATTTTAAACATCATCAATAGTCCTATAACCTTGGTGCTTGTTTGAGCTCTCTTCATGACAACTTCACAATTTCTTGCCAACTTTCATGATTAAGAAACATTCTAAGATGTGATGAGGTTAATTCTGTCCATTCTCTGATGTTGTCTTTCCACCTTGTCTTTTTTTGCCTGTGGATTCTAGAATCACATTAACAAAACTTGTATATCTTGCTTGCAACATTACATTTGATAAACATGTGCCAATGGCTAAAAGAAAAAAAAATATATATGTCATATTTCTTATTTATGTGCCAGACATTCCATCTCTTCTGTGTGGTCATGTGACTAATGGCAACCCATTGTTTGACTCAACTCTGGAGTCATTTCATTTTGGTTATCTACTACTGGCTTGCATTCACCTGATAACAGAATAGTTGATTTTCTGGAGTTCTGGTTCACTGAAACTGATGTAAGCTAACCCTATCCATCATCCACCCTTAAAAGGATGTTAAGTGGGCATATATGCATTGTATTGCTTACACTGTCATATTTGTAAGAGGCCAACACAAAAAAGAGCTCCTAAGAAACATCAGAAAGAAACAATCAGCATTTTTCGGGCACATCATGAGAAGAGGAGAGTTGGAATACTTGGTTACAACTGGCAAAATACAGGGACAGAGAGATTGCAGTCAACAAAGAGAGAAAATACTATATAGCTTGATGTCATACATTGGAAAACAGTCAACAACAGAATAGATATATGATTGATAGAATGTTGTGGAAGGACATGATCGCCTACGCCAACTGCTATGGCACATGATGATGATGTCATATTTGCACCCTTTGGCCCAACATATCTGCCATCAGAACGGCACTTTTGAATACCAGGTTGCCTTTCCTCTCGATCCCTACTCACTTGGCCAGACTAGTCTGATTGGTCTATTACTAGAAGCAGCATGAACAGGTTGAGTTATAGCAGAAGCACTTCTTAATATAACAGAACACTTCTGGCCGAGCTGACCTTAAATAGAACTTGGTTGACTTTTATGAAACAGCTACAATGTCAGATGGATGCAAGATGAGCCAAGGATATTATAATCTTGATGGGAGACCTAAATGCTAAAGTAGGATCAGACAACAGAAGAGATTATGGGAAAACATGGACTTGGAGATATAAATGAGAATGGAGAGATATTTGTGAATTTCTGCGCCCTTAATCAAGTGAGCCTAGGAGGAACAATATTCCAACATAAAAGAATACACAAAGCTACATGGGTGTCACCAGATCATAGAACGGAAAATCAAATTGACCACATATATATTAATAATAAGTTTAAGTCATCCTTCTTTCTATTGTCCTTTCGAGCCGAAGACGGCACATAGGGCAGAACCAAAATCTCAAAAACAAACCTTGCGTGCCAAAATGGCACATATTGCAGAGATCGCTGCTTCTAAAATATATGGCTCTGTTTCCATAACAATACTTTTTTACAATGCTAGCTTGTCAAGCCATCGATCAACCTCCTTAGTCGCCTCTTACGACATGCCTGGAAGGTCACAGTGTCACTATTCTTTACTTCCCTCATAATGAGGCCCCGGTAACACACGGGATCCTTATAAGCCATCCTTACAGGATGTAAAAGTATATAGAGGGGCAGATGTAGCTTCTGATCATCATCTTCTGATTGCCAAACTTTTAAACTAAAAAGGTATACGTACTACAGCGAATAAGGGTAGGAAGTATTTCAATGTAGGGTTTCTTAAAGAACAAGGAATTAAAAATAAATTCGCAGTCACAATATCAAACAAATACCAAGTCCTCCAACAACTAGAAAATACAATAAATATAGATCATTGGAAACAGGTAAAAGATATATGGAAAGAGACATGCGAAGAAACACTGGGGAAAAGAGAAAGCCAGAATAAGGCATGGATGTCAGCAGAGACCCTGGATAAAATTAAAGAAAGAATTAACAAGAAAGCAGGCATAAATAAAAGCAAAACGAGAAGTAATAAAGCCAAGACACAGGAAGCTTACACAGAGGTGAACAAAAAAGTGAGAAGATGCATTAAAAGGGATAAGAGGAAATAGATGAACTAGCTAAAGAGGCAGAAGAATCAGCAAATAAAGGGAATATGAAAGAACTGTACAACAGCACAAAGAAATTAAGTGGAAAATACAAACAGATCAATGCCTTTATTAAAGATAAGAATCCATATGGTGGTTAGGCGGCGGGAACAATTGAAGGCTATGCATGAAGAGTGTTCCTTGTTGCAGTTTCCTCATATTCCAAGTCCGGCTTGTTGCAGGAGCTACTGAGTTAAGTGCTCTGTGCACACCGTGAGCTGTGTGTCTCATCCGTTTTGACCATGTTTTGATATTCCAACTGCTTTCGATGAATGATGATATCGTATGACAGGGAAACGTTGGCTGTGTTCACTTTCTGCGTGGTTTCGCGTTGTCTTTTGGCGTGTGCTGAGACTGCTATGATGAGGACTACAGTTACCTTTCTTTGTTTGGGAGATGAGATTCGATTCCGCTGGCACGAGCGGTTGATCAATTATGGATTTTAATTCGTTTGCAGTGATACCGGGGCCTTCCATAACCAAATAACCAACGAAAGGAAATCTGCTTAGTAATATAAGGGAACAAATGGAGAGATGGAAAGAGCACTTTGAAGAACTTTTGAACAGACCCGGCTCAAATAATCCTCCAGATATACTACCAGCAGAAGAAAAGTTACACGTTAACTGTGGAAAACCAAGTAAAGAAGAAATATGAAAGCCATCAAACTATTAAAAAATGGTAAAGCCACAGGACCAGATGAAATTCCTTCGGAAGCCATCAAAGCAGATATTAACACCTCTACCAAGATGCTACATAATCTATTAGATAAAATTTGGGAGAGGGAAGAAATATCTAAAGACTGGAAAGAAGGTTATATGATCAAACTACAAAGAAAGGAAGTTTACAGGAGTGCACAAATTATAGGGGAATTATGCTACTATTAGTGCCAGGAAAAATATTAAGCAGAATCATTCTGGAGAGACTAAAAGAGGCCATAGAGAAACATTTGAGAGATGAAAAAGCAGGTTTTAGGAAGAACAGATCATGTGCTGATCAAATAACTACTCTAAGTATAATAGTTGAACAAAGTTTAGAACTAAAATCCCCACTTTATATTGGATTCATAGATTACGAAAAGGCATTTGATAGTTTAGACAGAAGAATGCTTTGGAAGTTGCTGAGTCATTACGGAATCTCCATAAAGTTTATTAACCTGATAAAAACAATGTATGAAGGAACGAAATGTAGTGTGGTGGATGAAGGACAGCTTACAGAAGCATTTGAAATAAGAACAGGAGTAAGGCAAGGATGCCTCCTGTCTCCATTTCTCTTTCTACTGGCCATAGATTGGATTATGAGAATAACTCAAAACAACAGAAATAGGATCCAGTGGTCACTGACCAAACAACTTGATGATTTAGACTTTGCTAATGACATAGCTCTCCTATCACACAGCCACCAACAGATGCAGGAAAAAATGAGCATACTTGATGAGAGACCAGAACAGCTAAGACTGAAGATTAAAAGAGATAAGACCAACATTATGAGAATTCATACAGTTGGCAGGAACCAAATAAAACTAGGAGAAATACCTCTACTAGACGTACAATCTTACATATATCTGGACAGTAATATAGATAAAGAGGGGGAACAGAAAATGATACCAAAATAAGGATATCAAAAGCAAGAGGAGCTTTCGTTGCACTGGGAAACATATGGAAATCCAAAGAAATTAGGTTAAATACAAAAATAAAAATTTTCAACTCAAATGTTAAGTCGGTCCTATTATATGGCTGTGAAACATGGAGAACAACAAAATTGGCAATCACAAAGATACAGACTTTCATTAATGGATGCTTACGCATAATAAAAGGATGGAAATCTCTCTCTCTCTCTCTCTCTCTCTCTCTCTCTCTCTCTCTCTGCGATCAGGACTCAGTCAGAGTAGGATTCCAGACTCTCACATAAAGTCAGCTGTCAGGTTAAGTGTGTTGATCGCCCCCACAGACAGAACGTCACATTTAGAGTCCGCCAGATCCACTCTGACTGAACACCCGTTAATATGTTGCACTGTGTTCTGCGCCAGTGGCCCAGTGCATCCGATTTCAGCCAGCATTTTTCAGGTTTGCTTTCCTTAGCCTTTGATTGTCCCCAATCTTCCTGCAAGGCAGCAGATTGTCTTTTCTGTAGGGGGATTCTGCCCTTAGATGGTCTGCCCTCCCAGGTTTACGAGCACCATCTGCCCGAGTCACTAGAGGTGACTAACACAGACATGCACACACAAAGATATGAGATGTGCCTAACACAGACATGCACACAGCGATACGAGACATGACTAACACCGACACACATCAAGATATATGACACATGACTAACATAGACATGCACATAAAGATATGAGATATGACTGACTTAGACATGCACACACAAGAATATGAGATGTGACAAACACAGACATGCACGCGCAAAGATATGAGATATGACTAACATAAACATGCACACATAGCTATGAGACATCCCTAACCCAGACATGCACACACAAAGATATGACACATGACTAACACATATACTCACTAAGTTATGAGATATTACTAAAATCAGACGCACATAAAGATAAAGACATGATTAACACGGACACACCAAGATATGAGATATGACTAACATGACACACACCTAGATATGAGCCATGGCTAGCACACACACACACACACACACACACACACACACACACACACACACAAGCTAAGATTTGAGCCATGGCTAGCACAGAAACACACCAAGGTATGAGCCATGACTAGCACAGAAAAACATTAAGATATGAGTCATGTCTTCACGGAAAAACACCAAGAAATGAGCCAAGTCTAGCACATAAACACATTGAGGTATCCATATGCTTGGGTTAGTCTGCAGACTCTTCTTAACGTGTGAATCATCGACATACGAGACGCAGGCTTCGATTAACTGTCCACAGGTTTCGTTCAAACAGTTGTCCGGAGATTTGAGAGTGCAGTCTGACCCGTAGAACGTTCCCTTGCATGCACAGTCTGTACTTTCCATGTCACATATGATGTCACAGCCATCAGAACACGTCTGTTCGCACTGTAGCCCAAAATTACCATCGGGACAAGTGCTATTACAGGTATAGCCAGGATGTTTACATTGTAGGCATTTTCCGGATTTTTCCCACATAAAGGACAGACACTGAGACAAGACCTGGAGCAATCGTGTCCATAGATCCCATGTGAGCATTTGCCGTGACACGTACCGATGATGAAGTCACAGCTTTTGCTATACCCACTACACACTGCACAAAACGACCAAGAATACCCGTCCAGACAATAGGTGTCTGTAAATGTTTGCTCCTCACACACCGTCAGTTCACTGCCGGCCTGCGAAATGGTTGGTGAGAACTCAATCTTAATGTGTGCCATTGGCGTTTGTGTGGTGACTACAATAGTGTTCATAGAAACATTAGGGTATGATATAGCATTAGACTGGAACACTACGCCGCCACTGTCAGAGAAAGCCTTTAGAGTGGCATTCTTTACCCGAATCATAGTGCTAGCTCGATAATAGAATCGAATGGCGTGAATCTTCTGGGGCGTGTCAAAGTTCCAATACCAGTAAACAGGACTGTTTCCACTTCTCAGTTTTGTGTGTGTGCAGTCATTGTCATAGAGATTGGTCCTTGTTTTGCCATTTACTGTGGCCTCTGGTCCACATCCGTCTCCTGCATAACAAGCATTAAAAGTGTCGGCCTGGTTTGTGTTCTGTTTGAGAGCCACATTCCGACCCCCGCCTATGTGGATGGAACAGATATTTGCAACTATCGCCCCTGCAATCCATAACTTGTTGATCAGACCAGCCCCAGAGCAAAAGACACCAATCTCGTGCTGACTAACTACAAACCTTGAATCATTGCTACACGAGGCAGAACCATTTAGTTTTGCCGTGAAACTGTCCGGAACTGTTAAGTCATTTACATAAATCCTAAACCAGGAGAACAGCAAAGGTTGGTTGAGAGTTGCCTCAACTGATGTAGAATTTGTGTCCGGATTACATGTGGTGTCGTTGTAATCAAACACGAAAGTAGGTTCATAATTTTGGGCGTATTTGTACACGAGAACCAAGTACTGACACTGGGGTCCAAAATATTCGTGCTGACAACTGTCATTGTTTGGGCATATCCCTGTAGTTTTGTCATAAACTCTCTCTCTCTCTCTCTCTCTCTCTCTTTCTCTCTCTGCGATCAAGACTCAATCAGAATAGGATTCCAGTCTCTCACACGAAGCTAGCTGTCTGTTCAAGCGAATCGATCGCCCCATACAATCTCTCCCCCAGGGAGGTGGGCGTGGACCACACTGCTCTTCTCAGGTCAATGCATCCAAAGGATGGAAATGGCAGGACAAAATGACTAACATAGAATTATGGAAATGTACCAGTCAAATACCAGTGGATAAAGAGATAAAGGGAAGACGATGGCAATGGATAGGACACACACTATGGAAGCCAACTGAGAGTATTACACAACAGGTCCTTTTTTGGAATCCCCAGGGGAAAAGACAAAGAGGAAGACCAAGGAATTCTTGGAGAAGACAGGTAGAAGCAGAGATGAAGATGATGGGGAAGATATGGAATGATCTTAAAAGAATGGCAAAAAAACAGAATGACTTGGAGAATGTTTGTTGAAGACCTATGCTCCACTGGGAGCTAGAAAAAGGTAGAAGAAGAAGAAGAAGAATGATTGACTTGAACACGCTTGTCGGAACGACTTGGCGTTTGACCTTACGCCTGGAGTTGCGTTGCAGGCACGTAGATTGCCCGGTGGCGTCTTGCACCGGACAGCTCGCCTTGACCCCGTATCAGACTTGGACTGAGTGTGCTGGATTTGACTCGGGATTCTGTAGCCGCTTATCTGCCTTCTGCTTGCCTGATGCTGAACTCATACATAGCCCGGACACCCACTTGTCCGTCTGTCGTGATCGTAAACTCTTGTACTTCGCGTTGTTTCGGGGTGGCGACCACCTCTGCGTCTATGGGCCTGTGCTTGACGGCGCCTCCCAGTTTCCGTTCTTCACTAGGCACAGACAATTACAGATTGCTTTCTAAGAAGTAGTCAAGGAACACCATATAAAATACACATTCGAGGTTTAATTCTGGAAGATCAACCTCTCACAACAAGTTACACAATTACAACAACAGTATGCTTGTTAGCGGCCTTTCTCACGTTGCATGTTAATTACGAGGCGTACCCCAACTTGCCTGGGCTATTATCTAAAGGCCGCAGTAGTATAGAACTGCAATACTCCTTTCAAGCCACCATGCATTTTGGTGACCTCATGTTGGACCGACTCCACTCAGTCGGACTCTCTTGATGACACTGCGCGGAATTTTCCCGCTAGCTATCGGCCACTGGTATGCGCCGATGAATCTCCCACTGTTGTCTGTTCGTGCCTGTAACAGCACCCACGGTGTCGAGCATGAATTCGGTGATGGCTGTCTCGCCTATCTTCACCTGAATGATTCGTTGCTTCTGAATTCCACCCCTAACTCATAATAGTACTTCAATGCTTAGCACATAAGTTGGCGATATCCGACTCGCTCAATCTCACCTACACTGTTCGTCGTTTTTGAGTTTCATAACTCCTTGGTAGAGCACACTCGTTGTTGAGCATGTCTCTGCAAACGCTGTCTCGCCCCTTGTTCATTGTTAGTTGCTTCTAAACTGCACAACTACATTACAAAATCGTACTCCTTATTGAGCATGAACGCTGTGAGACTGTCTCGCTCACTGTCACTTAAATTGTTCGTTGCGTCTAACTTGCACAACTACATTACAGAATCAGTCTCCTGATTGAATTTACACCAACACATAACTATACATAGCACTGTTCCAGAAGCAATGTCCGCCTCACGCAACGGCCATACGCAACTAAAACTGACTCTATTATCCTGTTGTGTACCACGAACCATGCTCACGGTATCAGTTGTCAAAACAACTGTCCGCACTGAGCCCTCGTTCTATTTCGACTGACTTTCTCACATATCCTTTTCTCTAACGTTTTCCCCTCCAACCAATCATACCCCGTTTTACATTTCTCTCTCGCTCCTAATTGATCCTTATCTTCTCCGTGAGACCCGAAGTTTCTATCCTTCTTACCACTTATCACTTTTCCCCCAGTGGACTCGATGATTCTATTTTAGTTAACCCTTCTCACTTTCCCCTCGACTTCTCCCACACACTCCTATTTGTCCTCCACCTTATAATCACTGCTTCAGAGTAAGGTGTAGATAGCGCAAGCTATCAGCTATGAGTTGATAACAACTTCAGACCTGTCGTGCACATTTTCCTCTATTTTGGGCGAGTTTACTACAGGAACAGCAACAACATTTAAAACTAAGTAATCCTTGTTAACCTGTGGTTGTTTTGTGTCATATTCAACCAACGATGGTTCTGTGACCACATGTAGATATTTTCTTTGCCCCTTTTCCATAAAACAAAGACATACAATTCTATGCCAGTTTTGTTTCCCTGTTCTAGTAACCTTACTGAGGCCTTACTCAATATTACTTATATGTGCCTATTTTCTCTTACTTTGATGATATAAAGCATAGTTTCTTTCTTTCTTTGATGTATTTGATAATGTTGGGACATTTTCTGTTTTCCTTTGATGTATTTGATAATGTTGGGACTTTCTGTTTTCCTGTGATGTATTTGATAATGTTGGGACATTTTCTGTTTTCCTTTGATGTATTTGATAATGTTGGAACATTTTCTGTTTTCCTTTGATGTATTTGATAATGTTGGAACATTTTCTGTTTTCCTTTGATGTATTTGATAATGTTGGGACATTTTCTGTTTTCCTTTGATGTATTTGATAATGTTGGGACATTTTCTGTTTTCCTTTG
Organism: Megaustenia siamemsis; assembly: GCA_032433765.1. Taxonomy (NCBI): domain Eukaryota; kingdom Metazoa; phylum Mollusca; class Gastropoda; order Stylommatophora; family Ariophantidae; genus Megaustenia; species Megaustenia siamemsis. The sequence continues at coordinate 72,222,385 of JAVIAB010000160.1, read as the reverse complement.
ATGTATTTGATAATGTTGGGACATTTTATGTTTTCCTTTGAGGTATTTGATAATGTTGGGACATTTTTCTGTTTTCCTTTGATGTATTTGATAATGTTGGGACATTTTTCTATTTTCCTTTGATGTATTTGTTAATTTTGGGACATTTTCTGTTTTCCTTTGATGTATTTGATAATGTTAGGACATTTTCTGTTTTCCTGTGATGTAGTTGATAATGTTGGGACATTTTCTGTTTTCCTTTGATGTATTTGATAATGTTAGGACATTTTATGTTTTCCTTTGAGGTATTTGATAATGAAGACTTTTGATCACTGGTTTTTATTTTTCTTTTCAACTGCCTTTGGAGCATAGTGGAAGCAGAAGCGCCTGCAACCTCTGGTCGCAATAGCAGGGTCGGCGCACCATCAGCCGACCAAGACCTAGCAGTTATACCTCCTCGTGGTCTCCTCCGGTAACAGTCTGCATCAAAACAGGCTGGCTAACACAAGTTAGATCGCCGTGTTCCCTGTATTGGTGGCTGTTACTGATATAGAAGACCCAGTATTGCAGTACCTCTAGGCTGGACTAGTAGTTTCCCAGCATAGCCTGGGATAGATGAACTCCCAACTTCTTCAGTAAAAGCCAGGAATGTCAAGAAAGCCATTACAACCCGCCACATCAATAAGTAAAAGGGTCAACTTGTGGTATTACGTCAACAACAACAACCTGTGGAACATAAGTCTTCTATTAACACTTTCTAAACGTGTCACTATGTCTTTTGCCATCCTCTAAAGATCGTTCCATGTTTTCCCACATTCTGTTCACCTCTGCCTGTCTTCTCCAAGTACATTTTTACCTTCCTCTTCTTTGATCTTCAGAATTTATTTTTATCCCCCGGAAACATTTAGCGCGATCTTCTTTCTTTGAGGCCAGGTAATAGAATAATTTGTCTGGAACAAAACAGCCAACAGGAGCAACGATAGCTCAGTAGTTAGAGAACTGGACTACAAAGGATAGGTCAGGTTCGGTCTTGATCGACGGCTTCCGGGTTCACCCAGCCTTAAATGGGTACTGGATTTTTTTTCTGGGAATGTAAAGCAGCACGGGTGTAATACCAAACACATTGCCCCAAAATTCATGTGCTGAAGGTCTATAAAAATTATGGTCACGAACACCATATTCCCTATAAGCTACTTGGCATGACAGGGCTCTTTACTTTTTTTTTTTTTAAACAGCCAACAAATGTGAACAAATTGTTACATTGCACTGAGCCACTGTCAATAGTCAGCCAGCTAATCAATCAACCATATACAAGATATAATTTCTCTTATCTCTCATCCACACGCTTCCATTATTAACACAGAACAACCAAGTTCGCAAGCACAAAATTTAATATCAATCATATTGAACAATCTGACATACAAAAGCATGCATGCAACACATATAATACAGGCAACATCTCTATTTTCAATCTCTATTTATCTACTTCACACTCATAGGTTTTTCTACATCATGCAACTTCTAAAATCACACAATCTCAGGTTCAATTTCTGAACACCTAATTTTCCAATCATGAACTCTTCTCAATTGTCAAACAATATTTAACTGATCTGTTCCATGCATATAATCTCATTTATTTTAAGCAACAATTATTCAACACATCAACATTCAAAATTTCACTTATTCAACACATCAACATTCAAAATTTCACTTATTCCACACATCAACATTCAAAATTTCACTTATTCAACACATCAACATTCAAAATTTCACTTATTCCACACATCAACATTCAAAATTTCACTTATTCAACACATCAACATTCAAAATTTCACTTATTCCACACATCAACATTCAAAATTTCACTTATTCAACACATATCAACATTCAAAATTTCACTTATTCAACACACCAACATTCAAAATTTAACTTATTCCACACATCAACATTCAAAATTTCACTTATTCCACACATCAACATTCAAAATTTAACTTATTCCACACATCAACATTCAAAATTTCACTTACTCAACACATCAACATTCAAAATTTCACTTAACACATCAACATTCAAAATTTCACTTATTCCACACATCAACATTCAAAATTTCACTTATTCCACACATCAACATTCAAATTTCACTTACTCAACACATCAACATTCAAAATTTCACTTACTCAACACATATCAACATTCAAAATTTCACTTATTCCACACATCAACATTCAAAAATTCACTTATTCCACACATCATTCAAAGTCTCTTAATAAACCAGGAGGTGGTGGTATTATTCAGACTTAAACTTAAGGAAGAGTACACTCAGGCCAAAATGACAGACAAATCCTCAAGGAATTACACAACTAAATTGAAGCCCTCAACATCTCAGTAGAAGACAAGTAATACAAAAATAAAGTTCATGAGAAACTAGTGTCACTACCTGATGTACTGCTGTCAGCTACAACATCATCAAAATCTTCAAGAATAAAGAACCGATAACAACCCTAGTACTACTGTGCCATAATTTCCAGATATCAACCAACATAGAACCAGTCGTCAGTACGCTGGACTTCTTCTTCTTCTTCTTTCCTTCCTCATCTGCCTTTCAGCGTCGAGGGGAGATATAATTTGCGGTCTTTTGCTCTTCTGTTCGCCTCTGCTGCTGTTATGTTTCCTAGTGCTTCTAATATTCCATTGACCCATCTTTTTCATGGTTGACCCTTGGGTCTGGTGTTCTCACAACGTTTGTTGAAGGCTCGTTGTGTTGTGTTTTGTTCTTTCTGCCTTGTCATGTGGCCAAACCATTTTATATGTTGTTTCCTTATGTATGCTGGACACTGCGGGAATTGCTGTGGAGATGAATGGCACACCACGACACAGAGGTATACCAGACTTTCAGAGCACAGACCAGATATGGCACAAATCTGATGAGAGCAAAGGGAAGGCCCTGCTTGCCCGCTACATTGAGCAGACGGACCAAAGAAATGAGGCTGTAAGAATGAGGATACGGGAATCTTTGTCAAATTTGTGTAAGGATGTAGGGCTGGAAGAAGATCTCACAATCACAACCGATACCATTCGCGCGACACTTAAAAGGTCACACAACACTGCCCCTGGTCCAGATGGTGTTCGGTATGATGACATAGGCGATTTAGCTGATGACGACTTGTCAACACTGGCCAATGAGTTTAATGCCAGTATTCGGAGTGGCCAGATTAAGGAGGAGTGGCTACACAGCTACTTACTACCGCTACCGAAGCCAAACAAGGACCATTCTCAGATCAGTGCCTACAGAATCATCACAATGCAGAACACTGTGGGCAAGCTGCTGGAGAAAATATTTGCCCGTGTCCTCACGTGTCGCCTTGAACAGAAACGCGTATTCCCATCCACACTCGGAGGTTATAGATATAACAAAGAGACATGGCTCAATGCGGCAGTATTTGCATATGACGTCTTCGAAGGCTTCCACAGACGAGAGGAGACATGTGCTGCTGCTATAGATCTGGAGGATGCATACAACAGGGTACCATTTGAATATCTCATGCATATGCTTCTCAAACTGGCGGTGAACCCCTTCCTCATAAGATGGATCGCCGCGGCACTGTTTCAGAGGAAGGTGATACTCAGATGTGGAAGTTGGTCTTCCGAGCCAACATCCATTTGTCCTGGGCTGCCACAAGGCTCACCATTGTCACCAGTTCTATTTAATGTGTACACAATAACGATCACGTCCCAACAGCTGGATGGGAGGGGAAGAACTATGACTTTTGCTGATGATATTCTGGTATATCGACAGGGAAGAGACAGACGGGGAATCGCCTCCACAATGCAAGACGAACTCGATCGCATTTCTTCCTGGTGTGGGGTTTCAGGTGCCTTGGTTAATCCTAATAAAGCATCAGTTTCATGGTTCTCCCTTAACAATCATATCGTTAATACGACCACACCGGTAGTACGAATGGGAGCTGATGAGGTGACCAGGGACAAGTTGATGACATACCTCGGAGTTAAGTTTGATCGCAGCCTGTGTTTTCGGGACCACGTCGACCATGTGATAACAAAATCCCGCAAAGGATTAGCCGCCTTGAAGGTCATGGCAGCTGCCAACATCGAGCAGAGGCTACTTACTCTTCTGTTCCAGGGATTAGTCCTCGCACCAATCGAGTATGCCCTGGCCATTCTTACTGTTAGTACGACTCAAATTGATAGGCTGGAGAAAATACAAAATGAAGCCATGCGCATTATCCTGGGATGTACGAGGGACACTCCCTGTGTGGCAATGAGGTATCTTCTTGACTTTCCAACCATGGATGACAGAATCAAGATCTGGAGAGCACGAGCATACCTGAAGATTAGTACAGATACAGAGCATCCATTGCACCACGTGCTCAACACAGAGAAAGGCACCAGGCTAAAAAGAGGCAAATCATGGGTGGGCCGAGCAGAAGATGTCATCAAACAGGTCTGTGGGCTTACCAATCTCAGCGTTGGTGAGGAGTGGATACCGGTGCCTACGACATTCAAGGGGACTTTCTCATGTATTGTCACACTCGACAGGAAAAGTAGGGAACAGAACCCGGTCGTGGTTAATGCTGAGGTCAACGGTCTCATCTGCGATAACACCGATGAGAAAGATGCAGTCATCTATACAGACGGATCTGTAAGACGACACGAAAGAAGTGCATGGGCATTTACAGCACGTTCGGCAGGCAGAATGGCCAAGGAAGACAGTGGTGCATACGCCATGACCACGAGTAGCATGACAATGGAGGTGATGGCAGTGACCAAGGCATTCAAATGGTTAGAGTCACAAGACTACATCCACGCATGTATACTGAGTGATTCGATGAGCATGATAAAAAAAGTGGAGGCGGGCTTTGTACGCATGCAATGGGTAGAGTCGTTGCAGAAATCCAAAATACGTAAGGTCACCTTTGTCTATGTCCCTGGACATGCGGGAGTGCGGGGAAATGAGAGAGCGGACAGGTTGGCTAGCTGCGCTGTCGTTGAGGACGGGCAACCGATGGATCGGGCGGACATCATCAATGCACTCCGAGATGTGGGAAGAGCACGGGACTTCGACAAACACAGATCAACGTCGCTTCTTCGGATGATGGAAATGGGAGTTAAGATGGGCACAGCCAGAAATGAGAAACTTGGTGGCCGTGTAAGAAGACTTATCAACCAACATAGAACTGGAGTCGTCAGTCGCTGGACACTGAGGGAATTGCTGAGGAGGGGATCTGAGCACCTATGGACATGTTCGGAGTGCAATGATGATGACCCGCATATAACTCAATAACTCAATGCTGTGGAGGGGATCTGAGCATCTATGGACATGTTCGGAATGCAAAGATTGATGACCCGCAAATAACTTAATAACCCTACTCAATTTCCAGAGAGTACTGATCCCAATGGTACTCTTGCATCCCTTAAACAAGGAAATGAGTGATCAGTGAGACTAACCACAGGAAGAAAGAAACTTGCAGAAAGATCATCTGGCTATATGAAGCAAATCAATCATCCAAGAGCAATACAATGCAGATGGAGACAATATCATTTCACACATAATAAGGAGGATAGATGTCATTAATTAGGGAAGACCAAGTTTATGTACTCCACTTTTGCTATGGTCACAAAGGAAGATGTACTCCAAACTCAAGATAGGGACCAAAAGTCTGCACGCTGGCAGATATAGAAGAAAAAAAAAAATCACCCTATGAGACTGCCTCCAGTGCACAGACTTGAAGGTCCATATTCACTACCTTGAAGAGAAACTAAACAAAACTCTGAAACAGACAGCAGACTTTGTAAGAGAGTCTGAATCAGTCACTTCTTCTTCTTCTATCCTTCCGCCGTTGGCATCGAGGGGAGATACAATCTGCGATTCTTTGCTCTTCTGTTGGCCTCTTCTGGTGTTATCCCTCCTAGTGACTCTAGTATTCCCTTTATCCATCTCTTTCTCGGTCTTCCTCTTAATCTGCCATTTTCGTAGCATTTGTTTATGGCTCTTTGAGTCATTGTTAGTTCTTTTTGTCTTGTTATGTGGCCGAACCAATTTATCTGTTGTTTCTTTATGTATTCGATGGCTGGTTCAATTTCGAGTTTCTTCCTCAGGTCGGTGTTTCTTACTCTGTCCTTTAAGCTATTTCCTGTCATTCTTCTGAGACATTTAATTTCGGTGGTCGTTATCTTTCTTATTGTTCTAGAGTCCAGTGTCCAATTCTGGCACTGATAGCACAGAGTTGGTAGAAAAATTGATTTGTACATTGCCCTTTTTGCTTCCGTAGTTATTGCTTTGTTTTTCGATAGTGTTGATACTTGGCCTATAACTTGGCATGCTTTGTTACACCTTATATCTATCTCTGTCTCTTGGTTATTGTCTTGTGTGAACATGCTACCCAGATATTTAAAATTGTCTACTTGCTTCAAAGATGTATTATCTATCATGATGTTTAGTTTTTCTTTCTTTCTCGCTATTGCCATTACTTCAGTTTTGTTTATGTTGATCTTCATGTTGTATTGTTTACAAGTGTTGTTTAGCCTGTTGATATGTTCTTGCAGGTCCTCAGTTGTTTCATGTATCAGAACTTGGTCGTCTACAAATAGTATTTCATTTATTTCTTCCTCTCTTCTGCTGTTTTCTGGTACGTATATTTCGTTCTCTTTTGTGTTATCGCTTGTTATCATCCTTGTTGGTATACTTCCTTTGATTGGGCATGCTAATTTGCATATATTGTCCATATATGTGATGTAAAGTAAAGGGGAAAGCCCGCAGCCTTGTCTTACTCTGGATTTAATGGTGAAATGTTTAGAGTAGCCTGCTTCACACACAAACTGTTATTATACACTCTTAAAACACAAAATTCTATATGTCTATCCTGCTTAATGATATTTGAGATCACATTATATCATTCTCTGGAATTGGAAACTTGACACATAATCCATATAGAATAGAAATATTGATGTTCCACTGAACAAAAATATACACCGACACAGTCACTTCGCCATCGATTTCCGACATGATCACTGAAGAAGAAAATCTTATTTATTCCACAGATCAAAATTCAACATCCCTAAATTGTTTTAAACAAGAAAATTCAAAATCTCATTTAACACATGAAAATTCAAAATCTCATTTAACACATGAAAATTCAAAATCTCTAACTTAGTTATTCCTTACATAAAGAGAACTTTTTACAGAAAAATATAGTTTACCTTTTTCAGTCATGTCATCAGTTGAGGAAAAATTAAAATATTGCAACAACAGGTAAATTAAAAGGAATGAGAAACAGGAAACAACAAATAAATATTCCACAGTTTAACAGTAAGGCATAAAGTGAAATCATTAGTAGAACTGAAATTGAACAACAGCTATAGAAGGAGGGGCATGGTTGTCTTAGCATACTGACATGGTACCTGATAAAGATTACATACAGCTACACTCACTATTATATTCAACATTTTAAAATTGATGCATTCTATAAATGCAGAATAAAATCTTGTGATTAATTCTATACATCTAGAAATATCCCTGCAGTAATGGGTCTGCTAATATTTACAAAACCAACTACCCAGTCCCACTAGGATGAACAAGCTTCAGCAGAACCCATGAAAATCTATCACCTTCCTATGTTGAAACACCAGCAGCTTGTAGCAACTCTATCATCATCATCATCAAGTACCAAGCCTGCTGCTGGCATAGGTAATCATATCTCTCCACAACTTTTGATCTCGACACTTATTTATCATTTCTGTTGTTGACCTTCTGCCAAGCCATTCTCTTAAGCTGGTATCTTTTCTCTTTGTTTCCCTCTATCTCTCCATCTCTCAATTTTTTCAGTTGTCACAATATATTCCAGCTGTTCCATTCTCATTACACGGCCAAAAAATGATAATTGTTTCTTCCTGATATTGGATATTAGCTCTTTGTTTGCTTTGGCCTCTTTCAGAACATTTTCATTACTCTTCTTAGCTGTTCACGGTATTCTCAACATTCTTCTGTAAAACCACATTTCTACAGACTCCAGTGATTTTCTTGTCTGTTGTCCTTTTGTCTATGATTCACATCCATATGAATCATGTAGCAACTCTATGGCATTATATTAATCAATCAATACATCTGAGGTGCAAACATTTGTCAATTTTACACACCTAAGATATAACAATGTCATTTAATTCAGCATTCATCAGCATTATCATTTCAACACACAACATGGACAAATTTTGGTTCACACAAAGCAAATACTAACAGCTAAGATCAAAGGCAAACTTAAGGAGTCACTGCAGCAACATGGGTCTTTGTCATTGCAGTGGAAGATGTCAACACACGTTCACAATCAAATGGTTATAGGAATAATGGCATGGAATAATTGTTTACAGATCTTTCTCAGGTTTGGTACTGCTAGCAACTTGGTAATTGGATGAACTATATTTCTTCACTGTGGAATGTAGGTTAGCACACATACAGCCTTATATAAGCTATCGCAATTGCTTATGGGAACACATAATTGGGGTTTGATAAAGGAGAAAGAGATGTGCACAGATATACCTCGACTTACGATCATCGGAGCTATAATTTTTTGTAGTAACGATATGAGTGCACAAGATGGGAATATTGAGAGGAAATACGATGATGTCATTTTCCATATTTAGCCATACAGAAGATGATGATCATGGCATCTGCTTCACCACGTAACTAGTTTACTAATTCTAGCACCTGCATAGTTTTTAAGGTTTATGATTAATGGTGAGTTCTCTCATCTTTTTGTTTTAAAGTTTTGACTTCCAATAGATAAAAGAACAACAAGAATAATAACCGCTGCTGAGATGAAGTGTGTTAGGCGAATGATAAGAAACAGTCTGAGAGACAAGATCACAAATGAAGAACTGAGAAAAAAGCTAGGAATAACTCCTGCCATAGAATATATAAAGAAACAAGAGATAAAATGGTTTGGCCATGTGACAAGGCTGACAGATCAAAACGTAAAACAACGAGCCTTCAATAAATGTTGTGAGAACACCAGACCCAAGGGCCAACCACGAAAAAGATGGATTGAGGGAATATTAGCAGCACTAGAAAACAAAAACATCTCCTGTGTGTTACCGACGGGGCCTCATTATGAGGAAAGTAAAAAATGGTGACACTGTGACATTCCAGGCATGTTATAAGAGGCGACTAAGGAGGCTGATCGATGGCTTGACAAGTTGTCATTGTAAAAAGTATTATTATGGAAACAGAGCCATAGATTTTAGAAGCAGTGATCTCTGCAGTATGTGCCATTTTGGCATGCAAGGGTTCTGCCCTATGTGCCGTCTTTGGCTCGAAAGAACAATAGATAAGTAGAAAATGTAACAGCAGCAGAGGCGAACAGAAGAGAAAAAGACTGTAAATTATATCTCCCCTCAACGCTGAAAGGCAAATGAGGAAGGAAAGAAGAAGACTTACAATATTTAAGATGAGTTTTTCTGAACGTAGGTCTGTAGGTCAAGGTATAAAAAAATTTTTTTAATGATTATTTATTTGAGGTGAACACATCTCAGGAGAGTTGGCCGATTTGATATTTGAGAACACATGGATAAAGATGGGTGCATTTCCAGGAGGGATAACACTTAATTCATCATCATCTTGTACCATACAGGTTAGCGTAGGCGATCATGTCCTTCCACAATCTTCTATCCACAGTGCGTCGTATCAATTCTTTTCTTAACTGTTTTCTATGTCATGGCACCAAGCTATCTAGTATCTTCTCTCTTTGTCATCCACGATCCCTGTATTTTGCCAGTTGTAATCAAGTATTCCAACTTTCCTCTTCTCTCTTAACTACAAACAATTTTTGCTTTGCAGAAAAGTGAAAGAAAACTAAAAGCTGGAGAAACAATTATGAATAAATGCACAATGAAGACAGAAGCACTTGAACACAGAGTGCACAGCACAGTGTAATGCAATATGCTTAATAATCAGAAGAGGACGATAATAAAACTCATAGTTAAAGTATCATAAAAATGATTCATTCAGCCTGCCTTTGATTCTGGTACTCATTTTTCTATTTATTTTTTTTTAAAATATGCAGCCAATCTTTATCATTGGGATTATGGGATATTAGGACTCAGCTTCATTAAAATAAAAAAAAACAAACTTGATAAAAAGAGTTCTACAGTGTTACCCAGTCCTGAATTTAGACTTGGTGAGGCCCTTCTCCTACCAGCCGTTAACAAAAAAATAACAGGAAAGCCAATTCATTTGAAAGGAGTGTAGTCCCAAAAATAAATTCTGAAAATGTGTGAGGTCCCTCGGGATGAAGAAAAAAAACATGAGAACATAAAATGTGATTTTACAACTGAATGCTGAGAATACCATGAATAGAGGACAAGAGTAATACAATTGAATACTGAGAATACCATGAATAGCGGTAAAGCAGACAAAGAAGAAAGAACACAGAGAATGATACCATATAAGGATACAAAAAACAAGAAAAACCGTCATTGCACTAAGAAACATATTGAAGCCCAAAGAAATTAGGTTAAATAGAAAAATACAAATTTTCAACACCAATCAGTCCTATTTTATGTTTGTGAAACATGGAGAACAACAAAAGTTACAAACATGAAGATACAGACCTTCAATAATGGATGCTTGCTCAAAATAAAAAGATGGAAATGGCAGGATAAAACCACTAATGTGGTTTAAGGGAAGAAAGTACCAGTGAAATACCAGTGGACACAGATACAATGAAGACGATGGCACTGGATAGGACACACATTGTGAATGCCAACTGAGAGCATTACATGACAGGCCCTTTTTTGGAATCTCCGGGGGAAAAGACAAAGAGGAAGACCAAAATATTCCTGGAAAAGTGGAAACAGATGAAGATGACAGGAAAGACGTGCAATGATCTTGAAGGAATGGTGAGAAACTGAACGGCTTGGAAAGTGTTTGTTGACGATCTATCTATGCTCCACAGGGAGCTGAAAGGTAGAAGAAGATATCATGTCCTGAGATGGTGGAGGAATATCCATTGGGCAAATGTGATATTCACACAAAATTCAGTCCTGCTGGACTCCGCTAGAGATATAAATTTGGCAAGTCCCCCTGGACTCCACTAGAGATATAAAGTTGGCAAGTCCCTCTGGACTCCACAAGAGATATAAAGTTGGCAAGTCCCTCTGGACTCCACAAGAGATATAAAGTTGGCAAGACCCTCTGGACTCCGCTAGAGATATAAAGTTGGCAAGTCCCTCTGGACTCCGCTAGAGATATAAAGTTGGCAAGTCCCTCTAGACTCCACTAGAGATATAAAGTTGGCAAGTCCCTCTAGACTCCACTAGAGATATAAAGTTGGCAAGTCCCTCTGGACTCCACTAGAGATATAAAGTTGGCAAGTCCTTCTGGATTCCACTAGAGATATAAAGTTGGCATGTCCCTCTGGACTCCACTAGAGATATAAAGTTGGCATAAGCGGGAAAAAAGAAAACCAGATAAAACCGTAACCTTTAAGAGAAGATAAACGTTAAAAAAAAAGTAGTTCACAAAACATCTACAGATAAGTCTCTCAGACTTCCTGAATTAGTATGCATCTGAACTCATAAATAATTCATAAATCATGAATTCATAAACACTTGCTAATGGTTTTGGGCCAGCATAATAAGCCCACAACCTTTCTGACTCAAATAATTCAACTCACAGTTGTTTGTTCTTATCTCAAAGTGGCATTTTAGTTCTAATCGTGGCAATTCTTGCAGCATTTATGCATGAAAATGTTCTACGACAGGTAAAGTAAAAAAAAAGGTTCCCTCCACACCTTGCTAGGCGCATGGGGAATACAGTGTGACTATATTTTTCTATGATCACAGCATATTTTTGGGTGCTCTGATCGGTATCATGCCAGGCCGCCTTAACTTCCCCAAAAAAATCGCAGGTACCCATTTTTAGAGGCTGGGATTAAGAATAACCACCTTCTAATCACTTTAAATATGATGTCTGGTAGTGAAAGACTTATCAGTCCAACAAAAAAAAAAAATCCGCCACTGCTGGGGATCAAACCTGCACCCTTCTGGTCAGGAAGTGAGCACACTATCCACTCAGTCACCGAGGCTAGTACATTCCCCTTCCTCAAAATTGGTATTTTATGAAAGCGGTTTCAATTTGTGACAGCAGACACAAAATGTACAATTCTTAGAAGTCAATATTTATGTGTGAATTATATTTTAGTAGTTAATGCTCGTAATAAAAATGAACAAAGATGAGTAAATCTGAGAGTTCCAGGGGATTCAACCACAAAAGTCTTTAAATTTTAACCCCTTCCCTCCCAATGACGAACCCGCTCGTCCACTCTCGCTTGTCAGAACCTTGAGTTCTGCACCAAGGACGAGTAGACTCGTCGTCTATCTTGAACATTATCATTCATTTAGTATGTAAACAATACAATGCTTATAAGTATGTCAACAATACAATGCTTATAAGTATGTAAACAATACTTATTGCCATGACTTTTCTCAGTTAATCCCCTCTTTTGGTTTAATTTTTTAATTTTTTTTTTGTGGCTGTATTCAGTAAATTTTGTAGTAAACTAGTGATTTTGAGGGTTTGACCGGCATTTAAAAAAAAAAAAAAAGGTGTCTGTTGGAAAGCAATGATTATTTCTGCTAATGAATGTCGTGAAATAATCAGGAATTAAGAAACTTTTCATGATAGTGAGAAGATAGGTTTGGAATACTCTGATGATGTGTATTTGCCTTCGGAAGAGGAATTTAACATTTCAGATAGTGATGATGCCGTCAGTAGGCCTAAGTGTGTTACTAATGTTTCTTCAAGTCTACAGTCGCAACAGTGCCTGTTGGTGTCAGCTGCTCTGTTGATGTACAAGCCAGCACCTCTACACATGGAACTACTGTTGGTGTCAGCTGCTCTGTTGACGTACAAGCCAGCACCTCTACACATGGAACTACTGTTGGTGTCAGCTGCTCTGTTGACGTACAAGCCAGCACCTCTACACATGGAACTACTGTTGGTGTCAGCTGCTCTGTTGACGTACAAGCCAGCACCTCTACACATGGAACTACTGTTGGTGTCAGCTGCTCTGTTGACGTACAAGCCAGCACCTCTACACATGGAACTACTGTTGGCGTCAGCTGCTCTGTTGACATACAAGCCAGCACCTCTACACATGGAACTACTGTTGGCGTCAGCTGCTCTGTTGACGTACAAGCCAGCACCTCTACACATGGAACTATTGTTGGCGTCAGCTGCTCTGTTGACGTACAAGCCAGCACCTCTACACATGGAACTACTGTTGGCGTCAGCTGCTCTGTTGACGTACAAGCCAGCACCTCTACACATGGAACTACTGTTGGCGTCAGCTGCTCTGTTGACGTACAAGCCAGCACCTCTACACATGGAACTACTGTTGGTGTCAGCTGCTCTGTTGACGCACAAGCCAGCACCTCTACACATGGAACTACTGTTGGTGTCAGCTGCTCTGTTGACGTACAAGCCAGCACCTCTACACATGGAACTACTGTTGGTGTCAGCTGCTCTGTTGACGTACAAGCCAGCACCTCTACACATGGAACTACTGTTGGTGTCAGCTGCTCTGTTGACGTACAAGCCAGCACCTCTACACATGGAACTACTGTTGGTGTCAGCTGCTCTGTTGACGTACAAGCCAGCACCTCTACACATGGAACTACTGTTGGTGTCAGCTGCTCTGTTGACGTACAAGCCAGCACCTCTACACATGGAACTACTGTTGGTGTCAGCTGCTCTGTTGACGTACAAGCCAGCACCTCTACACATGGAACTACTGTTGGTGTCAGCTGCTCTGTTGACGTACAAGCCAGCACCTCTACACATGGAACTACTGTTGGTGTCAGCTGCTCTGTTGACGTACAAGCCAGCACCTCTACACATGGAACTACTGTTGGTGTCAGCTGCTCTGTTGACGTACAAGCCAGCACCTCTACACATGGAACTACTGTTGGTGTCAGCTGCTCTGTTGACGTACAAGCCAGCACCTCTACACATGGAACTACTGTTGGTGTCAGCTGCTCTGTTGACGTACAAGCCAGCACCTCTACACATGGAACTACTGTTGGTGTCAGCTGCTCTGTTGACGTACAAGCCAGCACCTCTACACATGGAACTACTGTTGGTGTCAGCTGCTCTGTTGACGTACAAGCCAGCACCTCTACACATGGAACTACTGTTGGTGTCAGCTGCTCTGTTGACGTACAAGCCAGCACCTCTACACATGGAACTACTGTTGGTGTCAGCTGCTCTGTTGACGTACAAGCCAGCACCTCTACACATGGAACTACTGTTGGTGTCAGCTGCTCTGTTGACGTACAAGCCAGCACCTCTACACATGGAACTACTGTTGGTGTCAGCTGCTCTGTTGACGTACAAGCCAGCACCTCTACACATGGAACTACTGTTGGTGTCAGCTGCTCTGTTGACGTACAAGCCAGCACCTCTACACATGGAACTACTGTTGGTGTCAGCTGCTCTGTTGACGTACAAGCCAGCACCTCTACACATGGAACTACTGTTGGTGTCAGCTGCTCTGTTGACGTACAAGCCAGCACCTCTACACATGGAACTACTGTTGGTGTCAGCTGCTCTGTTGACGTACAAGCCAGCACCTCTACACATGGAACTACTGTTGGTGTCAGCTGCTCTGTTGACGTACAAGCCAGCACCTCTACACATGGAACTACTGTTGGTGTCAGCTGCTCTGTTGACGTACAAGCCAGCACCTCTACACATGGAACTACTGTTGGTGTCAGCTGCTCTGTTGACGTACAAGCCAGCACCTCTACACATGGAACTACTGTTGGTGTCAGCTGCTCTGTTGACGTACAAGCCAGCACCTCTACACATGGAACTACTGTTGGTGTCAGCTGCTCTGTTGACGTACAAGCCAGCACCTCTACACATGGAACTACTGTTGGTGTCAGCTGCTCTGTTGACGTACAAGCCAGCACCTCTACACATGGAACTACTGTTGGTGTCAGCTGCTCTGTTGACGTACAAGCCAGCACCTCTACACATGGAACTACTGTTGGGGCAGATACATAGTCTACTAGTTCTAGCACTGGAATAATTCATTAATCAGGCTATGGTAGACACAAGTTTTTATGGAATTTGATCACGAGATGGTAGGAGTAGAAGGGAGCATGGCCAAGCAACACAACATGAGCCTTCTTGCATGAGTGACGCTGGCTCAGATCCCCCTTCTATTTGTGATTTCACAGGAATAAAGTTCATAGATTGTTTAATATATTCACTCTTTGTTGTGGCTTTTTTTTAGAGATCAGTCACAGACATAATAGCAAAACAAAATAAAGATTTTCAATTTTTCCTCATGAAAAAAAGCAACACTTTTTCATTTATCTGTTACTAATCCATCACACAAACATAATATTTATAAATTAAAATTCCTCATCCATTTTGTTTAAAAAAAACATATGTATTTTAACCATGTAGTTACAGTAGATCCAGAGATATGCCTCTATAAAGAATACATGTTATTGGCCTCATTTTTTCTCTGGTACAGGGTGGTACTTTAAAAAAAAAAAAATGAAGTCCGGTAGTGAAGGGGTTAAGAATCACCACCTTCTAATCACTTTAAAAATGAAGTCCGGTAGTGAAGGGGTTAAGAATCACCACCTTTTAAACACTATAAATATGAAGTCCGGAGGTGAAGGAGTTAAGAATCACCTCCTTCTAATCACTTTAAATATGAAGTCCGGTAGTGAAGGGGTTAAGAATCACCACCTTTTAATCACTTTAAATAGTGAAGTCCGGTAGTGAAGGGGTTAAGAATCACCACCTTTTAATCACTTTAAATATGAAGTCCGGTAGTGAAGGGGTTAAGAATCACCACCTTTTAAACACTATAAATATGAAGTCCGGAGGTGAAGGAGTTAAGAATCACCTCCTTCTAATCACTTTAAATATGAAGTCCGGTAGTGAAGGGGTTAAGAATCACCACCTTATAATCACTTTAAATATGAAGTCCGGAGGTGAAGGAGTTAAGAATCACCTCCTTCTAATCACTTTAAATATGAAGTCCGGTAGTGAAGGGGTTAAGAATCACCACCTTATAATCACTTTAAAAATGAAGTCCGGTAGTGAAGGGGTTAAGAATCACCACCTTATAATCACTTTAAAAATGAAGTCCGGTAGTGAAGGGGTCAAGAATCACCACCTTCTAATCACTTTAAATATGAAGTCCGGTAGTGAAGGGGTTAAGAATCACCATCTTCTAATCACTTTTAAATGTAAAATAGAAGAAGCATGAGAATTTTGTCTTCCTGGAAAGACATGTATGAGTAAATCAACTAAAGTATCTATGACAAACAACTGTGAACTACAAAAAAGAAAAATGGTGATGCTGCTTCTAAGATTCAAGAGTTAAATGAGGCACAGACAAGGATTTGAGCATTTCTTAGGTACAGAAGAGCCCCACCAGAGACACAGGGTGATTCATGTATGCCAATGGATACCTCATGGGGAATGAAACAACTGGGTTATATTTATATATAAGCTTTGGTCAAATCATGACTATTGCTAAATGAATACCCACAGTATAGAAATAACAACAGCAAATCTGTACAAATGATATATAATATCATTGGAGGTGTGAACATTTCAAATAGATTGATCAATATTTATGTACAGTTGTTTTAAACAAACATAAATAAACAGTTACATTGTTTTGGTAAATGGGAGACAATTATGTTCATCCTTAATGAAAGATGCACAATGTACAGATTATATATATAATATAATACACACAAATGTCAGAGCTCTTGAGGTTTGTTAAAATATCAAACAAAATATACAAAGATATACACAAACCTATAATTAGCTCTTCCTTTTGGCAAGGTTTATTTGTTCCAGTGTGGTGTAACTTAGGTAATGATGATAAGCTAATGGCATTGGTTTACAAGTTTAGGGAGCCAGTGATTGGAGGGTGTGTGTGTGTGTGTGTGTGTGAAGAGTTAAAGGGCAAATACATTTTTTTTTGGGGGGGGGGGGGGGTGAAGAGTTAAAGGGCGGGCAGAGAAATGAGAGTTCACAGACTGCCTTAACAGGACAGATTGCTTTAGTGGCATATATACAGTTGGGGCATTTATTATGGGTAGGTGAAACAAGAATGTGGGGCAAAATGTGATTATTTGATCATAAAAAGCATGGTTATTATGAAATTGAAATCAGAAACATTGGATTTTAGAATTAGGCAAGCCCTCAGATGGGAACTAGAGAGTTAAAAGAAAGAGGCCGATCTAGAGAAACACTAAAAAGAATGATAAGACAAGAGGCAAAACAGCAGGCATTCACTCTCTTGCCAAGTTGAGGCTCACCCAGAATAGCAATGTGTGGTGATGTACAACACAGATCTAACAACGTAGGTCTAACAACGCAGGTCTAACAACACAGGTCTAACAACACAGATCTAACAACACAGATCTAACAACGGAGGTCTAACAATGCAGGTCTAACAACGCAGGTCATATGCAAAGTCTGACATTTAATAACAAAGATCATCGGACATGGAGAGTCTAGAGTTTCTGCCCTTGTGTTGACTTTGGCTCAAAATGACAAAATGGCATAATTAGAGGAGACAAGCAACCAGTGTACAGTACAACTACCAAGCTAATGAAACCATCAGAATACATATTTGCTATCATCTCTCCAAGGACTCAACATATTTAGGGGTACCTCAAGTACAATAAAGTTGGTAGTGCTAAATAATTCAGAATAATAACTTAAAAAAGTATGTGTGGAGAAATAGCACAGGTCAAACAAGAAAACTAATATCAAGTAATTTGTAAAAGTTGATATCGAATAATAAATATCTTTCGATGTTTAAATAACAGATTGTTGAAGGCAGACTGCTGGATAAATGAGAATCACTCACTTATGGCAGTTGAAGATAATGCATTATGTTTTACATTCACTAGTCTCTACATATCGCAGTCAGAGTGGATGGCCAACACTTCTTTACATCAAAACAAAGAAATACAAAATTATTTTTATGGCATTAATCTCATTTCTCGTGTCTACTGATTATTTAATATTGAAGTTGAAAATGACATCAGTTCACATAATT
Organism: Megaustenia siamemsis; assembly: GCA_032433765.1. Lineage (NCBI taxonomy): Eukaryota > Metazoa > Mollusca > Gastropoda > Stylommatophora > Ariophantidae > Megaustenia > Megaustenia siamemsis. Next base: position 72,204,290 of record JAVIAB010000160.1, on the reverse strand, counting down.
AAAGGGCAGGAAACAGATTGTTTGTTGAAAATGACATCCGTTCACTTAGCTAAAGGGGAAGAAACAGACAGATCGAATGTTGCAAATCACATCAGTTCACTTAGCTAAGAGCAAGAAACAGACATATTGAATGTTGAAAATGACATCAGTTCACATAACTAGGGCAAGAAACAGATCGAATGTTGAAAATGACATCAGTTTACTTAGGTAAGTCTTCACTTAAACTAAGGTGCAAAAACTGGAACAGAACTAGAATCGTCAGTCTCCACACATTGAGGGACATACTGAGAAGGAGATATGAGCACTTACAGACGTGCAAAAGAGAATTGTTGACTAAACTAAACTAAACTAAACTAAACTATAAAAGAAAATCCATGACTCAATAAAGATTATCTTAGAGGGCATATCATGTCAACAAATAAATTAAAATAACTCTATAAATGTAGTTCAGGTTTTAGTTTCTCAAAAGGTCATAATAAAATTAACTTGTACTGTATGACCTGCCACATTTTAGATGAGGCAAGCATATTTCAAAATTCAACTTGTCTAATAGATAAAATGGTTTGGCCACGTGACAAGGCAGAGTGATCTAAACACAACACAATGAGCCCTCAATAAGCATTGCGAGAATACCAGACCCAAGGGTCCACCCCGAAAAAGATGGATCGATGGAATATTAGAACCACTAGGAAACATGACAGCAACAGAAGAGCAAAAGACCGCAAATTATATCTCCCCTCGAAGCTGAAAGGCAAATGAGGATGGAAAGAAGAAGAAGAATTTGTCTAATATTGGGAGGAGGAAAGTTGGTACTTGGTTACAATTGGCAAAATACAGGGAAAGAGAGAACGTGGATACCAAAGAAAGAGGATACTAGACAGCTTGGTGTCATGGCATGGAAAACATTCAACAACAGAACTGATATGATGCACGATGGATAGAAGGTTGTGGAGGGACATGATCGCCTACGCCAACCGGTAAGGCACATGATGAATTTTAGGTCTTTTACGATTAAGTCTCTAATTTAAAATTTTGAAAGTACTTTCAGGATTGTTTGGTTATGTTTCGCCAAATATCTCAGCAGGTTTATTATTTAACAAGTAATCAGGTTTTTAATTAGTAAATCTTCTCCCAAAAGAAAATGGCTTCCTCACACTATGTTAAGTGACATAATCAATGATTTTCGGCTGAAAAGGCTTAAAAATTCAATTTAATTTGTGATAACCGCTGACAACAGACATGATTTAATATATATCAAAGAATTGAGGAAATCAAAATACCATTACAACACACAAGAAAATCAATGGAGGCTGTAGAAATGTAGTTTTGCAGAAGAATGTTGAGAATACGCTGGACAGCTAAGAAGAGTAATGAAAACGTTCTTAAAGAGGTCAAAGCAAAAAAGAGAGCTAATAGCAAATATTAGGAGGAAACAATCATTTTTAGGCCATGTAATGAGAAGGGAACAGCAGAGTATATTGTAACAACTGGGAAAATTGAGGGACGAAGAGATAAAGGGGAGCAACAAGAAAAGATACCAGACAGTTGAAGAGAATGGCTTGGCAGAAGGAACAGACAGAAATGATAAATAACTATTGAGATCGAAAGTTGTGGAGATACATGATCACTTACGCCAACAAGCATGGTACTTGATGATGATGATGATGATGATAAAGAAAACATTTAGAGTTTATGTTGATTGATGCTGATTTTGATCATCACAACACAAACAATGAAGAGTAGCCAGGACCCTCTCTTTGTGCTTGCTTTAGCTTTGGAAATAGTAAATATATTATGGCACTTTTGAGTATGAAAGAGTTAATTAAAAAAATGAATTAATACAAATAAAGATATATTGCCACTTCAATGTGCACACAATTGTTTGGCTAATGTGCCCTTGAGGATAAATTATGACAGTTTGAAGTACAGAAGCAATGTCTTTCAGAAGCCTTGAAAAGTTGTGGAAATCAAAACTCATCAGTACAAACAGAAAACTTAGACTATTCAAATCAAATGTACTATCAACCCTTACGTATGCGTGTGAAAGCTGGAAAACAACACGAGATATAGAAACAAAGTTGAACGCATTCGAAAATAAATATCTAAGGAAAATACTTGGTAGAGCGTGGAATGAATTCAAAACAAACGAGGAAATTAGAGAAATCGCCAATCAACCACTGATATCTTCAGTAATCAAGAAAAGACAAAGGTCACATGTTGGACATGTGATGAGAAGAGATAAATACCGAATAGTAAAGCAAGCCTCATGTGGGAAACAACAGGTAAGAGGAAAAGAGGAAGACCCAGAGAGACACTGAGAAGAACATTGATGAGAGAGGCAAGAGCAGCAGGAATCGGCTGCCTCAATGAGATAGAGCTGCTTGCACACAAGGAGCCAATGGTGGGGTGTGCTAAACACTCCAAGGTATGGTGACAGCTTTACAAATAAAGAACACAACACAATACTGACGTTTCGGCCTGTGGCCTTCTTCAGAATACAGGGACAACGACAACAAGCGGTGAAGCACAATTACTACATGTTAGATGATAAAGTGGAGGGCGAGGAAAGTAGGATGCAAAAATAAGAAAAGAGAGAAATGAATTTTACATGATGAGAGGTATGATGGGCGTCAAAATATATAAAATAGAAAAAGAGAGAGAAAAATGTATAATAAATTGTACTTAGCTGAGCTCAGAGCAGGGAGCAGGAAAACTGTAATCCGTGCTGAAACCAGTCGGAATGACTAAATGACTAAAAGCGCAGAGAACGTGTATAGAAAGCAACACGTGACAAAGACAGGTCAGTAAAGAGGGCAAAAAGGATCAAATATCGGGAAAACCAAAAAGGGGGGGGGAAAGGGGCATAGACGAGGATACTCCTGGGACACAACAAGCAATACATATAAATCACTCAACAATGGAAGTGAGAGATCACGCGAGAGGTTAAGAGAAAGAAATAGAATGACACGACAAAGTAGTAAACTAGGCAGTGGGTGAGAGAGATGGACTCTACAGAATGGATGGCCTCGAACTGAACGAGTTGAGAGGTAGGTCAACGAAAGGAAGGATTGGATACTGGAGGAAGAGATACGGTGAGGAAGAATAATAAAGCCGGTATAATGAGAAGGGCGATAGAGGGGTGGTCCGGAGGAAGTTAGTCTATCGGGAGGTAGGGAAGTATTGGAGGAGGAGGTATGGAGAGGAGGGATAAGAAGCAGGTATGTGAAAACTGGATAGGGGGAGAGGCGGTAGGTCAGAAGTGAATGGAAAAAGAGAAAGTCTGGAAGAAGTGGAGCAATAGGGGATGGTGTGCAAGAGGTATGAACCATAGGAGGTAAAGAAGTAGGGAAATGATAGAACAAAGGGGGGAATGAAAGTGGGCATCAGGATAAGGGGGATACTGGAATAGTAGGTATAGATGAGTAGTGACTACAAGTTAATAGAGAGGAGAGGGGTGAGCTAGGAGTAGATCAGCAGAGGGGTGGTAGGAAGGACGAGGGACAATAGAGGTGGGCAGAGAGATCGTACGTACAGTCCAGGTGGAGAGGTGATATAGTGATAAAGAGGTAAAGGACATGAAGATAGTCAGAAGAGAAAAAGGTGTAGGGAGAGGGGGGTTTAGGAGGAAGAAGGCAAGATGGGGGTTACTCAAAGAGGATATGAAAAGCAGGGATGGACGAGTAGAGGACCCAAGATAAGAAATAGGAAGAGAGGTCCATAGGTGGGAGGGTGGAGTCGGAGGCCGGAGGGTCCTCAGAGGGACAGGGATACATTGATGCCACGAGGGGTGAGGCAGCCCCAACGAGCGATCAGACGGTGCTCCAGAGTGAGCCGACTGTGGTGATCAGAGGAGCATGATATTAGGCCAGTTACCAAGACATCAGTCTTACCTCGATGGCCCCTCGAGTTAAAGTGGGCTGCTACAGGAGTGTCCGCTTCTTGGGTGATGTCATTCAAGTGTTCACGGCACCTATCGCCGATTCTGCGACCAGACTGACCGATGTAGGTCAACTTGCATCGCTTACAGATGATGGCATAAATGATGTTCCGCGATGTGCAAGTGAATCCCTCTCTGATCTCGAAAGGACCATTAGGGAAGAGGACAGTGTCGGTCTGGAGAACGTGGTCACAAGTTTTACATACTCTCCGGTTGCAGCGGATAGTGCCTCGATGGCTGAAGTGGTCAGCAGGAAGACGGCCCCTGACAAGAAAGTCTCGGAGGTTCCGGTCACGTCTAAAGGCCACTAGTGGTGGGTCAGGGAAGAGCAGACGAGTAGTAGGGTCAGATCGAAGAATAGGGAGGTAGCGGTGGATGGTCCTAATAGCGGCGTAGTGGTGAGGGTGATGGGTGAGAGCGAGCACTACTCTATCAGAGGGGGGATGAGTAGAGGGGGTAAGAGCAGACTGACGTGAAGTGTGGAGAACTCGACGCAGGGCAGGGAGGAGAGCTGATTCAGGATAGAGACGTCGGCGGAAGAAATCAAGCATAAGGTGGGCATTGTGAAGGAAATCTTCGTCGTCTTGGCAAAGGCGACGAAGTCTGAGAAGCTGGGAATAGGGAAGAGAGTTCTTGCAGGATGTAGGATGAGAGGAGTCGTAGCGGAGGAAACTATGGGAGTCAGTGGCCTTGTAGAAGACCGAGGTGAGAAGATGAGAGGTGCCCAAGGAGACTAGGATGTCCAGGAAAGATACGGAGGAGGTGGAGATGTGGAAGGTGATGTGGATAGAGGGGTGGAAATGTCCGACATATTCGATGAAACGGGAGATCTCATCTTCTGGAAGGTCAGACAGACCAATGCAGTCATCAATGTACCTACGATACATGAGGGGAAGAGGGCCCTGGTAGGTATGGATGATTTGGTGCTCAAGGTAACCCATGAAGAGACAAGCATAGCTAGGGCCCATTTTAGTGCCCATCGCCACACCGCTGATCTGGGTGAAGAAATTGCCATTGAACTCGAAAGAGTTGAGGTTCAAGACTAATTCTGCTAGACGGAGGAGGACGCCAGTGGCGATGGAGGGTTGGATCCTACGGTCCAGGAAAAACTGAAGAGCTTGAAGGCCGTCGGAGTGGGGAATAGAAGTATACAGGGAGCAGACATCCATAACGAAGAGGCGGTAGTGACGATCAGGAAGGAGGGTGATAGAGGAAAAGATGTTAAGGGCGTCGTTAGTGTCTTTGACATACGAAGGGAGGCTCATAACTATGGGTTGAAAGACACTGTCGAGGAAGTCAGAAATGAGAACAGTAGGACATGAGATGGAAGAGACAATAGGACGCCCAGGAGAGTCAGGTTTATGTATTTTAGGCAGCATATAGAAAGAGGGTCTGCCCAAGCAGTGGTCAGGAAGGATCATGCGGGAGGAGCTAGAGGGAAGTAATCCATCCTGAATGAAACGGAGGATCGTACGACGCACCACGGCGTTATTAGAGACAGTAGTGTCGTCGGGGGTGGGGAGGTAGAAAGTCGAGTCGGATAATTGTTTATCCCCTTCCCGGATATAAAGGTCTTTCCTCCATACCACCACAGAGCCGCCCTTGTCAGCCGGCTTGATGACAATATCATCACGTCGGCGAAGATCCTGGAGGGCTTGGTACTCTTCACTACTAAGATTAGAGCGTCGAAGTCTATGGGGACGAAGTGCCTTAATATCCCGGTAGGTACTGTTAATGAACTGGTCCAAAGCCTGTGATTCGCCCGAGCGGGGAGTCCAGTCAGATTTACGGGAGGAAAAGCGGGCAAATTCGTCTGTAGGAGGAGGTTGAGAGGAAGAGTTCGGATGATTAAAGTAATAGAGTTTGAGTCGTAGTCGTCTGTGATACTCCTGAATGTCCCGTAAGAGAGAGAATGAGTCACTCAAAGGGCGAAGGGGGACAAACTTAAGACCCTTGCTGAGAAGAGAGCGCTCATGGTCGGAAAGGGGCAAATCAGGGGGAATACAAGTGACAAGGGAGCTAGAGTCAGAGGCATTGGGGAGAGGAGGAGGTGAGGGAGGAGGAGGAGGAGGACGGAGGTTCAAGAGTTTACGTTTGTGCTGAGAGGATAAAAAGTCATACACAGATCGGTTGTGGTGGTGGATGGTATGGCGGATGAAGCGAAGAGTCCCAGGAAAGTTAGAGGTGAGTAGATGGAGTTGGGATAGGAGGTGTTGTAGGCGGTTGTTGAGGTGGGATATAAGACGAGAGTGGCTAGAAGCGACAAGACGAACACGTTTCAGGCCATGCTGGAGTTCAAGGTTCTGCAGTTGGCGGCGAAGATAGTTAGAGAGGTAGGGTTGACCGACTTGAGGTGAGAAGTGAGATCGGAACCCACACGGGAGAAATTTACGATGGAGGCAGTTGTTCAAGAAATTCAGGTGACAGGTAAATCTAGTTTTCTTGAAAGTAGTGAAGGCAAAGTCCTTAGAGATGTTAGAGAGTTCGGGGGTAGAGTGGAGAAGGAGGCGATGATGGAGTGACGGATAGAATGAGATAGATGTTTGAGGGAGGGCATAGTGAGGAGATGAGAGAAGATCGAGAAGAGAAATGAGAGATAAACCAACTAGATGAAGATAGGTAGGATACGTGAAGGTATAGAGAAGCCAATAATAGAAAGAGGGAAGGTAGTGAATAGAAAGTATGAGGAGCAAAGTGCAAGAGGGGAGGGTAAGGAAGCACCCAGAAGTGAAGGCGAGGAGAGACTGACGAGAGATAGAATAGGTAGGTGAAAGAACGGAGTGGAAATGGTTCTAACTAAAGTACACAGAAATGAAGGCGAGGAGAGACTGACGAGAGATAGAATAGGTAGGTGAAAGAACGGAGTGGAAATGGTTCTAACTAAAGTACACAGAGATGAATGACGTTAAACAAACATAAAGTAGCAGCGATATCAATTGAGTAGGGAACAGGCAAATAATTGCAATGCTGCGGTAAAGCTGGTAGCAAGGAGCCAATGGTGGGGTGTGCTAAACACTCCAAGGTATGGTGACAGCTTTACAAATAAAGAACACAACACAATACTGACGTTTCGGCCTGTGGCCTTCTTCAGAATACAGGGACAACGACAACAAGCGGTGAAGCACAATTACTACATGTTAGATGATAAAGTGGAGGGCGAGGAAAGTAGGATGCAAAAATAAGAAAAGAGAGAAATGAATTTTACATGATGAGAGGTATGATGGGCGTCAAAATATATAAAATAGAAAAAGAGAGAGAAAAATGTATAATAAATTGTACTTAGCTGAGCTCAGAGCAGGGAGCAGGAAAACTGTAATCCGTGCTGAAACCAGTCGGAATGACTAAATGACTAAAAGCGCAGAGAACGTGTATAGAAAGCAACACGTGACAAAGACAGGTCAGTAAAGAGGGCAAAAAGGATCAAATATCGGGAAAACCAAAAAGGGGGGGGGAAAGGGGGCATAGACGAGGATACTCCTGGGACACAACAAGCAATACATATAAATCACTCAACAATGGAAGTGAGAGATCACGCGAGAGGTTAAGAGAAAGAAATAGAATGACACGACAAAGTAGTAAACTAGGCAGTGGGTGAGAGAGATGGACTCTACAGAATGGATGGCCTCGAACTGAACGAGTTGAGAGGTAGGTCAACGAAAGGAAGGATTGGATACTGGAGGAAGAGATACGGTGAGGAAGAATAATAAAGCCGGTATAATGAGAAGGGCGATAGAGAGGTGGTCCGGAGGAAGTTAGTCTATCGGGAGGTAGGGAAGTATTGGAGGAGGAGGTATGGAGAGGAGGGATAAGAAGCAGGTATGTGAAAACTGGATAGGGGGAGAGGCGGTAGGTCAGAAGTGAATGGAAAAAGAGAAAGTCTGGAAGAAGTGGAGCAATAGGGGATGGTGTGCAAGAGGTATGAACCATAGGAGGTAAAGAAGTAGGGAAATGATAGAACAAAGGGGGAATGAAAGTGGGCATCAGGATAAGGGGGATACTGGAATAGTAGGTATAGATGAGTAGTGACTACAAGTTAATAGAGAGGAGAGGGGTGAGCTAGGAGTAGATCAGCAGAGGGGTGGTAGGAAGGACGAGGGACAATAGAGGTGGGCAGAGAGATCGTACGTACAGTCCAGGTGGAGAGGTGATATAGTGATAAAGAGGTAAAGGACATGAAGATAGTCAGAAGAGAAAAAGGTGTAGGGAGAGGGGGGGTTTAGGAGGAAGAAGGCAAGATGGGGGTTACTCAAAGAGGATATGAAAAGCAGGGATGGACGAGTAGAGGACCCAAGATAAGAAATAGGAAGAGAGGTCCATAGGTGGGAGGGTGGAGTCGGAGGCCGGAGGGTCCTCAGAGGGACAGGGATACATTGATGCCACGAGGGGTGAGGCAGCCCCAACGAGCGATCAGACGGTGCTCCAGAGTGAGCCGACTGTGGTGATCAGAGGAGCATGATATTAGGCCAGTTACCAAGACATCAGTCTTACCTCGATGGCCCCTCGAGTTAAAGTGGGCTGCTACAGGAGTGTCCGCTTCTTGGGTGATGTCATTCAAGTGTTCACGGCACCTATCGCCGATTCTGCGACCAGACTGACCGATGTAGGTCAACTTGCATCGCTTACAGATGATGGCATAAATGATGTTCCGCGATGTGCAAGTGAATCCCTCTCTGATCTCGAAAGGACCATTAGGGAAGAGGACAGTGTCGGTCTGGAGAACGTGGTCACAAGTTTTACATACTCTCCGGTTGCAGCGGATAGTGCCTCGATGGCTGAAGTGGTCAGCAGGAAGACGGCCCCTGACAAGAAAGTCTCGGAGGTTCCGGTCACGTCTAAAGGCCACTAGTGGTGGGTCAGGGAAGAGCAGACGAGTAGTAGGGTCAGATCGAAGAATAGGGAGGTAGCGGTGGATGGTCCTAATAGCGGCGTAGTGGTGAGGGTGATGGGTGAGAGCGAGCACTACTCTATCAGAGGGGGGATGAGTAGAGGGGGTAAGAGCAGACTGACGTGAAGTGTGGAGAACTCGACGCAGGGCAGGGAGGAGAGCTGATTCAGGATAGAGACGTCGGCGGAAGAAATCAAGCATAAGGTGGGCATTGTGAAGGAAATCTTCGTCGTCTTGGCAAAGGCGACGAAGTCTGAGAAGCTGGGAATAGGGAAGAGAGTTCTTGCAGGATGTAGGATGAGAGGAGTCGTAGCGGAGGAAACTATGGGAGTCAGTGGCCTTGTAGAAGACCGAGGTGAGAAGATGAGAGGTGCCCAAGGAGACTAGGATGTCCAGGAAAGATACGGAGGAGGTGGAGATGTGGAAGGTGATGTGGATAGAGGGGTGGAAATGTCCGACATATTCGATGAAACGGGAGATCTCATCTTCTGGAAGGTCAGACAGACCAATGCAGTCATCAATGTACCTACGATACATGAGGGGAAGAGGGCCCTGGTAGGTATGGATGATTTGGTGCTCAAGGTAACCCATGAAGAGACAAGCATAGCTAGGGCCCATTTTAGTGCTTGCACACAAACAGAGACAAATGGCGAGATTAGATAAAAGATCTTTACAAGAATTGAAAACTGCTAGAATAAAAATTTAGATAAGAGAAAGAGTATCTGGATCTATGCCCTATGGGCCAGCTACCGCTCAAAAGGTCAATAGATAGATAGATAGAAGCACAGAAGTTGAAAGCTGGCAACTGATAATTGTTATATTACATAAAAAAAAGTCAAAACATTACAGAAATAATATTTATAAGTTGAGAACATTTGAATCTTTACAATTTTTTGTGTTACGATAAAAAAAAAAAACTATCTTTACAGCATTTTCCCATTACCAGGGTCTGCCGAGAGGAATTGTAGGACCGGAGAATAAAAGAAAATAAACTTTTGATCTTAATGGAATTTGAACCCCCATTCTCATGGATTTGGAGCCCAACAAGTTATCAATTCGGCCACCCATTCTTCAGCTTTTGTGTAAATATGGATATATATGTAACAAATGCCATGTCTGGAGTATCTGACATGCATAAATCTGTAAGTATCATAATAAGTGCAGCTTTTGTCTTTTATTTAAATTTTCTTTTTAAAGTTTCTTTTTCTTTATTAAGTTTATCATATAATTATTTAACTTTTGTGCTAGATATGTTTGTTATTTCTTTTTGTAAAAGGTTTATTTAACTCTACAAATTTCAATATGTAATACTTCACAGTAATGTTGTTGCTTGTCTGCGTTCGCCAGCTTTATATCTCTAGCCAAGTCCCAAGGGACTGAATTTTGCATGAATATCACTTTTTGCTATTATTTTTTTTTCTCACTGGCAGCCTTGTGCTCAGGTGTCCCCCACCATACAGGCAGATATTCTCCAACTTCAGGGGTACTTATATCTTTATCGTCGAGAGTTTTTACGTATTGGGTAGATTTTTCCTATTAATTTTGCCAGGAGCCATTTTTGGCCAGCTCTTTTCGATTTTCAACTGCCAAGGGTTCTTTAAAGTGCATAAAATGCACATAGACCTCCTATTTTTCACTGTTTTCTGAGAGGGCTAGACATTGGATCTCACTACCCACAGACTAGGAGAGGGTATAGCCACAGATTCAATTTTTTTTTTTTCAATTTTCCACCACCTTTTGTGGGAATAAAATCTGAGACCTTTTAGTCTAGGGGCTGATGTCTTACCTCTAGACCACGCAGGTTCCTATTGGTATTTGAGCTGTTCTTTCCCAAAGGTCTTCATTTGTAATATTTATTTGGAAATAGGGATGGATTGGCCACACCGTTGCGAAGACCATCAAACAATAAAACATGACTGTCAATGAATTTAGAATCCACAAGAAAGTAGGAAAGTTTGGAGGCCCAAACAGACCTGGAGAAGAACTATGGAAAGAGAAGCTGCAGGATGGAAGTGGACTCACTTGGAGAAGATAGCTTCTATAGCAGATAGAAGATGTTGGCAAAATGTGGTTACTGTCCATTGCTTCATGAAGTGCTGCAAGGTTATGTCAATCAAGTCAATGTTTCAAGTTTAAAATATGTTGGAACATTATGTTGTACACTCATAAAATAATTTGTTTAGGTTTATGGAGGCTATGTAAAAACATTGGTTATTATTTGCCATATACTAAAAGTTATGAACCAACAAAAAGCCAAACCCAGAAAAAAATCTTGAGGCTACTGAACGAATCTTCGACTAACAATACGGCAAGACAATTTTTAACATATCACATACAAATATAATTCAATTGTTTTTAATGTTGAATTTGCATATTTATAATTCTTTCACTGATTATAGTAAAGTACCCCCGTCACACCAAGTGGCTTATAAGGAAATATGGTGTTAGCGACCCTATATTTTACAGACCTTCAGCACATGATTTTTGGGGTAATGTGGTCGGTATTACGCCCGTGCTGCTTTACTTTCCCAGAATAAAATCCGGTACCCATTTAAGGCTGGGTGAACCCGGAAGCCGTCGGTTGGGATTCTCTCATTATATTGTTCATCTATTGCTGTTGATTCTTCATTCGTAAGGGTTGGCTCAGATATAGTCTACATGGCCAACCATGAAGATGACATGCATATGGATATTTTGTTTTGATGTTGAGTGTCACAGAAGGTGGTGTTGTTGTGAAGCTTGATTTTTGAAGGGACTGCCCCTGAGTGGTGTCATTTATTCATTTTCCTTTGGAGCTCATCTAACCTTTAGCAGAATTGCGGTACCAGGCTGTGATTAATAGCAATACTCTCTCAAATAAAGGAACCTTACATTGAGTAGCATTTATAGTATGCTGTTGGATAGTTCTTTCTTGCACCATGTGCTCCTGTACCCTTTAGTAATTCTCCATAAGACAGTGTCTTTAGTCTTTGTTGTGATCTATATAACATAGAGTTTATGATGAACATCTGTCTATCTCAGTTGCGATTTATATAGCATAGTCTGATGAGTGTTCACCGCCAGCCTCGAGACAGAGAGGTTGTGGGTTAAAATCTCGGCTACACCGGTTGGGATTTTTATTTATTATTTCTCTCTGCAACAACCACCCCTGGTCTCAGCAGCGAGGCCCGGCTTGAAACATCAGTTACTCATCGACGGAAAAAACATGAGTACCTCCGAAGTCGGAGTTATCTGCCTGTGCAGCGAAGGACCCCTGTGCACACGGCTGCCAGGGAAAAATGGATTAACACGCAAAATTCAGTTCCTAGTCTCTAGTGACTTCGTCAGAGTTGAAAGCTGGCGAATGCAACAAAAACAATATAGCATTGAATTTATGTTGGACATGCCAGGACTTCTGTATCTGAACACACAACTATAACAACAATGTTGAGTACTCATAGAAGGCAGCAACTTGATGACATGCAACTTTTTATTCTTCTGTGAAAATAAATTATTTTGACCACCAGTTTCCAAATCCTTTTATGAGTTATGACCCCTTTTATTACACCAAAGTAATTGTGACCCCTTTTTATTATAGACAAGTAATTGCGATTCCCTTCAATAGTTTGAAAACTACTATTGAGAAAAGAGAAAATAGAAAGACAAGACTAGATAATTTTAGTACTTGTTTTCTCCCTGACTAACTGGAGTAGTCTGTGATGAGAGCGGAGAAGAGAGTGAAATAATATTTGATGACTTCCATGTTACTTCAGACTTGTGAATTTGAACAGAGTCTGTGATGAGAAGAGACAACAAAGAGACAACTAGATTACTTCAACATTAGTTAGTCATCAAACGGACTACTGGATTACTTCAACACTAGTGTTCAGAGTGACTACTGGATTACTTCAACACTAGTGTTCAGAGTGACTACTGGATTACTTCAACATTAGTCTTCAGACTGACTACTGGATTACTTCAACATTAGTCTTCAGACTGACTACTGGATTACTTCAACATTAGTCTTCAGACTGACTATTGCATTACTTCAACATTAGTCTTCAGACTGACTACTGGATTACTTCAACATTAGTCTTCAGACTGACTACTGGATTACTTCAACATTAGTCTTCAGACTGACTATTGCATTACTTCAACATTAGTCTTCAGACTGACTATTGCATTACTTCAACATTAGTCTTCAGACTGACTATTGCATTACTTCAACATTAGTCTTCAGACTGACTACTGGATTACTTCAACATTAGTCTTCAGACTGACTATTGCATTACTTCAACATTAGTCTTCAGACTGACTATTGCATTACTTCAACATTAGTCTTCAGACTACGCAGTAAACTGCTATTGTGTGGAGAAGTCCTATGCCGACAATTCATTCTATGGATGTTTTATTCATTAATTGGATTATGTACTGTTTCAGTGATGTGTTTTTCACGGATTTGGTACTTGTGCATTGGAGCAATTTCTAGCCTTGCACTGACCGGTAACGTGTTCTCTCGGACGTCCGGGCACTTGAGCCTGACAAAGGCGTATCTTTAGATATCGCTCCGGGTAGACGGGACTCGTAAACCTTGGCTGGCAACCCGTCTAGAAGAAGGGAAACTTCGACCACAAAACCCTCCACTACCTTGTGGACTAGTTTCTAGTTAGAATCGAAGGTTATGGGAGTACACCCAGAGTAAAAATCCGGAGGGAGGGACCCTAAGGCAGTGGACGGCGTTAATCGTCTTTCTGGCATCCCCTGCACCTTCTTTCAATTCCGAACGTATGGACTTTGTCCCTCCTTCGGAAATCCTTGAAACGAAGTCGAGAGGGGGATAGTGCGACTGGGTAAAGCACTATCTCCATACCCTGTGCCCAGGCAGAGCAGGCAAAGTGAAATGAGGAAGAAATTACCAATGTTTCCTCGCCCCCACCCTTTTTGGTATATTTTTTGCTGCCCTCCTAAATTACGCCTTCGAAAACAGCTCAGGAGATATTTACATTCGCACTAGACCAGATGGCTCACTGTTCAACCTAGCACGACTAAGAGCAAAAACCAAAACAAATGTTGCCCTACTTAAAGAATTTTTTATTTGCTGACGATGCAGCCCTAGTCGCTCATAGTGAGGCCACCCTACAGTCGCTGATCAACAACCTGGATAAAGCATGCGACCTTTTTTCACTGTCAATTAATGTTCAGAAGACAGTAATACTAAATCAAGGTGACTTCAAACCTCTATCTATTACTCTAAAAGACTTCCCACTAGAATCAGTACAGAAATTTACATATCTTGAATCCACAGTTACGCAAACCATCTCTCTTGATGAAGAAATAAACTGTCGAATTGGTAAGGCAGCTACGACCTTCGGCAAACTCACAAAAAGGGCATGGAACAACACGAAACTAACTCGAAAGACTAAACTCCTAATATATCAAACATGTGTGCTTAGCACACTACTATATGGATCCGAAACCTGGACAACATACTCAAACCAGGAAAAAAGACTAAATGTATTCCACATGCGATGTCTCCGCAAAATAATGCACATCAAATGGCAAGACAAAATAACCAACTTAACTGTCCTGCAACGTGCTAAGACCTTAACAATCATGTCGATGCTCAGAAGTCGAAGGCTAAGATGGCTGGGGCATGTCCAACGGATGGAAGAAAAACGCATTCCTAGGCAAATACTATATGGTGAGCTAAAACACGGAAAAAGACAAATCGGCAGACCTAAACTACGATATAGAGATATCTGCAAATCATCTCTGAAAGACTTCTCCATCTGTGAAAACGACTGGCAACATCTGGCAAGTGATCGCACATCATGGAGAGCATGCATAAGGAACGGTATAACAACATTTGAGACTGTGCTAAGACAGGACTTAGAAGAGAAGAGACTCATGAAAAAGGATGGTAAACCCTGTGGATCAGCGAGCCTGACCTGTTCATTATGTGACCGCGTGTGTTTGTCAAACATTGGTAGAATTAGCCACGAGAGAAGCTGTTCAGCAAAAACAATACCTCAAAAAAATATGCAATAGCCTCCACTAGACCGTCTGACAAGACGAAAAGGGCCATATATATAGTCTTCAGACTGACTATTGCATTACTTCAACATTAGTCTTCAGACTGACTACTGGATTACTTCAACATTAGTCTTCAGACTGACTACTGGATTACTTCAACATTAGTCTTCAGACTGACTATTGCATTACTTCAACATTAGTCTTCAGACTGACTATTGTATTACTTCAACATTAGTCTTCAGACTGACTATTGCATTACTTCAACATTAGTCTTCAGACTGACTACTGGATTACTTCAACATTAGTCTTCAGACTGACTACTGGATTACTTCAACATTAGTCTTCAGACTGACTATTGCATTACTTCAACATTAGTCTTCAGACTGACTACTGGAGTACTTCAACATTAGTCTTCAGACTGACTACTAGATTACATCAATATTAGTCAGAGTGACTAACTTGAATAGAGTCTGTGATGACAGCGCACAACAGAGAGACAAATAGATCATCTTTCAGACAACAGAGAGACAATTAAATGACAATCATGAAGATACTGACCTTCATTAATGGATGCTCGCGCAGAAAAAAAAGGATGGAAATTGCAGGTCAAAATTACTAGCGCAGAATTATGGAAAAGTACCAGTCAAATACCAGTGGATTAAAAAGACACAACGAAGACGATGGTGTTGGATAAGACACACACTGCGGAAGCCAACTGAGAGTATTAGATGACAGGCCTTTTTTTGGAATCTCCAGGGTAAGAGACAAAGAGGAAGACCAAAATATTATTGGAGAAGACAGGTTGAAGCAGAGATGAAAATGATGGGGAAGACATGGAATGATCTTAAAAGAATGGCAAGAAGCAGAATGGCTTGGAAAGTGTTTGTTGAAGACCTATGCTCCACAGGGAGCTGAAAGGTAGAAGAAGACAATTAGATCACTTTAACATAGTCTTCAAGTTATCTTGAATAATGTCCTTGATATCCTTGAGGGCAACAGAGAGACAATAACATTTAAATAAGCTTTAGTGCAATTTTCAGGTTCCAAACAGGACATTGTTGGACAATGACCACATCTACAGACTGCAAATATCCCAAACCCCAAACTGTACATCTCACTCTGATTAACAAACTGGACTTCGTCCTAACCCAGAACGTCCTCCTACAAAAATGTTAATCATAGAGAGCTCAAAGTTCTCCAGTTGACTTAATAAAACATAAATGAGTACCTTACTCTGAATTTAGAAAGGTAATGACTGCAGAGAAGAGCACTCACTGTCTCACCTCTAAATGCCGTGTCCTAGAATTGTGCGGTATAGACTTCTGGAAAGATGGCGGCCATGACTGCAGACCTTTAGAGAGTGCCATTACTAAAACTGGCAGGACAAATGGTAGGACAAAATCACGAATGTAGAATTATGGAAATGTACCAGTCAAATACCAGTGGATAAAGAGATACAGCGAAGATGATGGTGCTGGATTGGACACACTGCGGAAGCCAACTGAGAGTATTACACAACAGGCCCTTTTTTGGAATTACTGGGAAGAAGACAAAGAGAAAGACGAAGGAATTCTTGGAGGAGACGGAAGTGAGATGAAGATGTTGGGGAAGACATGGAATGATCTTAAAAGAATGGCAAGAAACAGAACGGCTTGGAAAGTGTTGTTGAAGACCTATGCTTCACAAGGAGCTGAAAGGTAGAAGAAAAAGAAGAGAATCACTAAAACAGTTTTTCGCCATTTTCACGGATTTTGATGTTTGTTTTTCTTTTTTGATTTATTCAAATTGGATTTGGAAGTGATTGGGTACTCTTTCTTTGATGATGTCATTTGAAACTGTCGCTCAACTAGCCGACTTGGCTCCTTGCTGATGCCATAACCGACAATGCAAAATGGCTGCATGCCGTCTTGTTTTTGATGAGACTAAAGTAGTTGCTTAAACCATTTCATTTACTTTGTGTTTCTGAGAAAACTGGAGTGAAGAAGTGACTCTGCACTCTCAATTCCATGAAAGTCATATGGATTTCATGCCTGTGTGCCAAGTAGAGCTGTTTGGTTGTTGACCTTGTCAACAGAATTTGCCAATGTGCTTTGGCATGAGCTGTACCATGAGCAGAGCGGATATGGGGAATTCCCAACTGCAATGAACTTGATTCCATGTACAGAACAGAACAGGTGAAATATAAAAACATGCAGACTTAAGACATTATAAATGTTTGAGGATATCTTTTATCTAAAAGGGAGGTTAACAAAAATGTGGCCTGTATAAAAAAAAAAGTGAGTGACAGACAAACTATGGGGTACTTGTGAAGACCACCTACTGATGACTAGACTCATGGAGACAACTAATCTCTCTGTGTCGTACGAAGATTATTGGAAACTGGCTGAAGAAAATGAAAAAAATATCTAAATTTTAAAAAAGCCACCAAAGACAGGGGGTAACAAAGAAGCGTAAGCAAATATAATTTGTACAAAAGAAAAAAAGAAAAGAAAATTCTCAAATTTTACTCTACCACAGACTACTTCTCCAATTTGATATGTAACATGTTAGTTAATAAATATGTGAAAAATATTCAAGCATATTCTTACATAATAAATCACACCTTTTCACCCTCTAGTTTGTTTCGCTAGCTCTATTGCACATTATCGTAGCACAAATACAAAAGCAGGATTCATCTGTTGGAATATTTATAAAGCTAAACGAAACAATAGATTATCCAAAAACAAATATGTACAGTTGGAGATAACGGTGTCTTTATTTGGCATTTATTACACATTACACATTACACTGAATTGCATTCTCACGATCTGAGTATTCTTGATATCACAAGAATGTTGCTGCTGCTTCTGCATACTCTGTTCCCAACAAACCTCGACACAAAAGCGTGAAATCCTTAACCACTTCTCGTGTCTTAACTTTGTTCATTTTATCCCTGGAGAGAAAGATGTCATCAAAGATGGTCAAATGACAAAATCAAATAAGAAGATATGTCCTGCATACAGAAAATACTATCACAACTTTAATCATTACAAAAATATCAGCCTCTTCAGATGATCAGTTCACGTTATAAGTTCTCATCTTTCTTGCTGATCTTATATGGCCTTTCGTATCTTGAGACGGTTGGTAGCAAGCATTCATAATTTGTCAGTAGTTTGGTAATATATTGGTGTCTACTGGATTCTGTTATATTGCTTCTCTCATTAGTGAATCTGATGATATTAGATAAACAGATCTAAACACAGAATGAACAAGATGCATTTGTGTCTGGCCTCATCTCCTTTCTCCTGCGCCTTTTGTCTTCTGATTTTAACATCAACACGTCTTTGAATGTTACTGTCTGTTTTTATTTTTGTTCTTATTGTGCTATGATCTGACACCTTCCCAGTTTCTTTTGCTGATAGAGAAATCACTCAAGGAAGCCCTGCAAACATCTTTATATCTCAGGACTCGTCTGAGCTTTGGCCTCTTTCCGTCCCTAAGTTCGCCATAAATATATTTGGGAGTATAATTGTTTTCCATTCTTCTTACATGAACAACAACCTTAATCTCTAACTCCTATGTGTTGCCATGATGGATGGGAGTTTGGCTTGTTGCAAGATGTGAGAAGGTTAAATGAATATACTTTGCAATGTGTCATGGTTCACATCTATATGTGATATCTATATCTAATATATTAGCCTAATATATTCAAAATGTAAAATAAACAAACAACTCTATCTAGCAGCCAACTTATTAGAGAGACAAGACAAACAACGATGTTTCTGCAAAAGCCTTAATCGGGTACAAAACAAGAAATATACAAAGATCAACATGATAGACAAATATTATTCTAAAATAAACAAGAATATAAACATGCTCTATTTACAGCCTCACATAAAAAAAAAAAAAGTAAAGTACCCCCGTCACTCCAAGTGGCATGTAGGGAAATATGGTGTTAGTGACCCTATATTTTACAGACCTTCAGCACATGATTTTTGGGGTAATGTGGTCGGTATTACGCCCCGTGCTGCTTTACTTTCCAGAAAAAAAATCCGGTATCCATTTAAGGCTGGGTGAACCCGAAAGCCGTCGGTTGGGATCGAACCCTACCTCTTGTCCTTTGTAGTCCAGTTCACTAACCACTGAGGCTCCACAGCCTCACAAAGTATTTAATATTTCATATTTGTGCTTATCTCCAATATATTCAACTTCAGATCGGCATTTTTTAAGTACTAGTTTTATCTTCCCTCTTTGAGTTGTAATTGCTTCAACAGATCAGCTTGTTTCTCTGGCTAAGATGGTGGAGTGAGAGGTTTTTGGTGTACTAATTCTGACGACAGCAGTCAGCTATGAGTCACAGCTAGGGATCAGCTCTTCTGCTGTCTGCTGTAGTCCATCCTCAACCCTGATTACCAATATGAAGAGGTTTCTTTCTTCTCACAACAATGAAAGAACTGACATACTTGCTACAAATCTAGTCTCTCAAGGACAGGTTAAGAGAATGGGAATGTGACTGAAGCAATTTGGAAACTCCAAGAATCAATTTGTGCACAATGGTGGGACAGTGGGGACAAATCAATGAATGTTTGTAACCAACAAGCTGCAGAAACAATCACACAAATTGTTTCCATCTTTTGTAAAGAAGAAAGAAATTTTCAAGCTCAGTATTTGTGGTAATATCTGGTAAATAATGAAGAAATGCTGCACTGGTAATAAAGGCATCGAATGGATACAAGGAGACCATTTGGAGGACCTCGACTTTGCTGATGACATAGTTCTCATCAGCAGTCAGATAAAAACGATGCAGGAAACACAAATGAACTATCATCAATAGCCAGCAAAATTGGGCTTGAGGTCAATCATGAAAAGACTAAAGTCATGAAAAGTTTAATTCCAACAAGTGACAAAATATACATGGAAAACAAACCAGTAGAAGAGATCGATCACTTTATCTATCTTGGAAGTCACATTGATCGAGAAGGGGATACGAGCAAAGAAATTAGAATCAGACTGGCTAAAGCAGCAATGTCTTTCAGAAGCCTTGAAAAGTTGTGGAAATCAAAACTCATTAGCACAAACACAAAACTTAGGCTATTCAAATCAAATGTACTATCAACCCTTACGTATGCGTGTGAAAGCTGGAAAACAACAAGAGATATAGAAACAAAGTTGAACGCATTCGAAAATAAATGTCTAAGGAAAATACTTGGTATAGAATGGAACGAATTCAAAACAAACGAGGAAATTAGAGAAATCGCCAATCAACCACTAATATCTTCAGTAATAAAGAAAAGACGATGGTCATACGTTGGACATGTGATGAGAAGAGATAATAATCGAATAGCAAAGCAAGCCCTCATATGGGAAACAACAGGTAAAAGAAAAAGAGGAAGACCCAGGGAGACACTGAGAAGAACATTGATGAGAGAGGCAAGAGCAGCAGGAATCGGCTCCCTCAATGAGATAGAACTGCTTGCACAGAACAGAGACAGATGGCGAGATTTAATAAAATATCTTTAAAAGAAAACTGCTAGAACAAAAATTCATATAGGAGAAGGTGTATCTTGGTCTACGCCCTATGGGCCGGTTACGGCTCGAAAGGTCAATAGATAGATAGATTTGTGGTAATGGTACTTTAGTTGATTCATGTATTAATGAGAAAAAACATTGGTAAAGTACTGTACGTACATAAATGAACCCTTGATTACGATAGCTATCTACGGCTGAGGTGTTTACGGTACCATAGTAAAAATTACTACCATTTAAATGTAACATTAGGCACTCTTAAAACAGGATTTTCTCTGAACTTTGACATACAGCCATGAATTTCTTTTTCCCCACTTTATAAGAGATCATATCTTATGAAATGGAGGTGGAAATTAAATCCTACATCAATAGAAACAAATCCAACACACAGTGGTCACCAGAAGTAGTAATTAGGAAGGTACATGGGGAGGGGGGGGGGGGGGGTATGTTTGACCATGACAAACTGTGAAATTTTTTTGAAGAATTTGTGTTTCGATGCAGTAATTTTTACGACACTATCGTAATCAGTATCGTAGCGAAAATATTATGAGAACAATAGTAAATTTTAAAGGAATTAAAGTCAATGGTCACAAACATAAACAATTTGCAATATGCGGATGACACTGTCTTAATAGCTGAGACAGAGAATCGACAAGAAATGATAGACATAATAGTAAAAGAAAGCAACAAGAAAGGTTTCAGTCTGAACAGTAAGAAAACAGAAGTAATGGTCATATCAAATAAACAGGACAAATCTCAAACAAGTGCAACGTTTCAAATGCTTAGGTACAATAATAACACCAGATGGAAGATGGACCACAGAAATAAAAAGCAGGATAGCTCAGGCCAAAATAGCATTTCAGATAATATAAAAAGGTCTTATGCAACAAATCTATGTCAATAGAAGTAAGAAAGAAAATTCAGCGGTGCTATATAGAGTCAATTCTGACCTACGGACGCGAATCAAGGACAGTAAAACAAAGAAATGAAAAGATGATTTGAGAAATGTGATTTCTCAGAAGAAAGTTGAAAGTTCCCCTGGACAGCTAAAAAGACCAATGAGGAAACTGTCAAAGAGGCCACACAAAAAGGGAGCTCCTAAAATACATCAGAAAGAAACAATCAACATTTTTCAGGCACATCACGAGAAGAGAAAATTGGAATACTTAGTTACAACTGGCAAAATACATACAAGGAAAGAGAGATCACGGTCGACAAAAATACTAGATAGCTTGGTGTCATGGCAAACTGTTAACAACAGAATTTATATGATGCATGTGGATAGAAGATTGTGGAAGAACATGATCGCCTATGCCAACTGGTATGGCACATGATGTTGATGATGATTGTAAACAAAGTAAAGAGCCCCGTCACGCCAAGTGGCATATAGGGAATATGGTGTTAGTGACCATAATTTTTTACAGACCTTCAGCCACATCATTTTTGGGTAATGTGGTCGGTATTTTACGCCACCACTGCTTTACTATCCCAGAAACAAATTCCGGTACCCATTAAGGCTGGGTGAATCCGGAAGCTGTTGATCAGGGTTGAACCCGACCTCTAGTCCTTAGTAGTCCAAATCACCTAACCTCTGAGCTATCGCGCCTCCCGATGATGATTGTAATCTACGGTTAAAGTGATTCCCCTTAGTTGGCATCACAAGAAAACTACAATTGTTCTCAAATGCTAAAAGTTATCGCTATGTTAATCATGTTCATTGCTAACGCATTTATTTATTTTGGGTTAAGGTCAGGGTTAGGAAACTAAGAGTTTACCCTCGTTGTTCTCTTTTCTCTACAATTAGGGGTCTCTAATGACAGATCAGAGAACTATCAAAGGAAGCTCAATGTGACTTCAGGGATGTTACTCTTCCGAATTGAAACAATTTATGTCCCTAAACTAGGACTTTACCAAAACATCTGAAAGATTAAATAACTGTACATGTTCTTATGTGACAATATTTACATTTCCACCACAATGTTATTATAGTTCAATTATAATGTATACTAATCAATTTAAACGTACTATACGCTGAATGTAGAAGTTATAAAGCCAAAATGTGCAAGACAATACAATTAACAATGACAAGCAGGACATGAGTTCATATCACTCCTTTGGATGAAAGAGATTGGAGTTAAGAGGGCACAGCCAGAAACAAGAAACTTAGTGGGCGTGTAAGAAGACTTATCAACCAACACAGAATTGGAGTCGTCAGTCGCTTGGACACTGCAGGACTTGCTGAGGAGGGGATCTGAGCACCTATGGACATGTTCAGAGTGCAATGATGATGGCCCGCAAATAACTCAATAACTCAAGCAGCTGTGAAAATGAAAATTATGGAAGGACCTGATCATCAGTTTGAGACAAGACTGGAAGAACAGAAAAACATTCTTCTTCCTCTTTCTTCACTTCCTCTTGTACCCATTTCGTGTGTCGAGGGAGAAAAAAGTTCTGGTTATTGCCCTTCACTCATTGTCAATTCGGTTTTGTAGTGTTTTCTTTGTTGTTGTCTGTCCATCTTACTCTGGTCTACTTCTTGCTCTTCCTCCTTCTCTATAATATATGCCTCGTATAATAAGGAGTCGCACTGCGTTTTTTCTAGATAGGCAAACCATTTTATTTTGTTTTGGCAATTTTTTGTATTTGTCCTGTCTCAAATTCTGAT